>JAODTK010005802.1:0-379984 GCA_026419785.1 Sclerodactyla briareus | reverse complement strand
TCTATTGACCTCAATATATAAGAAACTCAACTATAACAGTGGTGGATACAACCTGTCAGGAGGTTCACGTGACTGAATTTCAGAACAGTTATTTGTGAATATCGCACTTTGTGCCCGGAGCCTATGCAAAAAACAGAGAAACGCAACGGTCTACCACGAATTCAGTAAAGGTAAATAAACAGTAACATTTTTATTGATATGCATGGTAGACCGTTGGAATTTTTAAGCTAAACGGTCATATTTTGTTCCATCTTGAACACCTTTTTTAACCCAAGTCGCCCCACTCCTTGTGGACGTGGAATAACTCATATGTGACACATTGCGGATTAAAATTCGAAGTTTCTTTCGTTGGAAACAAGGGTTTGACAACATGTGGTGGACGTTTGACCGGACACGAACCTGAGAGAAACTGCACGTCCTCTTACGCCGTAGGCTATCTTCAAAAACGCAAGCAACCAGTTGCGCGAGATGGGATCTTGACCCTGAACTACCATACGACCTTTGCATTTAGGGTCATTCGACAGTTATTGATGAATACTGAGATATGGATTACTACCATGTAGGTACCACATTCTACCATATGCAGTAATGTGAGACAATCACAGTTATCGGAAACAACCCGACTATAGTAAGGAGTTACCACTATCAGTATTTAAAATTCCCGCTCATATGATGTCAGTGTCGGAAGTGACGTTATGCTGGTCTAGCCTTAGAACCGAATAACGGTGTACTTCTATGCACATGTAATGCCATAGCACGTAAGGTGAATAAACTAGTGCAACAAATATAATACCTTTTTGGCTCATGGACTTTTTTTTCTGGAGTATGTAGTCGTGCTATGTACTTGTCAGAATAAATGTCTTTCTGCAGCCATAATTATGATATCCGAAAAGCCAATAAACTTGTCATATCTTATTGATACATAAAATGTTCACTTCACGACAGTAAAAATATAAATTTCGTCTTGTATGCTGCCTTGAAGAGTTTTTAAGAACTGTGACTACCAGCGATGAACAACATGACACATCCGTGAAATGGTCATGAATTAGGGGACCATTCCCGAGTTTGATCGACAATGGACACTCAGACAATCTTGGACAAAATAGTTGGGACACGTGGCAGCATTTCGAGCAGAAAGACCTATGTCGATGGTGTGCATGAGTACGTGCCCGAATAAAAAAAACAAACTTCGTCTACATCCCCCACCCCCTTTGCAATGTGCAATGTTGCACTTTGATAAAAATCCCGCTGCAGATAACAAAATTGAACGGGGGAGCGGGGGTGTCCCAAGGTATTTTGTCCAAGATTGTAGATCCTTTCAAGGATTAGGTAAACAGTCCAATGGACCGACTTGATGACTGTAATTATGTGATATTACTGTATTTATTATTTCATGAGGTAGCTATGGGCAATATACTTTGTTCAACTCATATGGAACTACTCATCTGATTCCCCTGAATGAATTCTGAAATCTCTGTTCAAATGCATAGCTGACATATTCTGTTTCATAATTCCTTCAGTTTTTTCTCAGGTTTTCACTTATTTTCACCGGAAACCTGGCCAAAATACGGTGCACAGGTAGTAGACAATAAACCTATCAATCAATGTTTAGTTACCTAAAAGTAAAATGGAAAAACTAGACATGTGCAGGCGGGTAAAGCGACGACGTGTATATCCCGCAGAAACGGCCTTTGTTGACCTCGTTTTAAGAAAACACATTGAAGTTTATGTCCATTTGACCTCTGGTGACTTTGAAATGCCCTACCTGTTGTTCAAGACCAACTGTAGTTCACATTCCTTTTTTGGGGGGAAGTTTTGTTCGAATCTGACAAAGTTAGAAAAATCTAAAATGAAACGTAACTTTGACCTCTGGTGACCTTGAAATTACCATCATGTTTTTCAGGACCCCACTTCTGTCCCCACTCATCAATTTTCACGTAAATCAGACTTACTCTGTTTACGTTCAAACCTGCAAAATAGAGGGCAGCAAACATGCAGTGACGCCCATTTCGAACTCATCCAAGATTTTGCTATGACGGAACATGTGTACTCAATTTTCAATTCAATCGGATGAAACGTTAAAGAGTTATTGCGCTAACGCCCTAAAGTTTTCCGGAGCGGCGGGACTGCGGAGACGCGGCTACACACCCCAAAACCATAATATCCCGGACACTTACAGTGTTGCGGGTATATAATGAATTGTTTTTAACAACTCGCGCACTGGAAGACGGTAAAGGCTAATGCTAATGGTGGTGTGAACAGCTAGTGTGGAATTTGCAAACCGATGATTCCTCTATTAATATTGGACAATCTAGACACTCGGTGGTGTTTGTTCGAAATTGAGAGAAAATGATCGCACCTAATTGACATCTACTGTAGGCCTACAGGCTCGACTTGCACGCAAAGATGCTCAGAAAGTCTCCCATGGTAAACAAGGTTACATGTGTCGAACCTATTTACAAGACCTACCACAAGAGCCCTAAAAGCAAAGGGAACCCAGAAAATCTTGTGAGGACTAATTTGATACACAAATGTTCATAATTGCCCAACCAGTCAGGGGGACACATGTGGATGGAGCTTTGATAAAAAAAAAATCCTAAAGACAAGGAACAGCATGATTGGATGATAGAGCCCTAGTTGCCATTCCAGTGCAGATTCACATGAACAGCCTAACCACCAGTACTACGCAGCAGCAGTATATGGACGAGCCAGGCAGGTGCCGAGAGTGCTTGAAGTCAAGTTTGTTGTTTTCACCCATTTTCTCTTGGATGTCTTCGAGAAGGTTGCAAGTTTGAGCTTACACTTTCAGAAAGATTACTTTATATTGCCGTCTGCAGTAATTCACTTGATGATTGCGCTGCAACCTTGAAATCAATGAAGACAACTTCGCGTACCAGTGGGATGCAAATAATGTAGAACTGCTCCAAATCCGATGGGCAAACTGAGGAGTGAAGCCTTCAAGTTCCAAGGTCTTGTGCTGACGGGCAATTATAGGTGCAGATGAACTTATGACCGCTCTTACTAACACTATTGAGTCTGTGATCGATGCCACTCTTGCTGAACACTTGACAAGCGCTTCTCCAACATGCTGTGACACGCGAAATGTAGTGAAAGTGTTTGGAGCTCTTCGACCATGACAAATGGCCAAATAACAAAGGTGCATTGCTAGAATATGGCAACAAAAACCTCAATTTGTTGGTCAATTGGTAACAGTGTTGTGCTGACAAAGCAGGGGGTGAATAGACGGGTGGTGAGAGAATGGAGTAAACAAATAATATGTTAAGAGCAATTTTCCGGCTAAGGGCATAAAAAAATAGTGGGAACGTCATACCTGCTTGCTCACCAAAGCTACATACAAGGAAGAGTTTAAAGACATGCTACATCTTGTTTGGATACTTCTCGTGCTGCTTATCAGCTCAAGCAATTGCGAGAGGGGGGGGGGGTTAGACTTCGCTGTTAGCGTTTTTTAAACGTTCAATGGCCACTGGTCATAACATTGCTGGCTGTAGCAACTACCCTCAGATCAACATGACCGTTGGCCGTGCGACACGTAATGGATTAGAACGCGGACCATGTCACTTTGGATGCCATACAGAGACCTCGCAAAGTTCAGGCGAAATTTTTTTATTACGAATCACTACAACAGAATAGCAACACAGTAAATATTTCTGAGAGAAACATAGTAATTCCCCTGAGAAAATTTTCTCTAGCACAATGAATGAAATGAATAATTAACATACCAAAACATGTAACAACGCGACGCGAAATACCCACACAGTATACAGCAGTTTGTGTTATTAATAATTAGTCTCGTCCAGCGGCACCAACATTTGGTAATTGTTGCGTGTAGATGCAGGGAAAGCGAGGTCAAGAGCCTCGGCAAACTCGTGTCAACCCCGATTGCTTTCCCGCTAGTCTATCGCGGAGTTGTCTCGGGATGACATGTGTTCAAACACGGGGTTTGAGGCAGTGTTACACACTACAATTTTACCCCGAGTGAACTCCGAGCGCGGGGTGGAACCCCGAGCGCGGGGATAGTGTAAACGCAACCTAATGTTCATGTGTGTTTATTGTATCTTTTTGCACTTAATTATTATTTATTCCCAATGAGAGGTTTCCCTATTGGTCTATTATCAAGCAGAAGGGTAAAGATGTTTTACCTGGTGTAACAGTTGCACTTTCCCTGATGTTGAATGATGCTGCTGTTTCCAGGGTCGGTGTTGGGTGTGATTTCTCATTGCCCCTGGCACTGGGTGGCCACCAGGAGAGAAAGAGGACTGCAAAATAATGGGCAAAAGAATGCTGCAATCTAGAGAACTAATGGTTCAGCAGCTCAAATAATCAACATGTAGTGAACTGGTGTTGGTTTTATTGGAGTTTCTAGAGCTATAAAATGGTTCATTTGTTTTATGATTTGCGCCATGTACAAAAGTTTCAGAAGAAGCCCAAACTACATGCAAAAAGCATGGAGTATTAATTCCAAGTCTTCATTTTGGGCTTTCTTTCAGAGACGAACCCCAAAAGAAAACTGAACGATTTCAAGATTTTTGTGCTTTTAAACCAATGACAGGCAGTGATGGCTTGGTTAAGTTTTGACTTCTGTTATATGTTGGCGACCAATGGGTTGGTGGTCAAATAGAGTGGTGAGTGGTTAATGGGGAGAGCGGTTTATTAGCTCAACAGACAACCAAGAACAACTACCTTACAACACTCTTATCGCCTGTGCAACCAACGACATTGCCATCTTCAGATAAATATCTCCTATAGTTTCAGATATGGGACCCATACGTCTACAGTTGTGTTAATTACTTTTCATCTCTGTAACCCGGTAAACTGTATGCATTCTTGCCCAAGAAATAATGGCCTTCCACCGCGGGAGACCGGTTTGTGATTCCCGGTCGGGTCATACCAAAGACTTCTGAAAATGGAACCTGTTGCCTTCCGCTGTGCGCTCGCACGATGGAATCCCAGGGACAAACGAGGGGTAGACAATTGCAAGTTGCCCGTTCTCATGTGATTCCCCCCACCCACAGTTAGCTACCGCTACAGAGCCATGCCTTATTCCATGTACCTGTTGAAGGTTTCACAGCTGACAAAATTGTGCAGCATCCAGGTCTGCGTCCTTGCTGGACCTTGAAAGGATCGATCCCCTGCCCGGCAAGTATACCATGAAAAATTATATAGAAAAAACAATGACCAAATTTTAATAATCTCTTGATTCAAAATTGAAGGAGAAGCATTTTGGCCGAAGTCTGCTTCATTAGAAGGGCACCAAAACTGGGATGAGTTTCCGACCAAGCTAGCTCTATAACAGAAAGCCCAAAGCTTAGTGATTCCGACGGTCTGTCACCCATATCCGACCACGGACAAATGGGAGATCGTACCACTCATCTGGGAACATAACGTCTGACAAATTTCCTATCTTTACCACCAACAATAGGGTTCCTCCTGTACCTTGGTAAGAAAGCTTACACCTAAATCCAAGGTTTTTCACTTGAAACTCTGGTAACCTTAGATGACCTCCGCCTGACCCCAACACAATAGGTTTCATGTACTCCCCCTAATAAAGATACACACCTATTTCAACCTGATCAGACCACCGTTCTGGACTTATCGTGTTTACAGGTTTTCAGATTTTGACTCTGTTGAGCTCAAATTAACTCCTGACCTGACCCCAAAACAATAGGTCATGTACTCATCAATGGGGAACACACTATACCAGTATGAGCCTTCATCCATCCGGGTGGGGTCGAGTTATCGTGTTTACAAAGCCAAAATATCCAAATTCAAATTTTTCACAAATTTTCTATTTCCGACAAATTTCACCCCAACCTGAACCCATAGAAATAATAGGGTTCCTATCCTCCCATAAGAAGCTATACACCTGATTTTCAACTTGATCAGACCAACCTTCTGGACTTATCTTGTTTACAAGGTTTTCAGACTTTGACCACTGTGACCTCAGACGTTCTCTGACCTGACCCCAAAAACAATAGGGTTCAGATACTCATCATGGGGAACACAACATACCAAGTATTTGAGCTTATCCATCAGGGTGGGGTCGAGTTATCGTGTTTACAAGCAAAATAGGCCAAAATATCAAATTTTCTATTTCCGACCAATTCACCCCGACCTACAAAAACAATAGGGTTCTGTACTCCCCATAAGAAGCTATACAACGATTTCAACTTGATCAGACCACCATTCTGGACGTATCGTTTTCACAAGGTTTTCAGACTTTGACCTCTGTGATCTCAGGATGACCTCTGACTGACCCAAAACCAATGGTTCATGTACTCATCATGGGGAACACACATACCAAGTATGAGCCTGACGTACCCAGACCTGATCAAGTTATCGGTTTTACAAGCTGGGCGTCCACATACAAACACCACACACCGCACACACACACACACACCACACGACGTGAACTGCATCGATTCCTCTGACTTTTCGTCACGGAATCAAGAAAAGGAGCCACGCAGCGTCCTATCAACATTGCTGCATGTCATGCTCATCAGTCCTGCAGAGTATCCCTCTGACTAGTACTTAGCAGAGATATTGTTATCAGGCTGTTTGAGCAGCTGGTGAGACCTCACCTGGAGTAGTCTGGCCAAGTATTAATCCATAATTCTTGGAAGACAAGCAAGTAATTGAAAACGTTCAGTGGAGGGTCAGAGATCAATTCACTGTCTCAAAGATTTACCTTATGAGGAAAGATTAAAGCGGCTTCAGTCTAACTTCATTGGAGTCGAGACAAATTCAAGGGATGTGATTCAGGTTTTTAAAATTGTTGATGGATTAGAAGGCCTTGCCCTTCCACTTTTTCTTTAAGTTTTCCAAAGTTACCAACAATAGGGAATCTTGCCTCAAGCTTTGTGTAACGGCGGTAGATTGGCCTCGGAAATACTTCTTCTCTCAGAGAGTTATATGAGTGGAATAGCCTTCCTGAGAATTGTTTCTGGGCTAATAGTGTCTTAAATGCGTTCAAAACCTCTTAAGATTTATTTTTCCAAGAATTGTGGGCTAATTCCTTAGGCATCTGGGATGATCCTTTCTTTTGGGATGTTGTGGCTTCAGGGTCTCTCATAAGATTCTGTCCTTCCTACCCTTTTACTCACTACACAACTAAGTTATATGTCACAAATCTCTTCATCTAAACATAGACACCACCTGATTCAGTCCTCTCTATTTTTTGGTTCATCACTAAATCCCTTACTGATATCTTGTCATTTTTGCTGTTGCAGCTGCCATGACATCTTGCTTTAGGTTGAAGTCCTGATCCTAAGTGGAACTGAGGCTAATCCAGTGATGCATCTCATATACAACCGCAGTGGCAGTGTGCTTTGTAAAGTAGAATACAGCCTAATGTGCCTCTTTAATGCCAATTTGACCTCCAATCCTTGGTGGTCAAAGTCACTCATCAGTCAAGAATATGTCCATCTTCGGTCCAACATCCATCAAAGCATGAGTGTTTGAGGACCAAAAACATGCGTTTGCATATTATTCGACACTTTGAACAGAATTTCCTGCTACCTACTTTAATGTCCTCGTCACCTCATTCCTGAATGACGACCATTGTTATCTTTGATTAGGTAGTCTCAAAAATTTCACTGGTCACTCATGTATCATGGCAGTCCGACCTATCTGCAGGAGAAGTAGCAGTGGCATAGTGGCCATTGTGCCCCTTTGATGACATTTTGACCTTTTGACTTCAGGTGGTCCAGGATACTCCATCAGTCAATAAACATTGTGACCAAGTTTTGGTCAGATCCATCAAGCAACGAACATTTGTGCCAAAAAAGCTAAAGTTTTTACAGATTGGATAGATAATAGATAGATAGATCGATATATAGATCTATAGATAGATGATAGATAGATAGGTAATGATAGCATATAGATCGATAGATAGATAGATAGATCGATCGATCGTTAGATTGGCATCACATGCTCAACAAGCATAGCTTGTTTGAGCAAAATTGGGACTAAAGGTGAACATACCCACCAGGTTCATGAAATCTGACAACTGTACGATTACAATAAATATAACAAATTCAAAACCCATTGATTTACCTCCAGTGACCTCTGAATCCATGAAACAAATGTAAACATATATCCCACCGAGTTTCCTAAAAATGCAACAAACTGTAAACATTTCACATGAATTATGCCGATTAAGACTTGAGCATATTTTATGTTGGAGTCCTCATATCCTGTACCTATGTGCCAACCAATCACACCGAATCTGCTAACAAGCCTGAATACTTATTCCCTGAGCTATAGATCAGATTCTGTCACCCACCCCCAATACGGCATAAAATTTCATCATAAGCGGTCCTTACCGTTTGCGGGAAATCCTGCTACAAGAAAGAGAACCCCCCAACGCATGTGGCACACACAAACCCACAGATCCCATGCACCCACACAGTCTTTTTCTGACATAGTTCCGGCCAGACAACAAAGGGCAAGCTCGGACCGGTGAACCATCAAGCCTCCTATGAAAAGCACAGTTTTGTTTATCTAGACTTTACAAACTGCAAATCAACTGTGGCATCAGTGAAGAGAGATGACAAACAAGTCTGCTGAATGATAAGCTAATGATAAGCTAGTACTAAACAAACATCTGAAGAAAACCAGTCAGCCCACAGATGATCTCTCAGAGTACTCAAATAACAAGCCTAATAGAGCATACAGTGAACCGTGACTAACTACTGTATTCCGGTATTTCCGTTACAAGAATCATCGAACAGCTGCATCTATCATCCAAAGGTTAATTGTCTCAAACTTTTGATTCCATTTCCCTGAAGAGATGCAGACCGTAAAAGTCAATAATTCAATATTTTCGGCAGCCAGTGGAGCATAACGCTCTGTCCCCCCTGCCACTTCCCATTAAATGCAATCTTTAACCTGGAAAATTAGGAAAATTATAATGGCCAACCCATCATGAGTATTTTTTCATAGCAATGAAAGGCAGGGAGTGTTGGGGGGGGGGGGGGGGAGATTTCGGTTATGGGACAGAATCAGCTGAATTTTGATAGGCCCCACACTGCTATTTTTCTCAGTTAGTGAAACCATACGGGGGGAAGGGGTAGAACATCAACTAGGTGGTCTGAACCCCTTACCCCGTGGTTACACCACGATGAATCAGGGGATGACGAGATAGCTCGGAGTCTTCCCTGCCGGTTAAACTAGAACATAGTTTTGTCACTGTATTAATTCAATAAGGCTTTTCACATTTGTGAGTGCATATGCAGGATTAACCACTGAACTCTTGGGGAGCATAGATGGGATTTTCCTCCTCTAGCTCTCAGAAAGTTTGAAATTCATGGTCCATTTCCTGAAGCCATTCAACCCGCACACAGGCTTGTCGGCTGACATCACTGGAATGATGCGGTGACCACCCCTTGGCCTTGAGTTTTTTGCCCGTTCCACTTTCGGCTAGCATGCATTAATTCATACCAATGCTGTTATAGGAATTGATACTAACTCCCTGAAAGTAACCCTTCACACAGCCCCTGCACCACAAATCAAAACGACTTGAAGATGAGTCAGATCAGGTCGATCATATAGGCGTGTGGTGACTACTTCACCCATAGTACATGACTAATGTGTACTCGCTGCTACTACTATGGAACATTGCCACAATGTCCTGGTGGAATCATGACTAAGATGCAGGGAGATTGTGGTGGCAACATGTTGGGATCGGACTGTCAATGGAACCCGCATGGTGATGAATGTACAAATGACCATGATATGGAAGTTCGAGCGAATATACCCATTGCAGCGTAGTAACAGTAGTTGCTCAATGTCAGTATGTTTGCACCTTGCAATTGGTTTTCCAGTTTCCACAACAACCAGCCCCAATCATATATTGATTTTGATGGTCATGATCGAGTGATAATCGTAGTAAGGTCGGGGCTCTGTTGTGAAGGAACTTTCATGTCCACTCCACAGAAATAGAGTCTGGAAGGGGCTGCAGAGCAAATATTAGCATTTCCCTAACAAATAAAACAAGACTTGAGTCCTCGCACATTATCACACTTCTAAACTGAGCCTTTGACAGGTTCCAGGGTATATATTTACAACGGTCCACAGAATTGAATCATTGACGGGCTGAACTGGATCGCCCAAGTTCTAGGGATAATCTCTCTATAACTCAATCTACATGTAACAAGAAAGGAGTATCAAAGAAGAATCTTGAATGTTAATAAAAGTTTGGACCTAGTAAATGAAACATTAGCATGATCTTGATGCACACATGACCTAGACACCTTATAATATATGATAAAACCAAGAGCATCCCCCCATGTGATAATTACATCCGCACATGGCATTTATGCTTTGTCTGGGGTGTCTTCGCTGGCGTCGTTACACGATAACTCTCCAACCCATTTTGTCGGATTGTACTTGATTTTTGCATTTCGGAACATGGCGAGCATTTTGGGACAAACTTTCGTTGTCGCCCCATGGGACCACCGGCCCCACTGTCAGTAAATTTTTCAAACAAAACTTTGTTATCTCAGATTTGTCCATTATGGAACATGTGACCATCCTTGGAACGCAACTTCCATTCAGTTGTCTGGCAACTACTACTTGGCCTGTCACAAACTTGGAGACCCTTAGGCCTTGAAAAAATATTCCGCCCATACCACACTCACGCTAGGTTCATGGTACTCTTTTATTGCAAATGAGATTGTCTAGCCGCCCCAACTGACTGCTCAAATGTGGGGATTACACGTTGGTGGTTTACCTGCCGAGCGTAATGTCTAGTTGGAGTTAATAAAGTGGAAGGCTACAAATCCCACATGCCACAGTTCAATCCCCCATGCTACTCACCAACCACACACTGTCAAAAGGTGAAGTATTATTGCCATGAGAGGAGTCTCCTCTCGATCATCGAAGAATGCAACTCTTAAAATTTATAAGAGCGAAAGCAAACTCTTTAAATTTAATTGGCACAAGGCCAAGCCACTCTGTTGGAAAGCTACAGGTAGTGGAGCTCTGTGCTTTTCCATACATGTGTGCATTGCGACGGAACATAGTCCATAAATTCCTAGGAGATTCTGTAATTGTCCGACTAAGTTCATTATACGAGTATATATTCGCAGATTGATACATAAATTGGTAACTGGAGGCATCCCAGGTGCTGTCAATGTCGGCAACTGCCAAACTACCAAGACGATGTACAATTATGTGAAAAATTTGCACTATAATGAGGCCAAGGAGGCAGTTTCAAACAATGACCTATTGTGCCACTGTAACAAATTTTGACCTTGATCTTCATGGCCAAGATGGCTTAGCATCATAACTTCCACATGTGGCCCCAGGGCCCACACTGGGCCTTGGGTCATAATTCCCTGGGCACCTGTCAGTAGGGCTATTAGACCATCATTATTACCGAACATCAGCACTGTGCAACAGAAATTGTAGGAGATACGAGATTTTGCGGTATTCCATTAATGGCAACGTTCATCGTTAAACTTTCAATTTTCAAAAGTTGCCGAAATGCTCAAATTTTGATATGTTGCTTTCATTCTTGTTGATTTTGATGAATATTCTAAGACAAATGAACACGCTAATAATAGATCAAACCGATGAGTGAACCATAACGGTGTTTTAAATTTTGTCATGTAGGCAGGGATCTTGAATTCCATTTTCATGACTTATTTCACTGGGAGCATTTCACGAGTGGGAAAATTGTAATTACGATATTCACAAATTAAATGGAATGCTGCATTATTTATTACCCTCCACCTCGCACAGCATTCTAAGCAGGGCATTCAAACTGTTGTTGGAAACAGTTGCAAATTTTTCAGTTGAGGTCCTCTCCCAATAACACTCCACTACACTCCCAATAGCCTCTCAATCAGCATTATTCCTGGATCATTTCAACTGGCAGTGTTGAATAGTTGGATTTGTCTGTCTCTCTCCTCCAGCCTCCCGCCCTCCAACCTCCTTCACAATTTGCCCACCACCTCGTTCTCTGGAGTAGAGAGTGTTCTATCCACCGGGCAGTTCGAAGACTCAGCAATTGTTCGAATTTTGAGCACCTTGTTACATGTATCCAAATTGGAAATGAGACAGATTCACGGAACATGTGGAAGAATAATAATACAATATTAAACAGACCATAAGACCTTGAATGCATATATACTTACCAGCAAGGCACAGTTTAGCTGAGTCCTGTCCAATTTGCTAGAGATAAAACAAACTCCAGTAGACAAATGATGAAGCTGCTGCAATTTATAACCCGTTTAACCCAAAAAAAAACCCGAGACTTGATGCTCTTCCTTATGTCTTGTTTCAGGAGCCTTTGAGGAAAGGGAAATTGCAATGATTTATTACGTTGATTTCGATATGAGGCCGAGTGTACTGTAGATTCAGAACTGTGCTCATAGGTTGCCAATGGACCACACTGCTAGAATTCCCTGCATTTTAATGGGAAGTGCTCTTTCTCAGAGATGTACTGGGAAAAAGGCAATCACCCCCAGTATCTCGCCTGGTGCGCGATCAGTGGTTTTTTTCCATAAGTCACCATGCAAATAATTGTAGGTCATTCCATCTGTCGCTTTCAGGTTTTGGTATTAGCATTCAAAAGGAACAGCTCATTAATCAGTGCCCCATTACAAATTCATAGACTGAATTTACTGACCAGTCCACCAAAGGAGTATACGTTTTGTGGAAATGTGACTAAAATTTCCTAAATTATGCAAATTAGACACCTAACTTCAACTTCCATTGACTCTTTTCTCAGAACCAATGGTGGACCACACTTGATACGTTTCATGGGAATCCAATAGTGTCTCAAAAGAGTGTATGAGCTACCCGCTACTCTGCAGCAATTTTGCGAGACTCTCGACGAGTACTCTCAGGCCATGAACCAGTTCCCGAATCCTATTAGATACGATTTGCCCGAGCGACTGTCCCTCCGGGCTTTCCAAAACGACTAGGGTTGTGCGGTATATCGGTATTGTTATTAGTACCGGTGTTCAACTGCACAGTTACTATTTACCACTGTCCTGGGGCTAAAATGACGTACTCTGGCTACCAAACACCGGTACTAAATCAAATTATTATTATTTTTTTTTCATCGATCCAAGCCGGCCTGGTTGCCGGCGTACATCTGCCAGCTCAATCCGCAACCTGTTGAAACTGATGAAAACTGCCCCACGTGTGTTGCGAGCTGTATACTCTCATTATTTGCCGAATAAGCCTGCCGCCACAGACATCGCAGCTTTTGTGGCAACATAATATAAAACTGCAGGCAAAGCTATAATGTTGCTTGGCTTATTACTTGCCAATGCTGTTGCACTGTTTTCATCAAGACGTATCGCTGTTTGGACACGTGGTCAATCACGACTTACTTTTCACTAGCATTCTGACAATGCATTCCCCTGATAATGTACAGTGCGTTACACACCTACCATTCGGACACTCTATTATTTGGAACAGGCCGCCGACAGCAAACCTTCTTATCGCACACAATTAACATCTTTTGGGAGTTTCTATCTGACTCTGTGATTAAGGACTGGAATTATTAACGATTGTCGATCCACTTCGATCCGCGATGCTGCAATCAGCGTCCGGAAACAGGGTGCGGAGTACGTATCCGCCCCCGAAAGGTCCAAAACAGCACCGCAAGTCCGATAGAGGGGGTGCGCTGAAAATTCAGTGACATATTGAGCAAAATCGCCCCCGTAAATATCGCGCCGCCACCAACATCCATAAAATGAACTGCCCAAAGAGCCCAAATATTCGTGGAACTAATCATTCTGCCCCCTGTTTGTCTCAGATTGGCTGTACTCATTCTTCCGTATTGAATTCATTTTCACTCGAAAACCATGCGACACAATGTACGTACGTGAGAGCCTCGTGACCGCGCGGGGACGTAATTCCCATTATTTGCCGCTGGTATACGTACCCCGTCAGCTCTGTTCAGGCCACTTAAAGTTGGAGGGCGCAAGGCAATTTCCGTGGCAATTAAAATTGCCTTCGTTACATTCAAAATTGCAGGGCACCAAGGCAATTTATATGCATTTTTTAAGGCAGCAAGGCAATCTAAAAAAAGACAAGGGCAGAAGGCAAATTTGAAATTACCGCAAAATGTTCAATTATCTTGTAATCTCTCACATACTACGTTAACATTATAAGCGATCTCCAGTGTAATTCTTGTCTGTCGGTAACCGCTCGATTTGACATTGATTTTACAACTCGTAATTACTTTACTCTAGAACTCAATTGAGATGCGGTTTTTCATCTCATAAAACAAATGTAGCTTTCTGGCAATATCTTTCATCATGCCTAATCATGGAGGACTACTGATATATTTGCCCTTTTATAACTGTGATTTGAAAAGTTTTGTCGCTGCGAAGGAACTCGCGAGAACTACAATCATAACAGTAATCGCCTCAATCCCACACACCAATACGACCGTACGGCAAGCCGTTTTACTTTTTATCGCTATTTAATGTATATCACCAATTTGATGATATCCTTAATTGAATTGGTGAAGTCTCAATATTTGACACAAACGGCTTGCCATACCGTACAGCGTACTGTACTTCTTGTAGCGCTACGCTGACCCGCCGCCCACCGCTAGTGGCTAGCGCTGTCCTGCATGCTGCCACGAATCGGTTCGAACCATTTTCAACAACCATGTGCCGGCAGCACTGCATGCATCGCCGTATTAGCTCAGAAGTGAATGTACATTATTTGACTTACGTAGGCCGTGCGGTGGCATTCATACTGCCGTTTCAATTATTTATTAAATGTTGTGGGCAGCGTACGTGGCCGGCCAGAGCACATGAAGGATTACCGTTAACATATGACTATCTATTGCTTCCACTACCATTCCTATGACAGAAATGTAGAACATGATGGTTGAAAGATAATCCGATTAATGTGCGATGGCGGATCGAGATTCCGTAGCTACTCGATGATTGTACAGTACAGTGCGGTTTAATAGAATAGCTCCATGTGTTGCATACGTCTTTCATTTTTCTTCACTACGCAATATACGGTACCATTTTGACAGTACACGGAATATACGGATGTCTGGTGCACAAACAATCAATACAATGGAATGAGGACTCTCCATGCAGAATTGAAGTAGAATGAATGCGGAAAATCATGACACTTCTACATTAATGGGCCTAATGATTCATGGAAACTTTCAGAAGTTGCTGTAGGGTATTATCACTAGTTTTGAGAGGGGGAGGGCAACAACAGCAATGAGCAATTAGGCATTAGTCGTGCAAATATTTGGAAAAGATGTTTGCAATGCATTGCTGAACACAAACAGTGTGTGTGCGGTATTGATAGCTAACCAATCGACTGGCTTTCGCATAGCACCCCGAAAATCCAAGTAGCAACCCGAAAGGGAGTTGAGGGGTGCGATTTTTTTTTAAAAATAGCACCAAAATGAAAAAAATGTTTTCCTACCCTGGCTGCAATGTATTTTCGCGGGGGCCTACAATTTCCTATGAATGAATGCTGTGATTTGGGCAATAGGTGGAAAAAATATTATAATCAAGGTTTAGCGCCGATCGGTTGCTTTTAGGGCTGATTTTAGACTGTGCCCTGCTTCAGTTTTCCCTAGCTAAAATAATCACAGTTATGTTTCGGGCCTACTGGCAAGTTGCACTAGGACCTGTTTGTTACTTTGTGCAGGGCCGGCTGGGCATACATTTTTACGTGGAAGACCTTGTAGTACATGTAATTCTGGCTGCGTAACAGCATAACATTGGGCGCATGCCTGTGCTGTTTTGACATACGTAGTTGTTCATAAATTTTTTTGAGGTAAGCATAGCCTTGATGCAGACTTCCATTTGTTTACCTTGCTCTGTCGGCTTATGTTTATAGTACGTGATTGCGGGCGTCTGTGTTGTAATAAGACTTGAACAGGGTTTGGGAATCAATTTTAGAGGAGAATAAATGCTCTGCAAATTTATACTATCTTCTTTCTATTTTTTTGTTGTTAATCGCTATTACTTTTACTAACACAAAACCTTTTTGCATTACTCTACGATTAAATCGCTTACTCTCTTACAACACTATAATCCAACAACTAGAATGTTTGCATGACTTAAGCAATAATACACATTGATATAACCCCCCAGTGACCAAGTCATGTTAAATTTTGGTGGCTACGTAAGAAAATGTTACATGTGATAATTTGCACTATGCTACAAAATATTAGCCATATCAATACGTCACTGCAGTTTTTCAGCAGGAAATGTTCTTATTTGGCTTTTTTTTTTTTTTATCTTGAATGACTTTTGATGACATGCGTTTTAGGAAAATTCCTTGCCTCGATGTCGAAATTCCCCTCGCCCCAAAAGCATTATGTAATCGATAACACAGCCCTATGCTATTGCCCAGAATGTATCAAAATTGACCTTTGGCCGCTTGTTACTTGAATAACCATGTCAGATTGAGTGGAGTTGGTTTCTGTCGTGTAGCACACAGAGCTCTATCACACATCCCAAAAAATTGACCGTTTGTTATTCCTTGCCCCTGTAACTCTAAATACCGTACATTCTAGACGACCTTTGACCTTGTCTTCAGATGTTGTTTGATCCAATGAACCCCCAAAATTACCATCACAAATCTCTACGAGCACCCTACCGGCACTCATTCCATCTGTTATGCCTTTTAACAAACTTCGAAAAAATTTCTGTAAGTTTCTGCAAATTAGATACATTAATGACCTTCAGTGACCTTTATACTGTGTTTCAATGTTATCAGGATGAAAGTGTACCATCTTCACCAAGTGTCACAGGGATTCAACCAACTTTAAAATCTGCATAAATTATGACAAATTAACTAGGTCTCATGCGAATTAGCAAATTAAATGACCTTTGAGGACCTCTTCCTACTGTAAAATTTATTGGGACTATAGGTAAACCATCTCCACAGAGTTTCCGTCAAAATCCAATGAACCTTTAAACCAGGCAATCGCCAAAGTGTCTACCTGGTTTCGCATCGGTGGTTTTGTATTATTCACTACAGCCACAAACACCAACTATTCAATGCAGACATTGTCAAGAGAAATGTTCCAGTATTTTGTAGGTCCATCAACCTAATCAATTGGTTGGGTAAGAGCAGGTTTGCTTGGTCAGCTTATACAGCGTAAAATTGTCACAGGAGCTATGGTTTACTCGTTCCTCAGTGCTTTATTCTAACAGAACTATCATATGATGGAATTTCAATCAAATTCATGAATACCAAACATTAGAAAAATGTTAACGGACCAACCCTACTGAGTTTGGCAAGTTTTTACCAAGTTGGGAAATTGGAATAAATTATTTAAATTAGGCACATACAATTACCTCGTACTGACCCCAGTTGTACCTTTAAATTATCAGATCAAAGGGTGAATCACATCTACCAAATTTTTTGGCCATCCAACAAACTTTCAAAAATTGCAAAATATCCAAATAAGACACATTAAATTACCTCCTTACCTCGACCCTCACTTTTAAATTTCTCGTGGAATTATGGTAACCCCATCCACCGAGTTTCGTGAAAATCCGACAAACGGAAAAATTCACAATAAATTATGCAAATGAAGACCACTTAATTGCATATTTACAGCTTAAATCTAATCATTTTCATCCAACCCGTCCGTCATCCAGGTTCCCGACACGAAACTACATCACTGTAGCACATTCGTTTTTTGCGTAATCTTGCTAACAAGCTATAACAATAAATTACATGAAATAAGCGAATTACCTACATTAATCATTACTTTTGCTGCCCAAATCTATCAGATTGTGTACACCCAACCCCGGTACTACACACCAAATATATTTTGTAATAATAGCCTCACGTTTTGTGAGAATCCTGCCTAACCAGAAATTGTGACATACATATAATACACACCACACACCACCAAAAATGACCACGAAGTCTCTTCCTGATTTCATTCAGCGAGACAAATCACAGAAATTATGCAAATAAACACATCATTAGCTATATCGATGCTAGGAATTCTATCAGTTCGTGTACACTTCATAGCGTTTATACTCTGCAACTGCCTCACAATGCATCTACCGATCAAGAGATATCTGTACCAAGCTTTTGGCCAATTTTCATTTGATATGCAAATTTATGCAAATTAGTATGGTCCTTTTGCACATCGATAACGTCTTCATGCACACCTCCCCACAAACTTTCAGCATGACAGCTTTCGTGGTTCATGATATATTTAACCGCACTACATACAGACAGACAGACGACACACACCCACACAAAGTGATCACTATGTCTCTCCTTGAACAAGTTCATGCGAGATAACAGTATGCTATCTTATCACCATATTCCCCTGCGACGTCTTGAATAAGTCAAGCTGCACTTTTTTTAACTTAATCAACCCAATTTCAACTTTTTTCCAACAACGGATTTTCCAACTGACCTCCATTGACCCTGCACGGACCTTACAATAATGGAACCAATGTAGTCATCATTAGTAACACATATACCGAGTATGAGCTCCCTCATCAAGGTGGGGTGATTGATACATGTGCTACAAGCTGAAATAGCCACTCTTCTCAGCGTCTTACAAGGTACATTTTTTGTGAAGGAACTCAGGGAACCTCACGTGTCTGACCTGACCAAACCAATAGGGTTCGTGTACACACATAGGAAGTATATATGAGCTTCATTTATCAGGTGAGGTCGATTTATCATGTGTTACAAGCCAAAATACCCAAAATATAATGAGACTTTTCACAAATGTTCTATTATCACCAAATTCACCCCCACCCCCGACTTGAACCGATAACTCGGCTTTATCTTCTCAACTAGTGCTCAGATGATAACGAGGCAGGGGTGTAACCAATACCAACCAACCCCGGGACCCCCATTCCATGTCCCCATCCGAAAGGTCCATCAGTGAACTCCAGACCCCGACCACTTTCTCGAAGTTAAAGTTCAACGTGACTGCTCACATCCAACAGCGAGACTTATTGCGAATGATCTCGAAACATCCCAGTAACCCCAGAAAATCCTGTATCACAGCGGAACCCTGAAGTGAAGACCAAGACCTCGCCCATGGCAACTGCAATGCAGCTACCTAGGAAAAATCGTCCGGTGATCGCTGGAATTCAACCCGGAATATTTTGGTCGTGAAGTGTCACTGACACCAGTCTACCATTCTTCCGCATCCATCCATCCCTCTTCAGCCACCAGTGTTGGGTTTGAGTTATCCAGGCGTTTACATACACACATACACACACCACTGTCATGACGGCATAGATCCCTCTATCCTTGAGGAATCAAAAATGCACCTCCAGGGATGTGCCCAGGCATTTGAGTGCCGGGTGGAAATTGATTAACAGGTTTGTTGGGAGCAGTAAAGTGTCAATATGATAGTTATTAGCACTGTACAGCCTAAATAGTGCCGGGTAATTTCCGGCTATTTGTCTTGAGTGCCGAGTTAAATGCATGAATGCTGAGTTTAACCATATTCAAACCAGTCATCCATTGTTCGCTTTTGTTAGTGGAGTGTTGAGTAATCGAAGTGATGTCAGTTTTCCAGAACTGATTCTGTATCGAGCCCGAATAAGGGACTTGATAGGCCTACATGCTTACGCTCGTACGAATCCAGTCAAGTGGTCACACACTCGGCAACACTGCACACCTGATTTGCCTCGATTATTTTTGGTTAGTTTTTCGGCAATCAATTGGAAAACAACTCAACATGCCTCCTTCCAGTCCGGAGGCAGGCAGCTGATCTCCATTGATTGTCATAGAAATATTCAATTTGAAATAGCATGGGGCCTAATCATTCCCCAAGATTTACTAGACATGTGTAGGCGGGTACCCCGCCCACGTGTATATCCCCGCTTTTGAGCAATCATTGGGAAGAAGCTCTACACCCTATAAAGACTCCATTTTGGTCCGAACCAAGATAACTTCAATCCACCAAGTTTTGTTGAATCATGGAAGAAAATAGCACAGAATTATGGCTAAGTTGACCTTGATGCTTTGAAATGACTTCTAACTTTGGTGAGGAACAAATGTAGCTCCCATCCACCAAGTTTTGGTTCAAATCTGACCAAATTTGGGGAAATCGCCTAAAATTTCGCAAATTTGAGCTCCTATGACCTTGAATGACCTCCACATTTTCCATGAATCAACTATAGTCCCTACCCATCAAGTTTCGTTCACATCTGCAACGTTGGGAAAATCGCAAAAATTCCGCAAATTTAACCTTCGATGACCTCGAAATGACCTCCCCATTTTTTTGGATCAACATAGTCCCTACCCACCAAGTTTCGTTCAAATCCGACTAACTTAGGCGACTAATTAGGCGGCCCCCAGCTAGCTGCACGTTTAAGTTCCTGAGCAAAACCGGTCGTTCCAATTTGCTAACCGATCAAACGTTTTTCTCGTTTTGAACCGATGCCGTCACAAGATTTTTGCCGCCAAGGGACGTACTTCTCCGTGAACCCCAACACGGTCCCGCCCTAGAGCGAGTGTTAACCTCAGGCGCAATAGACACGCCGTCTCGAGTTCAAGATATGTACTATCCCTTAGCATTATTTTGTTAAGACTGAATTGTATTCTAATAAAACAATCATACGCAAACAAGTCAGCGTGATCTTGATATTGATATTATGGGTTTCCGTGACTTCATCTAGTTAATTCCATTAGTGATAAAATCCAGCATTGTTTCCCCTCCATATTCTTTTGTCCTAGTACAATATTTCACTGTGTAAAACACAGGCTAACTTTATAATCAATCAACTGTCCATTAAATATGGGGGATGAACAAACAATTGCAAATGAACCTTGCACGGAGCATCATACCACTGTCTCTCTTTAACCATGCAAACGTGCAAAAAAACTACTACATTCTCCCACCGTACCTATTATTGTAGCCTGGCGGCCACACATGCACATACAAACAATCGCTTGTGCAATTACCGTGAGCCCAAGCCCCGAGCCGTAACGGTGATTATTTTAGCAAGGAAACTGAAACATGGCACAGTCTAAAATCACCCTAAAAACCACCAGTGTTGTAGTCGAGGCCCGCCTCGAGGCGAGTTTGCCGCCTCGTCCCTGCCTCGCCCGTTTTTTTCCGATGCCACCATACCTACAGTGTACAGGGGAAAAGCTGAGCCCGGCCTCTGCCTCGGAGGTGCCGGCCTCGACTACATCCCTGAAAAACCACCAATCTGCACTAAACCTTATGTATAATATTTTCTTTCACCATTCCCAATTATTTCACATTTCATCATAGAATTGTATGCACACACGAAAATACATTGCAGTATCGCGGATCGAAATGGATCACACGCTAATATTTCCAGTCTTTAATCACAGAGTCAGTTGAAACTCCCATAGATAATTGTTGCTATAAAAAGGTTTGCGTTTTCGGCTGCCTGTACCAAATCAATACGAGTGGCCGACTTGGTAGTAGTGTAACGCACTGTACATTCAGTGGGGAATGCATTGTCAGAATGCTAGGGAACAGTAAGTGAGGTGATGATCACATGTTCCCAAAACAGGGCTATGTCTGAAACTAGTGCAACAGATTGGGCGAGTAAGCAAGCAAATATAGCTTGCATGCAGTTTGATTATTACGTCCCACGAAGCTGCAACACAAGTATGGGGCATTTATAATTCTCAACAGGGTTGCGATTGCGCTGCGATGTACGCGGAGGCGGCTTGGATCGGCGAAAACATACATATAATTTGATTTTAGTACCGGTGTTTTGTAGCTAATGGTAATTATCCGAAACAGATGAAGTGGACACAGAAGAAGGCTGTCAACTTTAGGACACAGTGCTACACGTCACACACTCGTGTGAGTTTGTCGCCTTGTCATAAAGGAACAGTCCAAACTGAATGGGTGTGGCGAAACATGCCAACACAAGAAATGACATTATATCCTTACCTGTCGGAAAGGATGAAAGAGTAAAAGTTAGCAACAATAATTGAGGATATGAGGTACATTTATAGACCATGGTAATGTAAAAGAAAGGAAACAGAGACAACAGCATAATGAAAATTGATAGGTTCATTAGATCACTATGCTTTATTGCTGCAAGGAAAATACACATACTCTAGTCCCCAGTGACCATTTCATTGAGTTACGATGCGGCGTCAATGGGCGTGTGCATAATTTATCCATGAATGTTTCAAAGACCCTCCGGGCTCTGCAGCTTAAACAAGCGTGAATTGCGTTGCAGATTTTCAATAACTCGGTTTTTTGGCGGCGGGCGATTGGTTTTTTCGGCGTTCTCGGTTATTTGGTTTTCTGCAAATTTCAAAACCGAGGTATACCGAACGAGTCAATCCGGATTTCTCGTAACCAAGTAACCGTGATGCAGCTTACCCCAGCATTGCAGTGTTCCCACTTTCGAACTCATCCGAGATTTAACTAGGGACGGACATGTGTACCAATATTCAGGTCAATCGGATGAAGCTTTTAAGAATTATTGCGCTAACACCTAAGTTTCAGCAATGCGGGGCGGCGGCCGGCGGGAGCAGGGGACGGCGCGGCTACACACCCAAACCCATAATATCCCCGGACACTTACAGTGCGCTGGGATATAATTAGGCCCTTATCTACATAGCCTACATTAAATTCCTAAGAATAGATCATTAATAATTACTGGATGATGAATGAAAAGCTAGTTCACTTCTGGGCACCAAAGGTCAAATCCAAGTGTTGCTCATTATACCCCCAATATCCACCTCCGAATAAATGAATGGCTCGTTTGTGGACTGAGCGATCTCACTCAGTATATTACTTGGGAGTCAATCGTTATCTGGAGTCAATCAGTGCGAATAAAAAAAATAGTTATTAGCGTGCGTGTTGTAAAGTTGGGGATTCTGTCGATGCAGTCCATAGAATAACGGCTGTGGTAAAATCTCAGGCCGCTACGTGCCCGGAATATACTGGCGGTGGCGAATACCTTTCCAAGGATTTGGAGGCGGCCAAGAAGTTTTGACAACAACAAATATAAATAGAAAGCAAAAATGTTGTATGTTAATGCCTATATAATTCCCCCATGCCCACCCCTACAATTCGTTAGTTCAATTGAAAGATGTATGACGAATGAAGATGACTGACAGCAGATTTTAAATCAAAAAATAGAATATAAAAATACTCACTCAAGGTAACCCGGGTCCAAACGAAAACTTCAAACAGAAACACCCGACAGAACACATCAAACATACAGCGTTCATGAGACTCAGCGCAACACACGCAAGCGAATCTAATCCAAACTACTTCAATTCAAAAGTTGAATCAACACTGTGCCTACGCGCTACCTGAAGGAGACGCTGGGGCGCCTATGTGAAACTCACGTAGCAACAGAAGGGCCGGGTGTGTAGCTACACTGATCGGTGCTGGTTGGTGTACAAGCCAGCACTCGGCCGGACAAACGGCACTAACAGAAAATTTAGGTTCTGCCAACCGGCACTGAGATAATAAATTCCTAGTTTTACCCCTTAAAACAACAATTGAATCACTTGAATGCCATAATGTCACTGGATTATGAATGGTGCGTCACTTTACCACAATGGACTCATACATCTCCGTGAAATGACGACCCTCTGTCACGAAAAATGCGATTACAACTGCCTGAGAGTGATTACACAGCAACTATATCAAAAAATGACTACAAAACGCTTGGTGAAAGTGACAGTCCCATATGAAGTACCTCTTCCTTTCAACATTAAAGTCAAACTACGAACAGCGAGCAGCGCATGCATGCAAGCCAAGTTATCGGGCGAATATGATGAAGCCTATGGCAAATAATTGATTTTCCATAGCAGAGAACTGCTTATGCCAGTATACTTGTAACGTTAGTATTCTTCTCACGTTTTTTTTTCGTCCCAACATTCCTGGACATGCAACAGTGATTTGCCTCAGGTAATTTCCAATAATTTAAGGTTGTGTCTCGCTGAAATTTGAAAATCACCACAATAAATCAGTAGTCATCGTACAATCAAACAATACCTTATTGGAATGTGGTTAGGAGTTTGGGAAGCTACACCTTTTCTCTCTTAAAATATAGTCCTTGTAAGTTCAAGTTCATTATTTACAATTCCACCAAAGTTTGCAGAAAAGTGCAATCATGGTACCTCGCCTAAACAAATATAAACCATGCTATCTAGCTTGACAAGCGTAATCTATTCCGGCGGGGCCGTCAAGGGGCTCAGCGTGCAGTGGTAGCTATTTATTGTATGAAGCTAACTTTGAGCGCTGGCAATTGGTGGGTTGTGCATCTGAAGTTCTTTTGATCCCACCCTTCTGTACGCAAGTCCCAGTGCTTCCATCCATCCATCTATGATGAAGCCTTTCATTTGCCAGGACTGCATGGTCACCTGTGAAAAGCTAAAATTCCGACCGCCGACAACTAAACAGGGCACTGTTTGGGATAGATTTTCAAATGACCATGACAAATGCGCTGTACCATGTATCTGTACGTCGAATTGATTTACACATTGCTGAACGCTGATGTATATTTTGCAGAAACTTCCCATTATGTGACTTTGACGATTTTTTTTTTTGAATTCATAAATGTTTACCACAATTAGAATTGATATAGCAATATCCTCAGGGCTGATGGGGGAATCCACACAAGGTTTTCTTGAAAAAAAAATAAAAGGTAATGTGAACATCAGCCTGCGGCTCCTTCGGTTATTGCAGCCGACTTGTATCATATTGCCGGTTTAACTAGGCGAGTTTCCATTCAACGGATTATCAACACTGCTTCTTCTGACAAAATTTACCAACATAGTACGTTCCATTAAGCACTTATTCCCTTTTCCTCCAATTGCGACGGACATCTGGTGATAATGGTCAAATAGTGGTTAAACTGGTCATAAATCCCTGTAAATGACGCTACAATGATGCATCTCTCCCAGGGGTCTGAAGGTGGGGATTACATTGACAAGCTCATAGGAATACAAATCCTGAATAGCAGCATCCTGTACCTACGTTTGTGCCAAAATAATAATAAAATATACAATAAATTGCGTGAAATTGATTTTTGCTGGCTCCGCCTCGAAAATGACTGCGAACACAAGTCCCTCTATGAAATGAGTTTTGCACGTTGCCTATTCATGATCCGAGACGACTTATGCCTAGCCTACATCACGATAGCCAAATATCACGCACAAACATCACTGGGTTAAATCTCTGTACAAACTCAATGTGACTTCTCGTTTTTCACAAACTTTTTCACTCAATTTTAGTATCATTTCCTTCCAGTTCATTAACATCTGAAATGTTTTTTCATCAATATTCTTGTAGCTAGCAATGCATAATTTTGCACCACGCGCAGTACAAAAGTGAGTAGGCCTGACCCGAACGTTTAGGATAAGCCCTTCAGTTTGTGCACAACTAACCGTTAGGCCACTGTCTGTACACGCACTGACGTAACGGCTAATCCGTGAATACAGTAGCCTAGCCTGACATAATACCGGTGCTAATACAATGGCAGTAGTAGTGATTGTATCATAGTTCGGTTCAGTATCATGAGTAGTCGGTCATTGCCCCAACAATATGAATCATCAACAATGTACCGTCACTTGACAGTTGGGTGACCGACTGATGGTCTGCAGTTATACTACTATGCACCACTGGGATGGCCCTAACGTACGTTAGGCCTACACCCTATGCTAGGCCTAGGCCTAGGCTATTCAGTGCTAACTAGCCTAGTCATATTGCTAGGCAGTATTTACTGAGTTAGGCATATTAAAATAACGATGAGAAGTAGCTAGATATTCGGGATCGGCAGCAGAAATACCTACTAAGTAACGTTAGTAATCGATGTGGATATATTCTTGCTCAATCAGTTGACCGCTGACGAATGTCATGTATAACAACAAACACTGAATAGCGAAACTGTACTACGGTCATGCAATATGTAATGTATGGCCGGTTGTGATTTCATGGGTCGTTGCGCTCTATCTCGGTTACGGTCCGAACTTTATTGTGGCGTTGCCAAGTTGATGATATGATCGAAATTGAATCACATTCTTTGAGTGCATCCAGCTACATCAAAATCATATGATCTGTGTTGTCACTCTAATAGTCTAAATTACGTATTGTGGATTTCTTCGGGAGTGTATTTTTTGTTTACAAATGTTTCGTTTTCTTTTAAAGTGGTCATACAATTGAATATCTAAAGTAACACAGGTAGCCTACGTACGTGAACTTCAGTTGACCCCGGTAAGCCAGAGATATATAGGGACCACACACTAACTCAACACACTGAAAATTGCTAAATACGAACGTTAAAAAATATGGCGGCAATCGAGCAGTTCTCTTTTCGGGAATTGAGGCTGGCTAATCCTGCCTGACGCCTACCCAGAAATCAATTTACAGATAGGTTTAATTAGTGAAGTCGAGCCAAATAAGGAATTTAAATAATTTTTACCTCTATTTCCAATTTTGGGCCATCGATTTTTGTTCGAACACGAAGATGTGTGTGCGTTGTCTTACTCAAGGCCCAGTAGGTAGCCAGGATCTTATCAGTAGCGCGGGGGGGGGGGGGGTGGGCGCTGGGGGGGAAAGGGTTACAGCCCGATGTTTCATAAGGCCTTTTGTTCACAAGGCCCGTTATTCGAATGGCCGGAAAAAGGGTATTCAGTTCATAAGGGCCGATCTTCATACTCACAACAGAAAGGTACCGGCGATCTTCAAATAGTAACAAGAAGGCAAATCTGCGTAGTGAGTCTTGCCTTTTACGACATGTTCCCTTACAAGGTTGTGGCATCACGGTGGCATCACCATCGATGATTAAGCTATATACAAACCCTGGCAAGATGGTGTTGCAATTCAATCAAACCACAACTTGACGCAAAACGACCCAATCACTGCATATTTACCTAACGTAAGAGATGAGTGTTGCTTTTAACCAAGGACAAAAAAGTCATCTGGGGCAATTGAAGTAAAATACTGAAAAACCCGGCAAGTAAGTCTATCTCGAAGAGAGAAGGTAAAGTTAAGATTCATAACCAGTGAGGTCCAACGTTTTCATTCAGGGTAGGAAGTACCATGCAGCGACCGTAAAACTGAGCGGACAGACTGAAGGCAAGACTAAATGATGTGGATCACTTTAGCGAAATCAGTCACTCTTAAGTAACTGGTGTGGTGTCACAAAAGACAGATGAGATAGATGAATGAAGTGGCAGTTCTTTGATCGGAACGACCCACCTCATTCAACAAGTGTAAAGAAAAAAAATTCCTTCTGGGGGGTATAGTGTGGGGAGAGAGACTGCATTGCATACAAGGGCCTATTATATTGTCAATTGCATCCCGTCCACTACCTGGACAAGGTGAGTCATGGTAGGTACATTCAGTGTCCAATACACCCCCTGGGTCCACATGATGGTATGTACCTATTCGTAATACCGAAGATGAGGGGTAAGTCATTGCCATCAATCATTTCAAGTCGTACGCAGAGTAGTATGTTGGTCTTAAAGTAGTGACTGTGGGGGTGTCTGTATCAATTTTCATTATTTCCAGGCACAAAGTGACTGAGGGGTTGATCGATTTGTGACCCACCAGTGCATTGACTCACCTTGTCTGGGGTACAAGGGGGTGTGTCAGCAATATTGACGAGTGCATAAACGTTTTAAAATACTTGTTAATCAATAGCCATTTACCAGTCCACAAATGTCTTTTGCCATTTTTAGGGTCAAACTGTTTCACAAGGCTCCAAATCACAATTCCCTCCACATTGGTGGGGTATCTGGCCACCCCATGCAGGCACCTCCATAACCAGATATGTGGCTGCATCTGAAATGGATATACAAATATGATTAATTTAATTCTACAATTTTTAGTGTTATATATATATATATGATATATATATATATTAATTATATATATATATACATATCTATAGATTATATTAATATATATACACTATATAGATATATATATAATATATCTATATATATATATATCAAAGGTATCAAGTTCAAATTAGGTATGTGGGTTTGCCACATATGGGGAGGAGGACCCCTATTGTTTTGGTGCCGTTCAAAGTTCATCCAAGGCAACGAGAGGGCAAAGTTCAAAAAGCTTGTCAGCACGATAGTATCGAGTATCGATCAAGTTCAAATGGGGTATGTGGGTATGCATGTATGGTGAGGAGGCATCGATGTTTTGGTTTGTCAGGTCAGGTCATTCAAGGTCACCCAGGAAATCGGCATTTATCTCGGGCAGCAGGGGGACATTTTGGAGGACGGTCGTAATGGAATAAGTTTCGTTCGTCTGGTGAAATACATATGGGACCGACTATGACCTCCTCAACTTTTGACCTTTGACCTATTTGACCTTTTGACGTAGTTGATTGGCATGCTTTTGTGTTGGCCAGGATGCGTCTGGTTAGGACAAACAAAGTCAAGACACTACTCCTATCGATACTCTTATAACAAGATATCTCGATTGAATGTGGAAGGTCAAGACAGCTAAAACACTGAATGTGGGATATAAAATTGGCATTGGACATCTGCTCGTAAGCATGATATCTAATGAATGCAAGTATCTAATTAGTTCAAATTAAGTGTGTGGATTGTTACACATGATGAAGATTAACCTATTGTTTTTGGTATCAGGTCAAGGTGATTCCAGCCTGGTCACCACAGGGGGACAATCCTTTAATCTCTGCAACGATTCATTGTACAGTGAGAAACCACATACAACCAAAACAAAATATTTTCCCCAGTGAAAACGTGCAAATGCTTGAACTGTATTTTATTGTTATCATGATATGTTTGAGCATGTGGACTAGCACAAATATTGCGCCCAGTGAAGACAGTACAAATCTTGAATTTTTCATTTTATTATTATTCAGATCTGTTTGAGATTGGATAGCAACCAGTGACCAGACTAGATGTACCTCCTGAGCAGTAGTGGTGGCTGCACGGGGGGGAGTGGCAATTTTGTCCCCCCCCCCAGGTTTCCTAGGCAGATTGGAAGATTGAAAAATTCCCTTTTGAAGCTGCGCATCACTGCTTTTAATTGACAAATTCCTAATTTAAAGGCAGAAACGCCTCTCCTTGCGTGTACTTCCTCTCATTCAGTGTATCTTGACCACCAAAGTGTTTTGTTGCCCCTCCATGAAATTGGTTGTTCCACCCCCCTCCCCCTGTTCCAATTACAAGATTCCCCATGGAGACAGTACAATTCTTGAATGTCATTATTATTATTTCCTGGTATGTTTGATATTGGACTAGCCTACCAGAGACGCCAGTCTATATGTACTCCTGATCGTAGCGGGTTGTACGGGTGGGGTGGAATTTTGAGTTGCAGGCATTACCCCCCCCACCAAGGTTACATAGCCAGCTATGAAAATTGAAAAATGTAGCCCTATTTGAAGCCTGCATACCTGCATTCATTGACAAATTCATGATGGCAATGCAAGAAACGCCTCTTGAGTGCGTTTACTTCGTCTCATTTAGTGTTTTATTTAACATTTAATCCCAGTGGGCCTTTTCTAAAAGGAAGATACAAAAATTGGGAGTAGTAACCGATATCAATGGGAGGGTTGGGGGGCGGGGGGGGGGTGAGGCAAATGGCAATTTTCCAAGGTCTATATTATATTTACCTGAGGGGAAATGCCAAGGTTTGTTGCTTGACATTATTGAAAACGGTGATATGAATCTGCAAATTTCCTTAATTTTTTTTGACCCGTTATTACAGCAACAATGCACACCAGGAAAATGTCCTGAATCAATTAGAACACCTATAGCTGGGACAAATCCTCTTCAACCATGCTGCATGGTGTGTGTTATACTATACTAACCCTTAGTTTGATGTTCAACCATTTTGGGTCCGGCCCATCCCCAGAAGGATTTAATCTCTAAGTTTGTGTGTGTGAGGCTGTGAGCCAGTAACACACAATCAACGTTACTGCATGTCAGGACATTCAGCAGTTCAGTGTGGAAATGGTGACCTGGCACTGGCAATGCTCAGAGAGGACTGAGAGTGTGTAATCAAATTATTCTCTGGGTACTCAGGTCTACTGATTATCTGATTGTTTACCTTTAAAGTTAAACTCCTCTCTAAGACAATGCCAGGATGTAAATTACTTGACAGGCAGGACACCACTATTGGGTATTATGACCAGAGTTGGGCACTCGAGCAGGGACTGCGGACTCGAGTCCGACTCGCGTCGCAAATTGTTGACTTGAGACTCGACTCGAGACTGGCTGTCAGAGACTTGGGACTTGACTTGAGACTTGTCCAAAAGTTAGCAAAGACTTGAGACTTGACGTGAGACTTTGACTTCAAAAGACTCGGGTTTTCTATTAGAGACTTGTGTATTTCCCAATTGGTTTTCTTTAATCATTCAATAACTTCATAAGTCGAGTTGATATCGATGATAAAAAAATAATTTGGCAGGGTTGAATAAGCAGTCACCCGCTCGCCAAATACGAGTGTATGTAAATGCTGCGGGCGAGTGAAAAGTTACTGTTCAGTAGCCCTTTGGGGAGTGAAATGAATTTGCATGAACGCAAACATCGTCGTCAGAGTTCGAAATAGGGTTCGCGTCTTGTGCGTCGCACGTCTAGACCTACTCCACCTTCAGACGGTGAGGAAAATATTATATCACAGTGAAGTGTCCAAAATAATCCTGAAACCGCAAGATTTAACCGCCGAAAAAGGAAAGATATAATAAGAACATTTGTTCCAAATCAATAATATTCGAAAAATTGTTTAGAAAGCAGGCAATTTTCCACCAATCACAAACAAAACTACCAAAAATAACCAAGATGACGCTTCAGTTCATTCCAATTTACGAACGTAGCCCGGACCTTCAGTATGTACGCCGTAGCGGAGCATGTGGCCCAACCGGCGAGTCGCGTGCGGAGCTGGCTCGCTGAATGGGAAGGATTTTACGTGCTGTGCATATCTATTGATACACTTGGTAGCAAAAATCTACTGTAAAATAACGTTAAAAACAACAATCTGAGTTCTTCCAAAAATGTAAAGGATGAAACAGACATGTACCGGGGTAAATGTCAATGCTTTTCATCAAATTCTCAGCAATGTTTGCGATGTGGTCTTCAGACGGTGGATTCAAGATTCTAGGCTAAACGGGGTTCCCTGTATGAAAGTGATGGTAAATTCAACAGTTTTCGGTAGCCGGTGGACAGAAGAAATAGTGCCCTAGAGGAACAGTATTTATGGATCACAAGAAAATTCCTAGATACAAAATGGGCTTCGGTGGGATAGGATAACTATTCGGTGATGCAGGCTGTGAAAGTCCCAAGTTTCATTTCACGGTCTAGCCATATAACTTTATACAAGGGCCTACTGTAAAAGTGCATGAGTATTCCGACCACTGCTCAAAAACCTAAGTATTAAAGGAGATAATTGTTGAATTGCCAACCATGATCAGTGATAATGTTATATGTGATTAAACATATAAACTATCAGTAAAGTGTAGGCTTGATAAGAGTTGAAACCCCTCATCGCATCCAACTTTGGTTGTGGGAATCGATGCAAACTAAGGAAATTATTTACAGAATACACAAAGGCATTACACTTTTTCGAAGGGGGTGGTTGAGGGTAGACTAATAGTTTCAGTACCCCCTTACACAAACTGTTATTTGATTTTTTACAATGAAATTCTGGATAACGAACGATTCGACCAAACCTCCAGTCAGAATCACAGATGAAGTATGTGAGACCCCGGGAAACGTGCATTTTGGTCTTGTTCAGCACTTTCGCACAATTTTAGATGCGGCGGTAAGCAGCTCTGCAAGTCATCAGTCCTCCGTCCGTCCGTTCGTTCGTTCGGTCGTTCGTTCGTTCCGTTCGTTCGTTCTTCGTTCGTTCGTCCGTTAGCGCGTCCGTTCGTTAGTTCTGTTCGTCACGTTCATTCGTAACTTCTGAACCGACCTGCGATGTCAGGTTGAAACTTGGTGGGTGGATGGTGCAGCCATGGCTAGGCGAGTGTTCATTTTCGTTTGCAAGTGCGATGAAATTTGAATTAAATCCAATTATTTCCCCAATAAGTTTTCATTCGTAACTTCGAAACCGTACATGCAATCAGGTTGAAACTTGGTGGTTGGATTGAGCAGCCACTGGCGAGGCTAGAGTTACAGTTATGTTTGCATAGTGTGATCAGAGATAAGTAATCACTAATGACACAATTTCCAACTTCTATTCAGCTAGCTCTCTGTGATGTGACAGTGGAGAAGGGTTGTTTACATTACTCCATCCCACAGCAGACTAGTGTTTACCTATCTGTCAGAAGTTCCAGGTCTGCCAGCGAGTTGACAATAAAACCTAGTGTCCAGGGGAAGATAATTTGTCTCCCAAACATCCGCTTAGCTTGTTGGCTGGTGACCAGAAAGAGTTGTTTTCACATGTTGAGGTCGGGTGAGTCGGCTATATGTAGCACATTATCCAGGCCTAGGAATGATTAGTTGAGTACTTTTTTTGTGCGGGCAATGATAGCAAATGTTAGGCCGATGTGGGAGAATGCTTCAAAGCCATTTCAAGGTTATGACAGATGACAGTATGAAGGTCAATTAAAGGTGAACGAACAATAAAAGTGGATTGGTGAAGAACAGAGTGTATTCGCCACAGGAATTTTGCCGGTCCCGCAGCTATCAAAGCGTTTCGACTTGCGCTTTTTCTTCTAGAAAACTGCATAACCCAGGTGCTGGATCAAGTGTTCTTTTTCCATCTCGGGGAGGAAACTAAATGGTGCGAAGCGAAAAACAACGTCGATCAAAGCTCCCGCACGACATTTGATTGATTACTGGTACTTGTAGCATGGTCGGGGGGGGGGGGGGCGGGATTAGTACATCGTCTCGCCTCTGCCATTAAAGCCAAATAACTGCTAACTGCTAAACGATAGTCCTCATTTTCTTTTGATGATAAGGTCATTTAAAAAGAACTGGTTAGACACATTAAGGAGTGAGAGTTTTGCCCTAGTTTTTCGATGCTGGATAGCAAAATTGGTAATGGAAAAAAAATCCTGGAGAGAGACTATGATACTGTCAGCGACGTTATTCAGTAGGCAATTAGGTATGACAAATGGTAAATATTCTGTCCTTTTGTCAGGGCGAGTAAAAATAGTCTGCGGGCGACAAAAATTAAGGATCACTAGCTAGTCGGGCGAGTGAAAAAAAGTAAGGAAGCCCTGTATGGTTCCGTGTACGCTCGAATACGAGCACCCCAACCCAGCGACGACTACAGCGTTACCATAACTACATTGGCTTGAGTCAGTTGTTTGGCTGTTTGGCTGAAAGTTGGCCTTTTATAACGAAACAGTGGCTAGCACATTTTGAGGTAATTTGTTCCGTGGTGGTGCCCGGTTTTGCTTCGGCGTTTTGGGCCATATACGAGCGAGGAATTGCCCCACTGTACTATGTTGCAGGAAAGTGTTGGCTGTCCCAGCATATAGTGCATGCCACCTATTGAAAGGGTATTCAGCCACGGTGCGCCCCCATCGCTCACCGAAAAATCGGTGCGAAATGCGTCGAATTTTATCTTCATGAAGTGAAAGCTTCCAATGAGTAAAAAAAACTGTTGAAGCAACTATCTAAGCTCCACCCCATTCCAATCCCTCACTACTTTACGTGATATTCGCGTTCCTGAGTCCTGAAAACCTATGCCGAAACCCCCCCCCTCTCCTAATACAATGTGGAAGGCCAGATCAGTCTCATTGGAGGCTCGTAGGCAGTAAGATCCAACATTGTACGGAGGGGGGGGGAGGGGGGGGGTTGTTCAACCAGCATTGAAGCATTGTAATTTGATGAGGGTGTGTCAAACGAGTGTGTCCAAGAGGGTAGATCAGTGCCATAGTTCCCAATTCACGAAAGTTTGTAAGGATCGCATTTGCCCACGGAATACAAGGAATATATATATAAATATTGGTGCATGATAATAACAAATGAATAATAGAACAGACAGACTATTGCAGTCTGCAGTTATATAATATATATATATATATATGATAGATAGCATTATATAAATATATATATTATATATTATATCTATATATATATTACTATATAGATTCACTTCTGTGGTCACTTCTGTGGTCCAATGCAGGACGAAGGACTAGTATTGTCCGAAAAGCTCTGCATTTTTTCCAAAAAATCGGCTGTTTTACTCACATTTTTCCTAGCTCAATCGCTATTCGCATCTTCATTCAGATCCAGCCTATCATTTACGTGCATTGTTGTTTTACAGGGGTTGCCCTGGCTATATATATATATATATATATATATATATATATATATATATATTATATATATATATATATATATATATATATATATTATATATATTATAGTATATATTATATATATATATAGATATAATGAAATATAATATTTATATATATATATATATATATATATATAATATATAATATATATATATATATATAATATAAATATATATATATATATATATATAGATAATATATATTTTATCACATATATATATATTATATAGATATATATTATAATATATATAATATTATACAAAATATGCTGAGCTCATAAAATATAAGCATGTGGACACATGGAGTACTGGAAAAAATATATCGGAATTTTCGGTCCCCCTGGTACCTTCCTCAGCCGGGTGACAGTAACAGGATAAACGCTTAACAACAAGCTGAACAGAAAAAAGCGGTTATATACAGGCCAGGGGGGGCAATCCCAATTACGACTTAGACACGGTGGTGAAAGGTAAGTGATTTAGGGGCCCTAGGTCTATATCAGGACGCGATGTGGGACTTTGAATTTAAGGATAGATTCATCAGCACGTTGCGGATTTCTTCGGAGGCGAAGAGTTGGACCTGACCAAAGTGCATTTAAGATTTCTAAATTGAGGGATTCGGACGATTAAAATGTTAGGCCACGGGGTAGCCTGCTTGGTTGTCGCGAATTACTTTTTGGGGTTATTGAACCGTAACCTGAAAGCTTGTGCCTGTTCACCAACATATAGGCCATCATGGCAACCGTTACAAGTGAAAAACATATACGACCTTGCGTGAATCACATGTGAGAGTGGGGGCTGAAACGGTACCTTGAGACCAGAATACGTACCGCAGTGCCAGTGGTAAATATGACTGCAAATTGGCAGCGGCGAGATTTGTTTACAGGGCATATTACCAATTACTGGCCCGAGGGCTTAGCAGTTGGAAGGAAGTTGATAATCTTTTCAAGGTTAGGGGGTTGCCTGAAAGCCGTCAGAGGTGGTGATCGTAGAGACCTGATAGCGATTGGTCCATATTGAGAGTGGCAAAATCTTGCCTTATGGGACTGTTAGAGGGGGGGGGGGTTAGCAGAGAGTTGTATTCCGTGACCATGCGTATATCGTTCGTTGCTGCGTTTTAACTTATAGGATAGCAGGTCGCTGGGCTGCCGCCTCGCTTTCTCGACAGCATCTCTTATGATAATCATAGGGTACCAGTTGGAAAGAAAAAATGGGTGAATTGCGGCGCGTTTCTGCGAGGTAGTCATCGGTGTCAGAGCAGAGGCGGCGCAGTCGGAGGCACTGACTATAAAAAATGGATCGTTTGAGGCTGATGGGATGAGAGCTAACGTGAAAGTTAGAAACTGATGATTATCAGTGGGTTGGTAATACACGTGGAGTTAGGGAGGTACAACAAGGTGGATAGTAGTCAAGAAATGCTAGTTAGAGTCGGATGATTCGAACGTTGAATTTGTGCGGTCGTGTCAGGGCATTAGCATGTGCCTTGAATGTGTCAAGGGTGTCTCTACCATGAGGCCAAATGAAAAAAAATGTCATCATGTACCTATAATAAGGTAGGGTTTCAGATCGATGAGGATAGAATATTTGCTACACTTTCTCCCTGAATATAGTAGCATAACAGGGGGCATCTTGGTACCATGGCCGGTTGCCATTACTGCAAGAATATTGTCGTTGAATCGAAGTAGTGTTTTTTAGAATGAACTCAATCAATTTGGACGTGTCATCTTGCTTCAAGGGGTTGGGTTGGAGTTGGCTTATTGAGAAAATTCCTTGCAGGCCTGAATGCTCTTGTGGGGGCTGTTAGTGTAGAGGGACCCTGGGACATCCATGGGCACCAGGAGCAGTTGGGGGGGAGGGTGTCAATTGCTCAAAAACGAAGGAAGTGGTAGTATTCCTGCAGGTGCTGGCGATCTGGGGAGAAGTGGATTGAGCAACGAATAAACATATCCTGATAACCTGGGTGATGAGTTCCACTGAAAGATGGGGCGACTTGGTGGCAAGTTGTATTGGTTTGGCCAGGGTATAGATGCTATGGCCAGACAGGGAGGACAATCGGCCATGATCAATTATGTGGCGGGACTGCAACATTTTGGGCAACTTATGAATTTTCGGCAGGGTAGAAGGTACCGACCACAGGAGGTTTCAGGTATGATGAGAACACTCACCGTCGACACTGTTGGTGAAAGAGTTTCAAACAGTTTTACAGGTAAGGGTGGGTTAGTGGGTCCTCGGGAGAGGGGCGTGTTAGAAGACCTCGTCCTCCAGTTGTTTCTCAGCCTCGTCAACGTAGTCCTTGCGGTTGAGAATAGTTATAGCGCCGCCTTTATCAGCAGGTCGGGTTATAATCATCGTTGTTACGGAGCCCCGCACAGCTTTCGATGGGCGCTGGTGAGGTTGGCTGGCTGTGTACATTCATGGGTTCTGTGAGAAATCGTGAGGTGGTGTCTAGCGGCAATTGTAAAGTTATCGATGAATGGGTTGCGCTTGTCTGGTGAGTCCATTTGTGGTGGGGAATTGACGCCCATGCTGGGTGAACACCCCTCCCCCCCCCCTCCGGACAATGTTGGATTACTGCCTACGAGCCTCAATGAGGACTGTTATCTGTGACTCAACATTGTTTTTTTTTAAAAAAAACAGGGGGGGGGGGGGGTTAGGCCGATTGTTTCGGACGCAGGAACGCGAATATCATGTAGAATATGAAGGGATTGGAAGGGGTTGAGTTAGATATTTGCTTCAAAAGTTGTTATTTACTATGGAGCCTGTTACACCATGAAGATAAAATTCGGACAGCATTCGAACCATTTTTCAGCGATGGGGGGCGCACCGTGGCGGAATACCATCTTCAATAGGTGCATGACTAGAGCTGGGACAGCCCAACACTGCCCTGCAACATAGTACAAGTGGGGGCCAATTCTCGTCGGATATGGCCCCAAAACAGCCGACCGAAGAGCAAAACGGGGCACACACCAGGAACAAATTACCTCAAAAATTGCTAGCCACTGTTCCGTTGTAAAAGGCCAACTTTCAGCCAAACCGCCAACCAACTGACCACGCCAATGGTAGTTATGGTAACGCTGTAGTCGTCGCTGGGTTGGGGTGCTCGTAATTTCGAGGTACACGGGAAACCAACAGGCTTCCCTTTAACTTTTTTTCACTCGCCCGACGAGCTAAGTGATGCCTTATTTGTGGTCGCCGCAGGACTATTTTCACTCGCCCTGCAAAAGGACAGATATGTACCATTGTCAGAACACGAATGCCATACTGTACGTCGCTGACAGTGATATAGTCGCGATCCAGGAGTTTCCATTGTACCAATTTTGCTATACCAGCATTATCACTTAAAAAAAAATAAGAGGATTAGCGTTTAGGCAGTTGCAGTTATTGGTGAATGGCAGAGGCGAGACGATTATAAGCCCGCCCCCCCCTCCCACTCCAGATACAAGTACCAGTAATCAATCAAATGTCGTGCGGGAGTTTTGATTGGACGTTTGTTTTCGCTTCGCACCCCCATTTAGTCTCCAGAGAGGAAAAATAACATATTGACCAGGCACCTGGGTTATGCAAGTTTCTAGAGAAAAAAGCGCAAGTCGAAACGTCTTGATAGCTGCGGGACGGCAAATCCTGGGGCGAATACACGGCATGTTTTTCACCAATCACTTTTTGGTTGTTCACTTAATTGACCCTTTATTGAAATCTGTCATAACCTTGAAATGGCTGGAAAAATGTATACCACATCGGCCTACCATTTGCTATCAGTGCCTCCAGCACAAAGTACTCACTAAATCATCCTAGGCCTGTATAATAGCTACATATTAGCCTACTCAACAGAACTAAACATGTGAAAACAACTCTTTCTGGGTCACAGCCAACAATCTAGAGCGAGATTGTGTTGGGAGAAAAGCATTTCCCCTGGACAATAGTTTTATTGTCAACTCGGCTGCAAGCCTGAACTTGACAGATAAGGTAAACCAACTAGTCTGCTGGGGATGGACGTAATGTAAAACAAAACCTCTCTCCCCACTGTCACATCACAGGAGAGCTAAGCTGAATGGAACGTGGAATGTGGTAATTAATTGGATTTAATTTAAAATCATACTAGCAAACATATAAATGTAACTCGGCCTAGTCAATGGCGTGCTACATCCACCCACCAAGTTTCAACCCTGATTGCATGTACGGGATCAGGAAAGTTACGAATGAAAACTTATTGGGGTAATTAATTGGATTAATTAAAATTTCATCGCAATATGCAAACGAAAATGTTAACTCAGCCCTAGCCAAGGGCATGCTCTCCACCCACCAAGTTTCAACCTGACGCATGTACGGTTTCAGAAGTACGAAGAACGTGACGGAACAGAACGGACGAACGAACGAGATAACGAACGAAACGAACGAACGAACGACGAAACGAACGAACGGACTGAGAGAAATGATGACTTGCAGAGCTGATTACCGCACTAAAATTGTGTAAAGTCGAACAGACAAATGCACCGTTTCAGGGGTGCTATCATACTTCCGCTGTGATTTGACTGAGTTTGGGTCGATCGTCGTTATTCCCAGAATTCAGTGTAAAAAATCAAAATAAAAGTGTGGTGTAACGGGGTACGAAACTATTAGTGCTACCCCCACCACCCCTTCGAAAAGAGTGTAAACCTTTGGGATTCTGTAATCAGTTCCTTGTTGCATCAGATTCACACACCATGTTGGTGCCGGAGAGGGAGTTCAAATGATTTTCAAGCCTACACGTACGTGATTTTATGTTATACATTTCACTGATGCATGGTTGGCAATTCAACAATTATCTCCTTTTATACTTGGAGGTTTTTTGAGCAGTGGTCTCTACTCATGCATTTACAGTAGGCCTTGTATAAAGTATAGGCTTAGGACAGGGAAATGAAACTTGGGATTTCACAGCCGCACACCGAATAGTTAATCCTATCCAACCAAAGCCCATTTTGTATCAGGACTTTGTTCTTGTGATCCATAAACTTGTTCTCTTAGGGCACTATTCTTATGTCAAGGCTACCGAAAATGTTGAATTTCCCATCACTTTATCAGGGACCCAGTTATTAGCCTAGAAACTTGAATCCACCGTTTGAAGACACATCGCAAACCTGTGCTTTGAAACTTTGATGAAAAAGCATTGACATTTACCATGTACATGTCTGTTTCATCATTTAACATTTTTGGGAAGAAATCAGATTGGGTTTTTTAACGTTATTTACAGTGATTTGCTAACAGTGTATTCAATACATATGCCACAGCCAGTAAAAATAAATTCACATTCAGCGAGCCAGCTCCGCACGCGACTCGCCCGGTTGGGACCACATGCTCCGCTAGCGGGCCGTACCCCGACCGTACATTACATGCAGTCGGGCTACGTTCGTAAATTGGAAGGACGAAGCGTAATTCTTGGTTATTTGGTAGTGTTGTTTGTGGAATTGGTGGAAAATGACTTGCTTTTCAACAATTTTCGAAATATATTGATTTGGAACACAATGTTCTTATTATATCTGTCCTTTTCGGCGGGTAAATCTTGCGCGTTCAGGATTATTTTGGGACACTTCACTTGATATAATATTTTTCACGCGTTGAAGTGGAAGTAAGGTCTATGACGTGTGCAGGGACACACAAGAACGCGACCCCTATTTCGAACTCTGACGACGGATTTGCGTTCATGCAAAAGTCATTTCACTCCCAAAGGATATGAACAGTAACTTTTCACTCGCCCGCAGCAGTTTACACTCGTATTTGGCGAGCGGGTGACTGCTTATTTCAAGCCCTGCATACTTATTTTTATCATCGATATCAACTTAGGAAGTTATGGAATGATTAAAATGGAACATACAAACAAGTTCTATAGTAGAAAACCCGAGTCTTTTGAGGCATTCTCAAGTCAAGTCCAAAGTCTTTGCTAACTTTTTGGGCAAGTCTCAAGTCAAGTACCCAAGTCTTGACAGACGAGTATCGAGTCGGAGTCTAAAGTCAACAAATTTGCGGACTCGAGTGGACTCGGGTCAGGAGTACGACTCGAGTGCCCAACTCTGGTAATAATAACAAATAGTGGTGTCCTGCCTGTCAAGTATTACTCTGGAAGTGTGCTTAGGAGGAAGTGTTAACTTAAATGTAAACACAATCAGATAACAGGCGACTGGTACACACCAGAGAATAATGGATTAAACAATTCTCAGTCTCTGGAGCATTGCCAGAAAAGTGTTATCGCAAAGTTGACCGAGGTATGAGATCGTGATTGCTAAAAGCCCCCGTAACCACCACCCCTAGCTGGTTACCTTCTGCGCGATTTCTGGTTTCAGTGTTTTGTATGCATCAACGACCACCTGAAAGTGCCAAAATTCTCGGCGTTACATAAGATAATGCAGGGGAAAAATTCCCCCAAATAATTCACCAAAATAATTCCCGGAGCGACTGGCGTTTAGTGTGCTAATGTTGCACCGTTGCATCAAAGCCCTCCTGCAAATGGCCAAAAAAATTACGAGGAATGGCTTATATCAGACTTTGAAACGGAATAGGAGTTTAGTTGTTCTATATGCACCAATTTGCATTTAGCAGCTGCCCGGAAATGAAAAGGTTTCCACACTGAGAGCTTGGTAATATGAAGTTAAGCTTGGAAAAAGCAAAAGTGAAAGCATACCTCAAAATTTAAGCTATACTGAGTGCAACAGTCTTTTGTTGAATTGCCCCCTAAACTGCAAAGTGGCAGACTACGCGCTCGCGCGCGATAATGTAGTGGCGTCTTTCATGGGGCCTACTGAACGTGACTTGCAAGGAATTTTACTCTGGCAATTTTTTAGATTGGGGAAAGTTCATGACCCACAATCTAATGACGAATAAAACTGTGCGGGTGCCACTGGATCAGCTCCTTGAAATAGGTCAGAAGTGCCATTTCTGCCATCTGGGCGGTCTAATTTGCTGAATTTCTCCTACGCTTTCGCGCTAACAATAGTGGAGCTTAGTATATCTATATATATTATATATTATAATAGATATTATTATATATATATATATATATATATATATATACTAGACTATCTAATATATATATATATATATATATATATATATATATATATTTGTGATATCTCCATTAGGCCAGGGCATGAAGAATTTAGGCAATAGCAAGAGGATGGCCAATTAAGTCCTAAAACGCCCAATTTTTCATTAATGCCGAGTTTAGTGCACGAATTTTCGCGCGCTCCGCGCAGCATTTGCTTTGGTGTGTGCAATTTGGCTTAAACATTTGTAGAATTTTTACGAAAACCTGGTTCTGCCCAATGGCCTATTCACGTTTGCAAACTTAAACATAGGCCATCGCAGATCAACTATTTTCAAGGCCCTGAATCACGTTAACTTTCTGCGGTAGCTGAAATTGCATAGGACTCCCACATTTAGCCGGCCCATTGACCAGACTTACCGTCACGCTAAATTGACTTCTTCGATGAGTTGCTGAGCCTAGGGGAGTTCACTCCTAAGTCATTGGTACCTTGACGCTAGAATTTCGACTATCGTCGCTTTTCCTGCGCGCGCCTTCGCGCGCGTGTGCTGTTTTTCGTCGATGCAATGCAAGTATGGAGCATGAGTGTAGTCACCCGGTTCCCTGAAGAAATTATGATCTCAAACGTTTCAATTAACTGACTCAATCAAACAACATATGATATTTTTAGATTGATGGTTATCCTTCGAACGATGACTTTAGTATAGGCCTACTCCAGGGAGTAGTCGAGACCGGATAGCCCGAGACCAGCTCACATCTTAAGTCTATACACGATGGATAGCGGTTCGTCTCGAACGCGAGAACGAGACAAGTTATTCGAGAATAATTCAAAACCGAGATCCGGTCTCGACTACATCCGGCCTACTCCATCTGAACAGATTCTACTCGCGGTTCTAAAATTGATTAAAATAATAACATTACCGACATCTTCGAATGACGAAATAGTGTATACCCAACATCCAATTTGCAGGCGCCCGACGTATCAATTCGGTGCGTCATTCCAGACCGTCCGGGCACCTGCAGAGCCTACAGATCAGTGTGACTACATTCACATTTATGCTTGACGTATGTAAAATGCTCAAAAGTTTGGCAATCAAAAGCCGAATTCTAAAGAAATTAGTTTCCTGATAATTCACCAAATTACGTCCGGTCCGGTTCGTTGCCTTGAACCAATTCAATAAGGCGCGGTCGACGAGGCCGTAGGAATCGGGGTGCACCCACCCCCCCCAGTGATAAATTGTGGGCGGAGGTACACCCCCCACTCCTCGAGTGTGAAAAACTCCTTTTTGTCTCCGCGGATAGAAATGCAGGAAGAGATCAAAGGACAAACTGCAGGCTTTCGAATACAACAGTGGTTCTACTGTGAGAATGGAAAACTGTTTATAGGTCCAACCCATATCAATACGAGTTCCTATCCGGGAGTTTGGGCCCATTTAAGCGATAATGGGGAGAATCCCCAATTGCGCAATAACGCATGACGTAAAACATGGACAACAAGGAAATCAGGCATGTATTGATTGTTTCATTTTGTTGAATTGTCAACATTAGCAGCATTTGGTGTCCTTCTCTCACCAAAGTACCCATCAAAACCTACCACCCACTACAGCAAATACTTACCATAGACTAATGCTTTTCGAAGTGGAATTAGTTGGAATTCAATAGAAAAACGAAGTGCAGGGTTTGCAAGGATGACATCATTTATTATTGCATGAGGGAGGCATTTGATCTTGGGGCCGGCAATACACATGCTTCACCAATACAAAAAACTCGAAATGGCGATATAACTCGCTAACGGAAAGTCCTATGAAACCCGGTTTGGACTGACGCATTCAGGTTTTTACAGCTATTCAAATAAGACCATGGTGAATAATCCTGCAGTTGCCCTGTAAATTGGTCACTTTGGCGTGTGTGTGTGTGGGTGTATGGGTGTGTGTGTGTATGTGTGTTGGTGGGTATGTTGGTGGTGTGTGTGTGTGTGTGTAGGCACACTTTCTTGTTGGCAGGATTTCTCACAAACCGTGAGGCGATTATGACAAAAAATTGTGTGTGTAGCACCGGGGTGGGGTGTAACGATCTGATTTGGGCACAAAAGTAACTATTTAAGTAAGGTAATTAGGTTATTTTATGTACTTATTGTTTAGTCGTTAGCATAGATTACGCAAGAACCGATGTGAGACAGTGTGTAGGTTGGCATGTAGGACCTGGATGACAGATAGATGAACTGATTAGATTTCAACCAAATATTGCTAATTAAGTGGTCTAACTTGCAAATTTAGCGAATTTTTTAAGTTTGTCGGATTTTCACGAAAACTTGTGGATGTGTCTACCATGGTTCCCGAGCAAATTAAAAGTGAAGTCGGGGTCCTTGGAAGGTCATTCCAATGTGTCGAATTGGCATAAATTTATGCCCAATTTTCGAAAGGTTTGTTGGATTTCACAAAACTTGGTAGATGTGACCACTTCCGATCTGATCATTTTGAAAAGTACAGCTGGGGGTCAGTTTTAGAGGCATTGTATGTGCCTTAATGGCATAAGTTATTCCAGTTTCCAACTTGGTAAAGCATTTTCGCCAAATAACATGTAACATTTTCCGGATCTGATGGGTCTGATGTTCATGAAGTTTGATTGAATTCCATCATATAATAGCTCTGTTAGAATGTAGAGCACTGAGGAAGAGTGAACCATTGCTCCTATGTGTAATAATATACTCGCTTTTGGTAAACTTAACACACCTTGGATATCTATTCAAGAAGGGTAAATATTTTCTGAGAAGGGTCAAGTCCTGCCCAAATATAGCAGAAGTACACTCAGGTTGCTGAATTAGTCAGTGCCAGAATCAAGTTATAGATCTACTCGAGAACACGAGTACCGGTAGTGCAAGTGAACATAATTGGGGCGAAAAATGGAGAATGCGAACAGATGAAATTTAGAACCTTTCTGAGAGTTTCTGGGTAATTTCATTTGATTAGTATGACAAGCCCAACATTCCAAACCCGGAGCCTCTACGAAATACATGCCAGTCACTGCATCAGCCGCAAGGTCAAGAAAGACATATAAAAATTTATTCAAACACACCCCCCCCGCCCCAGCGCCGCCCCAGCGCCGCCCAGCTGCGCAACAGCGCCGCCCAGCGCCGCCCACGGAAAAAGAACCTTAGCTACGCGCTGAATAAAATTTCGTGTACCGAAAAGTACGTTTCCTGCATCTGAGTGACCAATTTCATCAAAATTCCCTCAATGATCTGTCCAAGGTACCCAAAATTGGGAACCTGCGGGGTCTGGTATTATTGGTTTGTAGTCACTTGCTGACATTTTCCTTCACAAACATATTAAGAGGTGTAGAGCGTGGCGACTCGTCACATTTGTCTTCCACTAAAATTGCACATTTAGAGTGTTTGCAATTAAGCACGACAAGTGCCATTTCCGCGATCTGGGAGTCTAACAAGCCAAACTTCCTGGCTTTAGTTTACACGAACTTGTAGCCTGACCTCATTAGTAGAGTAAAAACATTATAAAGTACGATACTCATCATCAAACGTGGATTGTCATCGTGGTGTACTAGCTAAAACTGTCAATGTTGTCACAAAGGTTCATAGTTTGTCTTCAGGGGAGGGGGTCCACCAAAAAATACAAATTTGTGGAAATTCCAATAAATTGAGATTTTACAACTTAGTAATTTGAAATATTGGGAATAACGTTATCAAAGTAGCAACTCCATCAGAGCTCATTTTTAGGAAATTCAATAACTTCACAAGAATTAAAATAAACTATCCTCATATCAGATCAGTAAGCAACTACATGTAATTCGGGTTGAGGCAGTCCCTAGAGCCACAGAGAAACCTATCATGTTGATGCTATCACACGTTTTCATTTGGCGTTCATAGCCCCAAAAATCGCATTCCCAACGGAGATAATTAATTATGCAACTTAGCTAATAATATGCAGAAACAATTAATTATGCAAATGAGCCATTATAACAAGTTTTTCTGAGTTGCGCACTGTAGATACGTGTTATTCTGAGGTGGTTTGATTTCAAACAACATTTGGAGGTGGGCGTGTTACGTGTGTGGTGCGTGGGCGTGCATTCGGGGGGAGGGGGGTTGTACTGTGTGACGCCATAGATTGAGAACACGTAGTGTAGACCCCACCTAGGATTGATTAGCCATTTGGTGTGTTGTTTGAGGTCAGATAACGGAAAGATTGAGGTCGAAAGAGATCGATGACTCAAACAACTGGAACACAGATTAGTCCAGATTGGTCCGATCAAACTGAAATTCGGTTTGGAGCTCTCTCAAGTCTAAATTTCAGGTAGAAAAGATAAAGTGCGGAAAATTATATTTGGCCAATGTTGGTTTGTGAATATCGAGGAAAGCGGCCCCAACATGAATGGACCAACTTTGCCTGAAACTTCAAAACTTGGAATCTCCTTTCGCATAATACTTCTCATTACAGATAAATGAACCATGTCAAATTCCTTGGGGTGACACTGGATCCATGCTTGAGCTGGAAAAAACACATCGATCAAAGTTGTATTTCAGTAAGATATCTAAAAACTATGACATCCCCATAAAAATTCTGTTTCATGTCCTCATTCAAGTACTGTTATCAGTAATACTTGGTCTTATCCCCATGTCTCGCTTGCAATTATTCTTGGGAAAATGCTAAAAATGTGTCATTTGAATAGAATACTAATCCTGCGAAATAAGCAGAAACGCCTCTTACCACTCCCTTGTCTCGCTCAGACATCTCCTATATTTAAAAGCACGTCTCTACCGTCTTCGAATACACTAGCTGCAATAGGAAGATTATTTTCAAAGTTTTTTCACAATTACTTCCATCTGTAGTCATTTTTTGTTCCTGACGAAGCAGAGGCATATAGCAGTCAGTCGTGTGTTGGGGTGTGTGTGGGTGTATGTGGCGTGTGTGTGACGCCCAGCTTGTAACATCGTAAACTTGATCAGGTCTGAGTAGATCAGGCTTATACTTGGTATTCGTGTTTCCCATGATGAGTACATGATCCTTATGGTTTTGGGGTCAGGTCAGAGGTCTCTGAGGTCACTAGAGGCAAAGTCTGAAAAACTTGTAAACCACGATAAGTCCCGATGGTTGCCGAGCAAGTTTGAAATTTGGTGTATAGCTTTTTTATGGGAGAGTACAGGAAACCCTATTGTTTTGGTCAGGTCAGGGGTGGATTTTGAGATCAAATTGAAAATTGTGAAAAGTCGATTTTTTGGCCAATATGGCTTGTAACACATAACCGACCCCACAGGATGGATTGACGCTCTGATACTTGGTCTGGTGTTCCCCATTGTATGAGTACATGAAACCCTATTGTTTGGGGTCAGGTCAGAGACATCTAAGTCAACAGAGGATCAAAGTCTGGAAAACTTGAACATGCTAAGTCCAGAAGGTTGTTGATCAAGTTGAATTTGGTGTAAGTTTTTTATGGGGAGTACAGGAACCCTATTGTTTTGGTTTTGGTCGGGGGTGAATTTTGATATAAAAATTTTTGAATTATAAAATGTGTGAAAAGTCGATTTTGTGGCCAATAATCTGGTTGTAAACACGATAACTCGACCCCAACAGGATGGAATGAAGCTCATACTTTGGTATGTGTGGTTCCCCATGATGAGTACAAAACCTATTGGTGTGGGGTCAGGTCAGAGGTATCTAAGGGTCAAAGGGTCAAAGTCTGAAAATCTTGTTAAAAAAATAAGTCCAAAATAGCTGGTTCTGTCAAGTTGAATTTGGTGACTAGCTTTCTTATGGGGAGTACAGGAACCCTATGGTTTTGTTTGATCGGGGGTGAATTCAGTCAAAAATTGAAAAGTGAGAAAAGTCATATTTTGGCCAATTTGGCTTGTAAACACGATAACTCGCCCCACCTGGATGGATGAAGCTTAATACGGGCATGTTGTGTTCCCCATGTGAGCTATGACCCTCTTGTTTGTGGGGTCAGGTCAGAGGTCATCTAAGGCAACAGAGGTCAAAGCGGAAAACTTTGTAAACAAGCAGAGTCCAGAATGGCTGGTCTAACAAGTTGAAATAGTGTATAGCTTTCATGGAGAGTACAGGAACCCTTAATAATTTTTTGGTCAGTCGGGTGTGAATTGGTCAAAAATAGGGAAATATGAAAAGTTGAGATTTTGGCCTAATTTTGGCTTGAAACACGATAAACTCAACCCCACATGGATGGATTAGGCTCATGTTTGGTAGGTGTGTTCCAATGATGAGTACCAGAAACCTATTGTTGTGGGGTCAGGTCAGAGTCATATGAGGTCAACAGATGGTTCAAGTCTGAAAACCTTATAAACACGATAAGTCCAGAATGGTTGGTCCGATCAGATTGAAAAATCGGTGTAAGCTTCATATGGGGAGTAAAAGAACCTAATGTTTTTGGATTCAGGTCGGGTGAATTTGGTCGAAAAATAGAAAAAATTGGTGAAAAGTCAATATTTGGGCAAATCTTTGGCTTGTAAACACGATAACTCCACCCCAATCGAAGGGATTGAAGCTCATGACTTGGGATGTGGTGTTCAGAATAATGAGTACTGACCTCTTTGTTGGGGGTCAGGTCAGAGGTCATCTGAGGTCACAGAGTGTCAACATATGTCAAAGTCTGAAACCTTATAAACCCGATAGTCCCCGAATGTTGGTTCCGATCAGATTGAAATCTGTTGTATAGCGTTATCATATGGTGATTAAAGAACCTACTGTTTTTGGTTCAGGTCGTGGTGATTTTGGTCTAAAATAGAAAAATTTTGCAAAGCTAATTTTTGGGCACATTTTTGGCTTGTACACTATAACGCCACCAATCGAAGGATGAATCTCATACTTGGTATGTGTGTTCCTATCATTAGTACATGACCCTCTGTTTTGGGGTCAGGTCGGCGTTCATCTGAGGTCACGAGTCAACAGAGGTCAAAGTCCTTAAAACCTTTTACAACAATAGTCCATATTTTGTTGGTCTGATCAGGGTGAGGTTTCGTGTGTAGCTTTCTTATGGGGAGTACAGAAACCCTATTGTTTTTTTGGCCCAGGTCGGAGTTTCTTTTTTGTCAAGATTGAAATTCGTGAAAGTGAATATTTTGTGACCATTTTTAGCTGGTTAACACTATAACTCATCCCCACCCAGATGGATAAGCTCATGCTTTGTATGGGTTCCCCATGAGAGTACATTAACCCTCTGTTTTTGGGTCAGACAGAGTTCATTTGGTCCGCAGAGGCGAGTCTGAAACCTTGAAATTTAGTGTGTAACTTCCTATAGAGTAGAGGAGCCCTATTGGTTGGTTGGGGAATATGTGAAATTTGTCAGACGTTATGGTTTCCCATAATGAGCTGTGTGCAATCTCCCATTTGTCCTTGGTCTAGCTATATGTTTGTCAAAAGAGTTCAAGGAATCACTAAGCCTTTTGGCTTTCTGGTTCATTCTGAATAACCATTATCGTGATTATAGTGCTCGGCAATATACTACTGTATCATTTCTGGAATTCTCCAAATTCACCCTCGATTGTAAGGGGATTCGAATGATGTGAGGTACAGTGAGCCCAATTTGGAATAATCTTGACCTAGTGGTAAAACTAGAGACCAAATGTCAGCCGTTCAGACAGCTCAAACCGGACAAATTTCAATATGTATAGCGAACTGCCGGTATGATGTGTTATTGAGATTGTGCATTGTATTTCAGTATACTGAACTTTGATTACACACTGAGCCGAGCATCATGCCCAACTTCATTTATGAGAGAGATACATAGTTTTTAACACACTGGGCCCTTTAGGCTCCTTCATGACCTCGTCCCTGACCTTGGGTGGTCAATGTCACCGCCCATCATGTCAATATCATGTCCACTGATTCCATCAAAGCATGAGCATTTAAGGCCCAAACATGGCAAATTACACATTATTCCTACAATTTGACGAAATTGCCTAGAACCCCCCCCCCCCCCCCCTGTCATGACCTTCCACTGTACAATGTCTGTGGGACCATATCTACTACTAGTCAATGATTACTGTTCACTATAGGACAATCTGACCTAAATCTCAGTGCAGGTAGAAGTAACGTTTTGCAAGTTTCCACATCCATGGCCCATTGTAACCCTTTTAAATGCCATTTGACCTTGACTTGACCCATTGGTCACTGAACAGTGTGACCAAGGTGGTTGAGATCCACATCGAAGCACGAGAATTTAGGGTCGAACATGCATTTGCATATTTTTTTTAACATTTGAACATAATTGGCCTATTTGAATCTATTGCAATAATTGCTTAATGACCTTTTCCCTCCAATTTCCTGTACAATGCATAGTACCCTACTCAAGATTACACTGTCATTTATCATGTATAAATTCCCGAAACACCCCATGGCCCTCTACCACAGGACCAATAATGTAACTTTGAAGAATATATCAAGTGGGCTTGTCGGATGAGATGCAATTCAAGTACTGTTGTGTGAAATGAATAATGTGGGCCCTCGTGCCAAAGTGGGACTTTGGATAAAAAGAAAATCCTCAACACCCGAAGGTACGGCTGTTAGACCTGCATTAGGACCGTATGTCCAGCACTGTGCAAACCACATTTGTAATAGGATTAATCATTTTGCATAATTCACATTGAGGGGCCACAGTGCTCACACTCGGCATGGTCTAATCCCTGGACCAAACCCTTGAAGTAACGGCCATCAAGCCAGCATTATGACCGAACAGCAGCACAATGACAGAATTTGTTGGAGATACAATATTTCGCGGTATTTCCTATAAGAGCCCGAAGCCCAGAGTGGGCCCCTAGGCCCACATTCCGCCACGCCCACAATGGCTCTCTACCCAAGGACCATTCCAGAAACTTAGAAGAAAACTCATGACTCTTGTGGGAAGATATGCATTTTAAGTACCATGTGTTCTTTCCATAAATGGGCCTCAGCCAATTAGTGGAAAACTTTGGACCAACCATTCCTGAACACCAAAGTACGCTGTTAGCCCCCATCAGTTATGAGACCGATGCGCGCTTTGCACCAAATTTGTAGGAAACAAGATTTTGCGGTATTTATATAATGGGCTTCTAGAGCCCAAAGTGGGCCACAAGCCCAATATTCCCTAACAGGCTAACACCCCCCCTATGGCCCTCTACTCAAGACCATTACATTCACTTTAAAAAGAAATGGATTGAAGCTTGGTGGGAGGAGATGCATTTCAAGTCCCATTGTGTGAAATGTCGACATGTCCTCGGGCCCAAGAGACCTGGAATTCAAAATTCCTGAACCACCCGAATGAACGGATGTTAGACATTCAATATGACAGACATCACACTTTGCATCAAAAGTTTGTAGGAGACCCTGGGTGTGAAAATTACCCCGTTTCACGGAAATTAGGTATTAGTGAAGGAGAAGCATGGCTTATCGGGATTAACATACCACAAAAACAAGAGGACGTATCACCTCAGCCACTCCTCCCTCTCTCCGACCGACCAATCCCACCCCCTCTTTTCCTTCCGCACTGGCGCTAATTAGTCAGCCGTCCCAGTGTCAGCTGAGGCAAAGTATGTTCTCTGTTTGCTGAGAAGTCTCTTGGATTCACCCCGGGTATCATGGTAGCTATAGCATGCGTGTACTAAGCTTCGGATTGCTATACCCAGTCTGTATTTTTCGATGGGAATAACAAAAACGAACACAATATAAACAAGGGGCGGATCCAGGGAGGGGTCCCAATTGCTCTCGCGAAAATGGCAAGTCCACCTTTTTCACCTCACCCCACCCACACCTCACCCCACCCCCCACATGTCTATACCATTTTTCATTCACTTTATTTTTTTTTCCTCCAAAAAGAAGATATCCGAACCTCACCACCCTCCTGCCAGACCGTTTTTTCAATATAACATGACGGGAGGGTAGCCTCCGATGGGGTTCCATGCATGTATTCGACATATTCGTAGGTTCAATGACGGATAGTGACCTGTGGGTGATGGAATATATTGAATTCTCCAGTGTTGACTCCTACGAAAAACTGGCGCATTTCGCACGCGATGTCTTCACTTCTATTCACACTGGTTGTCCATTCGCCCCCATTCTTCATAGGCCCAGGTGCAAATGCATTCAGTAGTTCGAGTGTATGATCATCCACCAATGCTTTTTTAGCTTCAGCCACACCACAAAGGCTACCCTTAGGCCTCTTCTAATTTTTCCAATCGGGAAGGGTCAATACATTGGCGTAAACAAGGGGAACTACGGCGCAGCTGCTCCTCCCCTGGCTGATGCAAGGATTTTTTTAAAGGGGGTCTCACAGTGGCGTATAGCCAGGAATTTTTTAGTGGAAATTTTTGCAAGCCTGAACCGCCTCAGACGCACAATGGTGCTAATCCTAGTACGATATTCTAGCATGAATTACTTATTAAAAATATTCATTTTTCTAACAAAATATTTTGTTTTCCTCGACTACGTAACTACTGGGTGTTAAGATAATTGTGTTCAAAACTGTCTGCCTAGCTACATAAATAACCTGTGCACTCATATTTGTTATCATATTAAGATTCTAGATTTCTGTACGCTGATATTTTTTTTTTTTTTTTGTTTCCTCCGTTTCCCCGACTTGACCTATATCACTGATAAATCTAACACACACATTAGACAGAACAATCCATTAGACAAAGCAATTTGCACTCCTAATAATTACCAGCGTAATTCATCCCTGTTAGTGACCGTAGATTCCTTAGCTACGTGCGACCATGCTATGACGAAGAAGGCAATAGGCCCTATGTGAACAAATGAGTATGATGGGAGCGTGGGACGGAGAGGGTCATGGGACTCATCATTCATAAAATATGTCCGCAAACCAGAACACAGCCTCTCCTGGTGGATATAGCATGGGTGACTTTCATCAGGACTGAAAGTTCATTCCAACAAGTGGCTGGCCACTTGGAAAAAGACTCCATAGTTTCACTCGGCTTATTTTTTTAGACTTCCGCGCCAACTGCCTGGCTTCATCAGAAGCTGAGTGAATTACCCCGATAGAGAATTGCGATGAAAACACAGCCTAAACACCGAATCTTCGGCTGTAGCCTGACCCCACGATCACGAGGAACTGAATGTAGTCTACCATAACTTGTCTACAACAATCGCTCACCTTTAGACAGTCTCCAGTATCCCGTGGAACCCAACGTCAGTGTAACGGACCACAGCAAATATCTTTACTCATTTTTTCTCTTTTATTGAAAGTAGCCCTCCGGTCCACTCATCTGGCACATATTTACTCTTCATTAATTAATTTTACAACGACACTTAATTCACATTGATACAGCTACACAAGGTCTAACTAACAGGGAACAACAACTACAAGTAGTACAGATACTCGACCTTACAACACTGAGCTACGGCATCTGGGAACCCCAAAATCAAATCAGAGGGTAAACTTAAGCCTTCCATATCAGAGTAACATACGAAATCCCTTCAGTCCAAATGCGTTTCAATCTCATGAGGCGATAACGACTAAAATCAGATTCACCCGACACCTTAATCTCCCGCGTGACGATAGACTTAATAACGGAACCTTTTGAACCTGGGACTCCGAAAATATCAACCATCTCGACCATCCCAAATTTACGAACTTAGTTAAACAGAAAATACAAGATTCTTCGGAACCGCTCTTTGAAATATTTGTGCAATTGGTTCCATACAGAAACAAGTCGACATTGAACCATGAGTTGTCCCCTGCCATACTAGAAAATACTAACAAGCCCATATGAGAACATTTCAATTTTTCAGACATTCCCATAAAATTGACGCCCCTCAATACTGTTGCACGCGCAAAGGACCATATACCGTCACCAATTCCCGTTCTTTTGGGTCTACTCCCCGTAGGAAAGACCCCATGGGCTAAACGCCCTGAAACTATTAACCTATTCGACAAATGTCACTAAAGGACATAATCAACCTATTCCAAGGTCTTTGGGATGGTGGGCACCTGCAGCAATACAACATCCTTTGTGTAGCAGGTTGCCAATATCTTTGGTGCTGATTAAGACTGACCAAACGTATGTTCCTTTAATGACTTCACACCGGCCCATGTAGCAGAGAACTGAGGGAAGGAAGAAAAAAGTGACTGTTTTGTTTTTTAAGTTGGACCAAATATGGGATAAATACTCCGACGTTGCTTGCTATATCAAACCTAACTGAAAATAAGATATTGGGAATTCCTGCCGTAGACGGAAGTAGGTGCTTAACCAAAAGCGCATTAATTTTATAATTCCTGAAATCGTCCAATCCAAACCCACCCTGTGTTTTTTCCCTCAGAGTAACTACATTTCTGGCATCAAGATGTGGCCTTACTCGCCCCAAAGAAAGGAGAATACTGCCTCCTCCGCCTTTAATAACAAAATCAGAACAACATGAACAGGCGCAATAAAATGAAATAACGGGTAAATACTTCAATTAATAACCAATCCTCTGCCAGTAGCGTTAAATTACGGCGCCGTTTCCAAGAATCCATGCGAGAAACAGCAACTTTGACTTTGTCGACAACAAGACTTTAACATCTCTACTACACATCTCTACTCGACCCACCGAGTAATCCAGTAATGGCGAATGGAGCATGTCTCCCGCCTATGTAAATATCTTGTGGTATCTGTCTATGACCGAAAACCCCCAAACCACGAAAGCCACTCGTTTTTACAGAGATTAACGGAAGCCCCACGGCTTTCCTCTAAAGGGCAAACGCTTCAAGATACGGTAACATCATTGACACTGGTGGCAACATCAAGTGACATCGTCAAGCATCTGGAAAGCTTGACGCGACTACCGTTTCCACCAAGAATTGTAAACCCACAAATCTGTCATGGTTGAATAATATACCTGGCAATCGGCACAAGCCACGAAAACAACATAGAGGGAAGGAGGCCCAAAGGACACAACCCTTGCCTAACACCCACCGCGAGATAAGAAGATAGGATCAGACATATTACCATTACCAATTATGCGACCCTGAATATTACGAATTAGAGAATGGAAATCCTCTGCAAAATTATTTCCAAAATTCATTTTGTCAGAACCTTTAATAAGAATGCCAATTACCAGTGTGGAAGTTTTGTAACTGTGGGTCGAAACAAGTAGAGTAACCAGTAATTTTCCCTGATGGCAGCAAAATCAACAATATCTCTAATAATAAATAAGTTGTTATGGATTGAATCTTCAAGGGACCGCGCATGTTTGATAATCATTAAAGATACTAGGCATAACTTTGAAAGTCTAATCTGATGATCTTAGCAAGAATTTTTTATATCTCGGTATTGAGCAGAACTATAGGCGCCAGTTTAGTAGGTACGATTATCCCCTTTTTCGGAAGCAAAAGTAACCAAACCCGTCCGTTGCGACTCGGACATAGGGGCCCCCTTGGTAAACGTCATGGAATATCCACCACGTCAGGCCCACAAATCTAAGAGAATGAGAATAAAACTCATAAGGAAGGCCATCACTGCCAGGAGAATTGTTATTAGCGAAGCCTTGAGGGCCATTTTTGATATCCTCAATAGTATTGGAGCTTTCAAGGCTGCCCTCTTCTTGCTCATCAAGATAGCATTAACTATTTATAAATAAGCCGAACATCACACTCGATGTATCGCTACCTTGTTGTACAGTTTCAACTATATAGTCCTGGAAAAAAAAAAACAACCCACAACTTCACTTTCATCATCAACCAGTACAATAACCAGCACCATAACAATGGCATCACTGTTTTCTGTTCGTCACTGGTACTTTTCCTTGTCTAAGAAAGAAAGCGGAGGTTTTTTTCCCCCCCCGCTTCAAAAAATTGCTCTTTTTGCGGCGAATGAATGCGCCCCTGGCCTCTTCGTCGCCAGTCTATTCACGTCTTCCGGACAGATAGTTGGGAGACCGCCTTATTTTTCGACGGGAACATAAACTAGGACATGGCTATAAATCAATTAAATTTTCACTACTCGAGCGGAGAACCGACTTTTGGTCGCCCATGAGACGACTTTCTTTTTCAACCTGGGTGTCACACCCCCAGACCCCCACACCCCCCCGTATTTCCCCTGGTAAGTACGGCATATGTGAATAAGGAGCTGGTAAAGGTCCATGCGTACTGGATTTACACACAACATACCGACGTATATACTTCTCCATGAGTCACGGGTCGTAAAGGCGGCCATAGTGACTTCGCAAATACCCACCAATTCGCGCATAACTAACACTCACAGAATGCTGATGAATATAGGTCGGTTAAATACGGATTTGAAATGACTTTCCATCACTCTCAAATTAGCCTCTGTCAGTTTAGTGTTGAGTACTGTTTTTGCAGTTTCTCAAATCTCAACTATCTGTAGGCCTGAGCTTTTAGTGATTGAAAGATACGTAGTCTTATATAACAAATGAGGGATGGTTTACTCACAAATTTGCTCGTTGGACCTTTGCAGTATGAGATGGATGTGTACAATAAGTTCACAGAGCCAGCAACGCGCGACCATGTTCGAAGGTTCCACGGAGATGTCCTATCTGCGACCTATGGTGTATCACAATACACTTTATATCTCATGATGTGTAACCCTCACCCCTCCCTACAAATAACGTGTATTGAACGTTATTTGAACAATTTTTTATTTAGGGGATAAATTCCTAGGGGGGGCAATGCCTGCCCTGCCTTCTCTGTGGTGCCGACCCTACATATAGTAGCCTACAGTGACACCACATGCCTCAAAGAGCAAACAATAGTGCGCGCAAATTTGTTAGGGTCATGTACATCTTGTTAAAGGTCTATGTCTTATGTAGAGGGTCATTCAGCCAGATGAATCACATAGCGGGAAGGTTGTGCTGGGGTGGGGGGGGGGGTCCGACTCCCCCAGAATCCGTCTGGACCACATTACTAGTAGAATGCATTGGGGTTTCGAAAAGCTCTGAACAAAAAATGGGGGGGGGAGGGTTCCGGGACCCCCTCCTGTACCGCTAACTGTATAATTCATGCTCGAATATCCTGATATCTTGCCCACTACAATTTTGTGTTTTTGGACCATCCTATAATAAGTCTTTTGTTATGTCGTTATTGACCCCAACACGATGCGTCATATCCCAAATCTAACAGTGGGACCCTCTCGTGTCCTTCCGTATATGTCAGTGGACCCTCTTGGTCCCTTCCGTATATGTCAGTGGACCCTCTTGGTCTCTTCCGTATATGTCAGTGGACCCTCTTGTCGTCCCTTCCGTAATTAGTGGATCCTTTCGTTCCTTGCCGTATATGTCAGTGGACCTCTCTTGTCCCTTCCTATATTGTCCAGTGGACCCTTCTGGGCCCTTTCCGTATATGTCCGTGGACCTCTTGGTCCCTTCGCTATGTCAGTGGACCCTCTTGGTCTCCTCCGTATATGTCATGGACCCTCTTGGTCCCGTCCGTACATGTCAGTGGACCCTCTTGGTCCCTCCGTACATTTCCGTGGACCTCTTGGTCCCGTCCGTATATGTCAGTGACCCTCGTTGGTCCCTTCCGTATATGTCCGTTTGAATTTTGCTTGGCGATAAACATAGATCACACAATATATAACTCTGTTATTATTATAGGACCGGGAACTATGCGGGTTGTTAGTCTAACTGGAGAGGTTACCAATTGCAAGTCCTGTATCGGTGTGCCTGCGTGACGGAGATCCTCGTCCTGACTGCGGCTTCTGGTGGGTGTGGGTGATGGCAAAAGGAAAAAACATAATTAAACATTATATTATTCATTATTGTAGGATGGGATGTCCCTCGATCGTGCGGCAATATACATAAACGCACTTCAAATGCCTGTAACTCCGTATGGAAGGTCGTATGAACGTCCCATCCTTCAGTGTGTCCTTCTTTTTTCCAAATACATCCTAACAACACCTTTTTCACTCTGATAGTCCCTTCATAATATACTGTGCAGAATGTGCAGATCCTCAGTAAGTTCATGAAGTGTCCCGCTGGTTCAAGAGTCCAATGGGTTTATCGCTCAATCGGAGTAAAACACATATTCTTCGTTTTTTTCCCATGCCATGCCATTCGCTACCGCATAACCCATCACCAGTATAGAATTTATATTGATAAAACTTACTGATAAATTTCCACTGTTTTCACCAGAGTGAGCCAGTACAATTCATTGGACGGTTTGGACCCGTGCAATTTGTCTCAAAGACAAGGTGATCACCAAAATTGTCTCGCCTGGTTGCGCGATCGGTGGTTTCTATTATTCACTCCAAAACAACCAACTAGTTCATGCAGCCCTTGTCACTGTCAAACGAACATCGCACATATTTTCAAAAACATATAACACATAAAAATTGGGCCGCCGCCCAAAAACAGTAAGAAGCGGGAAGAAAAAAATGTTAGCAGGATTTTTGTAGGTCTAATCCACAATCAAATTGGTTGTGGGTTGAATATAGGGTTTTGCATTTTTCAACAGATTCATAAAAGGTTAACGACCATACCTACGGAGTTTGGCAAAATTCTTACCAAGTTTGATAATATGGAATAAATATGCAATGAGGGCACATCCAATGAGCTTATAACAGCAGTAAAAATTGTCACAGGAGCTATGGTTTACTCGTTCGTTTGCCGTCTTCATTCTAACCGAATCTATTATATTATGCATTCACTCAAATTCATGAACATCAAACTCAGATTCAGAAAATGTTTAACAGACCCATACCCCTACTGCGTTTTTCGAAATTCTTACCAATTTGGGAATTTGGAATAAATTATGCAAATTAGGCACATACAATGACCTCTACTGACCCCAGCTGTACCTTTAAAGTGATCAGGATCAACGGTGGATCATATCTACCATGTTTTGTGGAACTCCAACAAACTTTTTTCAAAAATTGCATAAATTATGCAAATTAGACCCATTAAATGACCATCCGTTGACCCCCGCCTTCACTTTTAAATTTCTCGGGAACCATGGTAGACCCATCCACCAAGTTTCGGAAAATCCGACAAACTTGAAAAATTCGCCAATTATGCAACTTAACCCACTAAATTAGCATATTTTAGGCTGAAAATCGAATCAATTCATCTACCTGTTTCATCCATGGCCTAACATGCCAACTACATCACTGTATAAATACGGTTCTCGTGTAATCTTGCTAACGACCGAGCTAACATAATTACATAAATACGCTAATTACCCACCTTAATTAATGACTTAGCTGCACAAAATCTAATCCATCGTGTACACCCAACCCCCCGGTGCTACACACAAAATTTCGTCATAATCGGCCCCCACGGGTTGTGAGAAATCAGGCTAACAAAAAATTGTTACAGACACACCACCTACACCACACACGTACACACCACCACGCGCGCGCGCGCCAAAATGACCACTAAGACTCTTCCTGAATTTCATTTCATATTTTATATGAAATCGAACATGGTTTAAGCCAAAAATATTGAAATGTCACATGACTGTGGCACTTTGTTTTCCATGTTCATAGTCTGTTCGGTTATAAAGTTTATACATTTTTGAAGATTATTACCAATTTATTCATATCTACCAGTTTAAAGAAAACGCCTAAGAAATATGTCTTAACTTTATCCCTTTATAATTGGTAGATATGACATCATAAAAAGTTGCCAATTTGCCGAAATCACAATTTATAATTTGAGGAAGCCATATCTTCCCAACTGAACATGCTATAACCTGGAACATAAGTGATATTTGAAATATTTTTTTTATGTCTCTTCAACATTACACCAAGAGAATTAATTTGGCTGGACTTTGTTTCAATGCTTCGATTCATACACAGTTATCGTATTGTAAAATCATTTGAGAGAACGCACACTCTACTTTATTGATAGTATTCATCGTTTACAGGAGAGAGCAGTTCTTATCATCACTGAGCGGGATTTCATTATCATACTTCTGTTCAGGTCAGAACCCCCCCCCCCCCCCCCCGCCATGACCTAAGTGATTAATAATTTTTTAACACGAAACTTTTTTTTTTTGCAGCATCGATAGCGGTTTTGCAGGCTGTTAGTTCAAATATTGCAGGAGCATGTTTCTGGGGGCCCCATAAATTGTACTTTCTTTTCTTTGCCAACATGGAGGGTGCAATTTCTAAGGCGCACTTCCCTTCCCTTGGGTTTCCGCGACCTCAAACTCCCCCCCCCCCCTCCCCCTCAAGACAAATCTCCTGGTACGCGCCTGCGTTCAGAGGTGCTGGCAACATTTAAAATACTACGGTCTAACTTATTGTATTTTTTAAAGGTCTATTGGGTTTTGTGGAGCAAAGTGTTGGAATGCATTGCATAGCTCTCTAAATAAGAAGCCATCAATTTATAAGTGCATATAAACGTACATCTTATTTTTGTCTGAGCATCCATGCACCAGTCAGCATGTTTCTAATGCGTAACTGGATGATGTTTGCGTGTTGCTGTCAATCAGCGAGAAGGGTGTGGGGGGGGGTTCTGTGGTATGTTCACATCCTACTAATTACATTATACCCCCGCGAGCGAGGACTCCACGAGCGTATCGAGGGTCGCTCAGTAAGAGCGATCGTGGCTCCAAGGTCACACCATGGCAGGAGAACGGCGTCCTCGTTACGTCAACTTTGGACTTGTTCAAAATGTACTTCAGCGCTGACACGGACGCCGTACTGGCGTGACGCAGACAGACAGACGCAGCGACGACTCCATTGACGCAATATTGACGTGCGGCCAAATCCAAATTAGTACTGCCGGTGAGCACTTTGACGGCATATCTACCGCCAACGCCGCAAAAAAGTAGGCAGTTGGATAAAAGAATTCACTTCTCCGTCAAAAAACTTTATCTGGATCCTAGATTTCAGACGAGGCATCTGAGCTTGCTGACATTAGGAAGGAGAATGAATAGGAGATGACAAAGAAGCTGATGGGTACGTCCTTGAATATACATGGAGGAAGGAGGCTATTGTATGGTCATTATGACCCGTCTGCTGGCTAAACTTAGAATGGTGGAACGCAACAGTCTTTTTTCCAATTTTCTCATGATGCCTTCTGAAATCGCCGACGAATTACTGGTACTCAATAGGGTTATTCAGGCGCATACCGACGGATTCGTCTTGATGTGGGGGGGGGGGGGGTCGTAACCCAAGGGAAGTGCGCCCTCATTGATTCCCCTATTGGCAAATAAGTACAATTTATGGGCTCCTAGGCACGTATTGCTGCAATATTGCTAATAACAGCCTCAAAACTTCTACTGAACTGCCAGATCAAGTGATTACACGTATTGTAACAGATCTCTCTAGACAGGCGAGTCCCCGGACCCATGAATCCGCCCTAGTGTGACCACTGATGAAAAATAAATCACTAAGCCATGAGAGCCTATCAAACTATCGACGATCTCCAATTTATCGTACTTGAGCAAAACCACAGAGAAAGCGGTGGCACAAAGGCTCCTCTCATATCTGCACAACAACAACCTCCTGAAGAATTCCAGTCGCGACAACCGACCACATCTGCCAAACGGCAATGGTCCGAATAAAATCGGCATTCTGAATGCTCTAGGCAGGAAGATGATTGCGTACCTGGTCTTACTCGACCTATCCGCCGCCTTCGATACCATCGACATGGATATGCTAAAGGACAGGCTTGCAAAAGAACTTGAATGGTTTCGCTCCTATCTGACTACACGGATATTCAGAACAGTTTTTTGAAGATGTTCTGTACTGCCATGCAGCTTGATGTTGGAGTACCACAGGGATCAGTTCCGGAACCGAGTTTGTTCACTCCGTACATCGCTCCCCGTAGCATCGATAATTCAAAGTCATAACCTAAACTATACCACCTTTACGCAGAGGATACCCATATAGATATACATGACTTCAAAACCCGATCCGACCAGCAGGGCTGATGCAACAGCAGTTATTCATAGATGCCTTACTGATGTTCGCCAATGGATGAGTGCATCGATGCTCTGTCTTAACGACAACAAAACGGAGTTTGTAGTTTTTGGGTCAATCACCATCTTAGGAACTTATCTCCGGTGATGGTGTTCGGGATCCAGGAACATATTTGGACTGCAACCCAATATGGAGTCCCCCCCCCCTATGTACAGCATACGTATTATGTAATCTTCCACCTACGGAACATTGCTAAGATAAAACCGAAAGGAAAGCCCCGACACCACAAATTCTCACACAACTTGTTCACAGCTTTGTAACCTCTAGACTGTACTACAAAAACTCCCTGCTTTTTGGCTGACCTTCATATCTGCTGTAGCAATCTTCAACTTGTCCAAATTCTGCGCACGATTAACCACGCGAAGAGATCGCATCACAACAATCCTGAAGGATCTCCACTGGCTTCCCATCGAACAGCAGATCCATTTTAAAATCCTCGTACGGACATATCAACTGACTGATAGTTTCACCATTGGCAAGGGAGTTCGTCAGGGTGTATCCTTTCACCTTACCTTTTCAACCTTCATAGTGAATACAATATGAGACAAACCAATTTAGACAATGTTGATATAGGAGTGAATTAAGATAGGTGGTAGAAGAGTTAATAACCTCAGGTATGCTAATTACACTACACTGCTTGCGGAAAGCAAAGAAGACTATTCTGATACAGGAATTGCAGTCTAGCAGTGCTCGGGCTGGCCTACACCTAATTCTAAAGAAGACTAAGTTATGTCTACGGAGGAACTGAACGAAGTTATACTGGATGGGAGCAAAATTGACATTGTGCACACTTCCAGCTTTCTTGGATCACAATTGATGACAGCCGGTTATTGTAACGGTGGATTGTAGGACGTTTAGAACTTGGAAGAGTCCTCTTGCAGGGTTCACAAGACTTTGAAGGACAAAGCAATTACATCAAAACTAGAGTCAACTGATGAGAGTACTGGTGTTACCAGTTGTGCATTATGGGTGTGAAACTTGTACATATCAAAGGAAATGAGGAAGGAAGGAATTGATCAGTTTTAGTTATGGTGCTGGCGAGGCATCTAAGAATCCCTTGGACTACACATAGAACGAATGTTTCAGTTTTGTGGAGAAATAATCCATCACTGTCACCCGGAGGCACTGATCTAAGAAGCATCTAACTTACGTCGGACACATATGCGAGCAGACCACTCCCTGGAGAATAAACAAGCCGCTCGCCCCCGTGTCTCGCCTGGGTTGGCGGCGTCAGTGATTTCTTCTTTTAGTCACCCTGCCAAGAGTTACAGCATTCCATATGTTGCTTTAAGATTTCGGTATTATCATTAACAGAAAAGCCTACTACTCAGTGCCCAATTTCCAATTCGTTAGGACTGACTATTGACAATGTCTGCTAAAGGAGTACAAGTTTGTGGAAATGTGACTATGTAAATTGGACACGATAGCCAACGGATATTCCATTGACCATTTTCTCACTCAAATACCTCGAAATCTTTCGAAATGTGTATGAAAATCAACGAACATGTAATGGTAATCCTAACCTCTTAAATATTCAAACATTCATCGCCATCATGGACTACACCCCTTGGAACATAGCAACCTAACAACAGACTGTGGTTCTTTAGCAAGTTTTATCCATATATCACAACGAGTATGCCTTTTTTTACATCTACTACTTCCAGTTAACTCTTTAGGGAGTTCACAAGCCACCCCTCTCACAGCTACTTGCACCTCCCCTGTCTAGATTGGAATGAGACATCTAATGGCAGGTTGGAACCTGACCCCTCAGGCTGCTGGCTCTCAGTCTGGACATGTAGGCCCTATTGGGTAGCTGAAGCTATTCCTATTATATAGTTGATATGATGGAAATCCACTGTAACTCAGCTGCGCAATCAATTGTGCACCATGTTCCTCTACATTTTGTCACAGGTAGCCCTTTGAGTGATATGAATAAGACAATAAATGAAGCTATTAAATCTGTCTGTTACAGATAGGAATACTGTTTAATGGAATGGAATGGAAATACCATACTCGAGGGGTTGAAAGTTGAAATGAGTAAAAATTCAACTAGATTAGTTCTTTATATTGATAGTGTGCTGAGCTAGACTATACCATTCTTAAATGGTTAGCTGAGAGGGTAATGATATTAACCAAATGCTGGGGTTTTTTCGGGGCATTTTACTTATTTCAATACTTCTCACATTAGGATTCGGATAATTGATGCCCTTGAATAACATAAACAGTTTATGAAATATTCCCATCAATAAATGAGGCACCTTGTCTCGGAAAATCAGCCAGATCACATAATCTTTAGAGGCTGTTGGCAGGAAATGTTATTGTTGGCTTATTTGGTCTATAAGTGCCTTGAATTACCCTTTACTGACCTTACGGTTTTTATGAAAAATGTTCCCCTTGATAATATGCTGCAGTCCCCCAATTCCATACCATATCACACACAGTCACTAAGTCTGTGTGGCAGGAAATGTTATTATTTGGCAGTTTCTTGGTCCATGAGTGACCTTAAATTACCTTTGATGACATGAGTCACATGACGGTTTTCATGAAAAATGCTTGTCTCGATTTGGATGCACCATGCCCCAAAAGCATTATGTTATCAGATCACACGCCTAATGCTATCGCCCAAAAGTTATTCAAATCGACCTTTGGCCCCTGTAACTTGAAGACCAGTGTCAGATCGAAGCGGCGTTTGGTTTCGTCTATGAGCACACAGCTTCTATCACATATCCCAAAATTGACGGTTGTTTATTTCTTTGCCTGTTGTGGGGTGCGCGGTGAAGAAGTTGGCCGATGTGCATTCCACTTTCGTCCCGAAGACATCACTCCTATAAAAAAAAAAAGAAATAAGCACTTTTCTAAAACTTGACCTTGATCTTTTGACCTTGGGTCATTCGATGTTGTTGATCCACTGAACCAAAAAATTAACATGACATGTCTCTACGAGCACCCTAACTGCAACTCATTCCAATTGTTACTGCCCATTTACAAAACTTCGAAAAATTGCGTAATTATGCAATTAATTTCACATTAAATGACCTTAAGTACCTTTACACGTGTTTAATTTAATCAGGATCAAAGGTGTAACCATCTCCACCAAGTTCATGAGGATTCAACCACTTTTAAAATCTGCATAAAGTATGCAAATTGACTAGGTAAATCGGAATTAGTAACATTGAATGACCTTCGGTGACCTCGTCACCCCTGTAAAAATCTTCATTGGGACTATAGATAACCATCTCCACCGAGTTTCGTCCAATCAACGAACTTCCAAAAATATCGCAGAAATTATGCAATGTAGACTTACTTAATTTGGCATATATCATGCCAGGAATTAATCAGTTCGTGTACGTCATCTCGTTGTATATACTCCGAACGGCAGCACCAATGCATCTACCGATCAAGAGATATCTTGTACACAAGCTCCCCGGCCAATTTTCCATTAATATGCCAATTATGCAAATGAGTATGGTCTTTCGGGACGAAAAGTGGATGCACATCGTCAACCTTCACCGCACACCCACAAAAAGGTCCCAGCACGATTGCTTTCACGGTTCAGGAATTATCGAACCGCACATACGTACGACGGACGGACGACGTACGGACAGACAGACAGACAGACAGACAACAGACATACATACAGACAACAAATTGACGCAATTGTCTCTCCTTGAGCAAGTTCAGGCGAGACAACAATGGTGGGGATAGGCGATGGAACACGGAAACGGAGCAGACCACATGGATGAATGGTATCAAGCAAGTGACAGGACTTCTCTGGATGTATTGCGAGGGCATCCAGGGCACAGGAAGGACTGAAGGATGAATGTCATGTCCATCACCAGGGGCGCACTCTGCGACGGTACAAGGGACTGACATATCGCTTTGCACAGCATGGCTCCAGCTTACCTCATCACCGACCTCGTCCACAATGACTGAGAAGTATACACCTGGTGCGAACCCTGCACGTCACTGAACCTCTGCCAACCCATCACCAAGCCTCGTTATCGCGACATGGCGTTTACCGCATCAGCACTGAAACCCTGGACGCCCTTCCTCTGGTCATGAAGAAGGCCCAATTTATCGATGTATTTAAACTACGTTCAAGAACCGATTGTTCATTCCCTACTATCAATAAGTTGTAAAGCGGCTTGAACAGTCTGGACGGATTCGTGCGCTATATAAATATTTCCATTATTATTATTATTTTTATTATTTATCTTCTTCGTGAATGGTCGGAACAGGTTGAGGGACAACCGTTTGGGTCGACTGCTCAGCTTTCAGCATCTTTCCTTCCAATGGGCCTTGCATTGGGGGCCTGGGCCCAGTCTGCTGTTTTTGCTTCTTTAGCTTTGCGGCCCATCATTGTCGAATACATGGAAACAGTGTGTTCATGGCATACAACTGAAATGAAATGGAAATCTTCGAGGTTGTCATGCCGACACGGTAGGAGCGTGTCGTGGTCTTCCCAGACGTAGCGATACGTAACTGGTATTCAATAACGCAGTAAGCACTCTGACCAGTGCGTATCGCGAACTCGTTTGACGTGTCACAAACTCCATGGACGTGGGAGGAACGTAGCAAAGACGCCCGCCGACGTGGCTCGGGCGTAACTGCTGAATATTTCTTTGAAATTTCGCAAGAATCATGGCGCGCGGCATCCTGTTATTCCATCCAGAAACCCAAGGGAGTGCGAAGTATCCGCTGGTTTGACGGTCACATTATGGAGGGGGGGAGGGTAATATTACACCCCGCCCCATACTCACGCCGGCTTCACGGTTGCCGGACATTCCCACCCAACGTGACCCTAATTAGACCCTAACCCGTTGGGGGGAATTTTTCCGGGTGGAATTGGTCCGCGATGCGGGAATTGCACGGTCACAACAGCTTCACACCTTAATATTGTCTAGGAGGGGGAGGGGCCTAATCTGGGTGCTTCCACGAATTTAGCTCGAGATGCTATTAGAATGAATCGGTAATATTACACCACCTGGCCACATATCACTCCGCCTTCCCCACCTTCCTTATAATATTGTTCTAGGAGGGGTTCAATCTAGGTGGTTCCACAAATTTACACTTGGGGGGTGTTTGCGATGCTGGAGGGTGGGGGTGGTATGGGTTGGGGGTGGGTGGTATGATGATCCAGATTTAGGAATTAGCAGTTGCAGGTCACTGCTTTTCCAACTTGGCTTCAGACACACCAAGTTGGACTTACTTGTAGGAGTGGTACCTGTGTGTCAGACACACCAGGCGGATTGTGTGAGTGCACTAGTTGGTCATGCAGCAGGGCACAAGTAATTGCTAACACTGCTGAAATTGTCAGTTGGAGCATAATAATAATATTGAGAGCTTACTGAGTAAAGCGAACACATGCATTTAGGGAAATTCCATGACTGTGGAAATTTTTTCCAGGCTAGGATTTTTCTGAATTTTCTCTACAATTTTTTAAAACTACGGGAACCCTGGTACTATATTATTGTCAGTTGAATACATTTGGTGCCAGCATGAAATACATGAAGTGACCTTACATATTTTGGAAGACTCCAGCTCATTGCTACTACTAGCACTAATTATATCCGGGATACAAAGATGCACAAAATACAACAAGTGGCGACCTAGTAATTGTTCTCTACTGCTGTTTTATTCTGGGATAAAAAGATGCACCGATATTCCAGCATGAAATACATGTGGTGATCTGACAAATTTTTGGGAGACTCCATGGTGCTCATTCCTACTACTGAATATATATCTGGGATACAAAGATGCATGCACAAAATACAACGAGTAGCGTCTTGGCGATTTTTTCTCTTCCACCATTATATTCTGAGATAAAAGATTACACCCATGATTCCCGCCATGAATACATGTGGTGGCCTGGTACATTTTGGAAGACTCCATGGAGCTCATTCCTACTACTGATTAATTCCCCCTATTTTGGGAAGTGCACCAAATAAAGCTATATTCTGGGATAGTTATATTCTTGGATAAAAAGATGCACTAAATAAAGTTATATTCTGGGATAAAAAGATGCACTAAATAAAGTTATATTCTGGGATAAAAAGATGCACTAAATAAAGTTATATTCTGGGATAAAAAGATGCACAAAACAAAGTCATATTCTGGGATAGGCAGATGCACCAAATATAGTTATATTCTGGAATAAAAAGATGCACAAATAAACCAGCATAAAATACATGTGGCAACTGGCAAACTCAGGAAAACTACAGCTCAACTTCTACCACGATACTCTGGATACAAAGATGTACAAAATGAAATAAACGAAAGCCAACGGCTGGGCAATTCGTTGACTCAATCTGACAACCTATTAGCTAGACACAAGGACACATGGAAGATGGCCTCAGTTCTTATAGGCAACATAACCTCTGACAATTTTCCCAATTTCCACCAACCAATCTTACTCTTGATAAGAAAGCTACACACTGAATTTCAAGATTTTTCAGACTTTGACTATATGCCTCAGATGACTCTGCCCTGACCTTCAAAACAATAGGAATTGTATACTCATGGTGGAAACACAAGTATGGGCCTCATCCATCCAAGTGAAGTTGAGTTATCATGTTTACAACCAATTGGGCAATATCGCCTATTCACAAGTTTTCAATAGTTGACCTGACTTCACCCCCCCTAAACCCCCCCCCCCCCCCCAAACAGGTGCTTGTAGGCTCCCTATAAGAAAGCTACACACCAAATTTCAACCTGATCGATCTGACCACCATTCTGGACTTATCAATGTTTACAGGGGGGTTTTTTTCACACTTGCCCCCTGGTGACCTCAGACGACTTCCGACCTGACCCCAAAACAATAGGGTTCATGTCTCATAATGGGGAACACACATTCCCAAGTAGGAACTTGATCCATCCAAGTGGCCGGTTTATCATGTTCACAAGCTAAAATTTGCCAAATTATCAAATTTTTTCCCAATTTCCACATTTGACCCTGATTTACCTAAAAACAATAGGGTTCATGGTGCTCCTTCTAAGAAACTGCATACCGAATTTCACCGACAGACCAGGCATTCTGTACTTATTGTGTTAACAATATTTTACAGACTTTGACCTCTCTTGACCTTGACCTACCCCAAAACAATAGGGATCATGTTTTCATTATGGGGAACCAAATACCAAGCATGAACTTCAACCATCCACGTGGGGTTGAATTATCTTGTTTAACCAAGGCAGGCGTCACATGCACGCACGCCCACACACACACTGTCATGACTGGCAATGGATTCCTTTGACTTGTCAAAGAATAAAAAAAGTGGCAATCTGGTAATTGTTCTCTACTGCCAACATGTTCTGGGATAAAAAGATGCACCACTATTTCAGCATAAAGTTCATAAAGTGACCTGGCAATTATTGGAAGAATCCAGCTCATTCCTACAACTGGCACTGATTATATATCTGGGATAGGAAGAGCACAAAATCCAACAGGTGGCGTTTGGTAATTTTTTTTCTCTTCCACCGTCATATTCTGGCATCAAAATATGCACGAATATCCCACATGAAATACAATGTGGTGACCTGGCAAATTTGGAAGACTCCATGGAGCTCATTCCCACTACGGTTTTTCCTCCCACAGTTATATCCTGGGATATGATGCATCAATATTGTCAATATCACAAGTGGTGGACAAGACCTGCCATTTCCCCTACCACTGTTATATTCTGGAATACGAAGAGGCACCATAATATCCACTAGCCACTTGTTGTATTTTTTTTTTTTTCCTACCATGAATACAACATGTGGTGACCTGGCAATTTTTTCCTACCACTGATGTTATCACATTCTGGGGAAACAAAGATGAACCGATGATATTCTACTACAGAATACAACATGTTGTGACCTGGCAATTTTTTCTTCCACTGATGTTATCACATTCCGGGGAAACAAAGATGAACCGATGATATTCTACTACAGAATACAACATGTTGTGACCTGGCAATTTTTTCCCCTACCACTGTTATATTCTGGGATACAAAGATGCACCTATAATATTCCACTAGCCGCTCGTTGTATTTTTGTCCTTACCACAGAATACAACATGTTGTGACCTGGCAATTTTTTCCTACCACTGATGTTATCACATTCCGGGGAAACAAAGATGAACTGATGATATTCCATTACAGAATATAACATGTGGTGACCTGGCATTTTTTCCCTACCACTGTTATATTCTGGGATACGAAGATGCACCAATAATATTCCACTAACTGCTTGTTGTATTTTTTTTTTCCTACCATGAATACAACATGTGGTGACGTGGCAATTTTTTCCTACCACTGATGTTATCACATTCCGGGGAAACAAAGATGAACTGATGATATTCCATTACAGAATATAACATGTGGTGACCTGGCAATTTTTTCCCTACCACTGTTATATTCTGGGATATGAAGATGCACCTATAATATTCCACTAGCCGCTTGTTGTATTTAATTTTCCTTGCCAGAGCATATAACATGTGGTGACCTGGCAATTTTTTCCTACCACTGATGTTATCACATTCCGGGGAAACAAAGATGAACTGATGATATTCCATTACAGAATATAACATGTGGTGACCTGGCAATTTTTTCCTACCACTGTTATATTCTGGGATACAAAGATGCACCAATAATATTCCAGCAAAAGAAAGTGGTGACCTGGCGAAATACGAAAGACTCCAGCCAGCTCAATTTTCCTACCACTGTTATTTATTCTGGGAAACAGATGAAGTAAACCAAAATTCAAGCATAGAATACATGTGGCACCACCTGGCAAATTTGGAAAGACTATTTTTTCCCATAACTGTCATTAGGTGTGATACAACAAGTGGCGACCTGGCAATTCTGTTTCTACCACCGTTACAATCTGGGATACAAAGATGCACCAATAATATTCCACTACAAAACACAACAAGTAGTGACCTGGCAATTTTGTTCCTACCACCATTATAATCTGGGATACAAAGATGCACCAATATAATTCCGCTACAAAATACAACAAGTGGCGACCTGGCAATTCTGTTCCAACCACCGTTACATTCTGGGGTACAAAGATGCACCAATAATATTCCACTACAAAACACAACAAGTAGTGACCTGGCAATTTTTTCCCTACCACTGTTATATTCTGGGGTACAAAGATGCACCAATATAATTCCGCTACAAAATACAACAAGTGGCGACCTGGCAATTCTGTTCCTACCATCGTTATATTCTGGGGTACAAAGATGCACCAATATAATTCCGCTACAAAATACAACAAGTGGCGACCTGCCATGGCAATTCTGTTCTTACCACGTATATTTTGGGGTAGAAAGATGTACCAATGATATTCCAGCATAAAATACAATGAGAAATTAACATTCAGATCTCAGCATTCAGATCGTGAAGGAAACGGAAAAAAAATTGCTGAGTTGTACTACTCTGATGTCCCTATTTGTTATGTTGCATAATTACACATGGACATAAATATTTCATTTGTGTTAAGGTCTCTAATTTTGCGAGGGAATTTCACATGAAGAGATTTGGACCAACGGGGTGAGATTTTTTTTCCTCTTCATTATAGATTCAGTCAAACTTCATCCTTCCAAATCCCTTCAGGAGCACATTATTGAATGTTAAAGTGCAACATGACTACTGTCATATTTAAAAAAAAAAAAAACCCTGGCACAAAACTCTTCGGACAATTGCATAAACATGATTCATTGAGCTAATGAGAATCATCAGGACATCTGTGATGTGAATTGACAGTGCTGGAAAACATTTCAGAAGTGATGCGTTCTTGTGAATTGTCTTAAACGTTGATGACCCATCAGCTGGAAAAGGTACTGAGAACTCATCAGAGGTACGGGTAGCTCTGTCATCAGTTGTTCTCTGGAAGAAAAAAAAAAAACAGAAGCTGGGTTTCTGTCTCGCCTGAACAAAGAACCGTATGCGCCTCATCGATCACTTTGACAAACACATTAGGAGCTATACTGATGTGATTTGCGACATAGGTAGAGGATATTAATTAGGCTGATAAAATTATCACATTTTCAGCATAAAATATTCTAATTTATTTGTCTAAGTTGCTTGATTTATGCGAAGTTCCTGAGTTTAAGATTTTCATGAAACTTGGCGGGCACATTCAACCTTTAGTCCACAAAAATGTTAAATATAGATTTTGGTGGCTGGATTCATTTTATCTTCTAGGTTTGTTGGATTCATGAAACATATTGAGTGGGGTCCACTGTTGGTCCTAAGATATTAAAAAAAAAAAAAAATCATCTCTGGAAGTCAAGTTTGGTGTACAATTTGGTGTATAATTTAGGCGAGAATGTTGAATATCTTCACAAAATCAACAGCTGATTGCGAAAAAAAATTCACACAAGACTAGAGCGGTTCATAAACCAGTGTAAACCACTTGTATACTACGCAATTCTTTCTATAACGCAGCAATGCCATACAATTTTTATCAGCATCCAGTAAATATCTATCAATGATGCTTATCATGGCTTATTCAGCTAATGTGCCCATGACATGAATCTGAGTGAACGATTGTGGTCATGTATGTGTTATTCCTGTTCACAATTCTACACTGCTTGGTATATCAGTATGAAATTCAAGTGACAAGGACGGACGGCAAGTGGATGACTTGAGGTCAAATGGTCAATCTGTTACTATGAAGCTGTAAATCGGCATGTAATATACTTGATGAAATAAGAAAGCATTAGCCTTTGGGTCATATTTCGAACTTACTTTTCAAATTTCTGCATCTTCAGCTCATCGGCCACTGCCGGGTTGCTACCACTCTCGGATTGGCTGTGAGAACCTACCAAGTACCCTCGCCTCGTGGTGTGTCTGCCTGAACTGAGCATTCTTATTGCATGCTGGTCTTAGCAAGTGCAGCAATAGACCAAGTAGGACGATGGCTAAATGGCTTCTGTACAGACGCCCCTACAACCACTCCTATCAACCGATACGCCTGCCTCTTTCTACTCGGTTGATGGTGGATCTGAAAAGAACAGAGTGCAATGGATGATGTACAGAGCCATGTTGTAGGACAGTTGTGGAGTGCACCTTTGACTAAAAATGCCCATGTTGTTAATCCTGTCAATTTGAGCATGTGTTGTGCATCAATATTTTTTGTTTTGAATTGAGAAAACTGAACTTTTATAGCTCAACCATGTAGTTATATGCTGGTCAAGCTGTTGTGAACTGCCACTGTCACCCTATTCATCCATCCCGTATCCAGTTAATAAACATTTGCCTTTTCAGGCTCTCAAATTTCATTCCATGTCGGATGTTGACCAAACTTGGAAGAACATCTTTTACCTCGCGAAGGTCGAGGTTTCAACGATGATCAGAGAGGCATATTAGGCTATTACATATAAACTGCAGAATGCTTCTTTTCCTAAAGAATAAGGTGGAGTACCATCACCCTTAGGTCCTGTGGTTCTGTGTACAGGGTCATGATATACTGTTATGTAAACAATGCAAAATGCTTCTACTCCTATAAATAAGGTTGGATTACCATTATACAGTGCACTTGCAAGTAAAAGTTGCAGTTTTTTATCATGGTGAATTTTAACATTAAAACAATAAATTTAATAGATCACAGGTATTTTGGAGTAAGCTCCTACCTTCTTACAGGTTTGAGCTGACTGCCACCCTTCTCACAATTGTTAATGATATTGGTCAGTATTATTGGTGACCATGCCAGGCACATACGAGGTGGTAAAATGTGTGTGGGGGAGCGGGGGAGAGGGGGAGAGGGGGGGGAGAGGGGGTACAGGAATGGGAAGTGACAGGATAATTAGGCCTGAGGTAAATTCCAGTCATCTGTGCAATAACACAAAATGCTTCTCCTGGGTTTTAACACAACTTTCTGTACAGTCTCTGGTTTGTTTCCGAAAGTAATTTTCACCACTTCCTTTGGTCTCTAAGAATGATATGTCTGATCAACTTCCACTTACTTGGTGACATTTCAGGACTGGCATAAGTAGCCATGCCTCTGATATACGTTAATAAATTAAAAAGTATTCCTGATGGATGCAACTTGATCAATTGAAAGTCACTGTTACATCACATTTTTACTACAACAAATTATTAGGTGATGAGCTACTGTGCCATATTGGTATTCACCGTTACCTTCGGCTTCATTGGTTTGTCCCTCCTCCTCCTCCTGGCATGCTGGCCCACTAAACCCGGCACCACACCTGTGGATGTGGAGTATGTTCATAAATAATGAGGATAAGGTTTCTGTACCCATTCAATATTTTGACTTGTTAAGAGACTCTAAGAGACACCGCTTTCTGATCTGCCTGAAGAACACTTTGTCAAACAATCCTGCAGACAGCTCTAGATATAGTATGCCGATACTTATGTGATATCTATCCATCCTATATTATCAAACTATACCACCACTCTGTCAAACGATTCTGCAGACAGCTCTAGATATAGTATGCCGACACTTTGTGATATCTATCCATCCTATATTATCAAACTATACCACCACTCTGTCAAACGATTCTGCAGACAGCTCTAGATATAGTATGCCGATACTTATGTGACATCTATCCATCCTATGTTGTCGACCTATATCACCAATCTGTCAAACAATCCTGCAGACAGCTCTAGATATAGTATGCTGATACTTATGTGATATCTATCCATCCTATGTTATCAAACTATATCACCAATCTGTCAAACAATCCTGCAGGCAGCTCTAGATATAGTATGCTGATACTTATGTGATATCTATCCATCCTATGTTATTAAACTATACCACCACTAGCTATGTCCTCACATTTACTCGATAGTAAATATGGTTGATATGATTTTAATTGAATCCTACGGGTCCAGGAAGCAAAGAGAGGCTGAAGAAAGCCATGGATACATCGATTGTAGATGAGGACTGGCGATAACTCGCGTGCTCTGCTCAACTATCGTTTCACCTGTATCAATCGGGGTGAAACCAATCCCGACCTGCTCCTGACTCAATTTAGCAGACCTTTTTTAAGGTATGATCAGTAAATTCCAGAATCCGACCACTTTCCCAGGACCTGAAGGAGGGAAGATTCATGTCCAACAAGACTGCTCACGCTGACTGATGAGAATAACTGCAAATATCCAGATACAAACTCCAGAAAATCCACTGCATTACAGTGGGACCATAAAGTGAAGAACAAGACTTTGTCATCGTGACTGCAAGTGTAGCCACCTAGGAAAAATCATCAGGTCACTGCTGGGAATCGAACCCAGAATAACCTGCCTTGCGAAGCGTCACTGGTACCATCCTGCCATTCTTCTGCCCTAGGTCATCGGTCATGCCGCTCTCTAATCAGGAATGGCCAACCTCTCAAAATAAGAACAAGAGAGCAATCCCCAGCGTTGCAGGATCTCATCAGCAAATGTGGAACTAATCAGTTGTTTCTACCTGCTGCATTTTGGCGAGTTACAAATAGACAAAATTTATCAAATAAGTCTGGAAACCGCTGTTTTCCCCAAAAAATATTCATATTCAAAGAAATTTCAGTAAATTCACACATAAATGCTGGGAAACCCTTTGTTTTGATACCCTGTACCTTGTTCTAAAATTTGGGTTCAATCAGTCTCCCAAATTTCTAAATATACTGAAAACAGAACAGATTTTCGACAATACCAAATTTGGACAAAATCCATTTCCCCCCCCCCCCCCAATAAAAAATCCACGTTTTGGTAATTTTTGGTAATTTCGGTGATGCATGGGAAAGTTGTTTAATTTGTGCCTTTTACATTGTTACAAAGTATGAAATCATTCAGCCCATCGAAATCAGCGAAGATCTTGAAAAATAATAAAAATGTCTTTAAAATTGAGAAATTGTCCAAAAGTTGTTTTGCCCTCTAAATTCCACAACTTTGATAGTTTCCACCTTTTTGAGACAAAGAGGTGTTCTGTGACTTATCAAGTGTGTGCAAAAAATTTGACTTTGTTCAGGCCTTCCGAAATGGAGGAGATATTTCGAAAAACCTAAAAAATCTGACAGGACACGCAAACAACACACACACAAAGCACACTTTCGCAAGTGCACCTCATGATGGATCAAACGGCACCATGGTTACCCCTCAGTGGTTAGTACCGACCACAACTATGGGTAACCATAGCAATGTTGCTATGGCAACCAGCAACAGGTAATATAGGTGAAATGGCAAAAAGTGATACAATATTCATTTGGCCCTTCGGACCGAGAGATAAGAATGAATCTTGAAGGTTTGCTAAGCTAAAATATTGTTGTGTTATTAGCTGGTAGCACTACTGCATTCAACTCTATATATGACCTTGTTAACCACACAGGTGCCTCCGTTCATACAAGCTGTGTTGCGTACAGGTAATGTCTTCAAGCACTGCAGTAGAGGCGAGGGAGAAAAAACATCATAACCCATCAAGCTTCAAAACCAGAAAGCCAGAAAGCTTAGGATTCCCTTGGACTCTTTTCTGACACCCTACAGCCAGACACAAGGGCAATGGGAGATCAACCTGCTAGGGTTCCTATTATACTTGATAAGAAAGTACACACTAAATTCAAGGTTTTGAACTCTAGTGACCGCAGATGACCTCTGACCTGACCCCAAAACAATGGGGATTAATGGTTATACCAAGTATGAGCTTTCACTCCATCCAGGTGAGTTCGAGTTATCGTGTTTACAAGCCAAAATTGGCCAAAATAATAACTTTTCACAAATTTCCAATTTGTTTCAAACACAATTCACCCCCGACCAATACCAAAACAACAATATGGTTCCTGTATCCCATAAGAAAACCACACAGCATTTCAAACTCGATAAGGACCAACCATCCTGGACTTATCGTGTTTACAAGGTTTTTCAGACTTTGACCTCGGTGACCTCTCACCTGACCCCAAAACAATAGTGTTCATGTACTCATCATGGGGAATACACATACCAAGTATGAGACTTCATCCATACAGGTGGGGTTGGGTGACGTGTTACAAGCCAAAAAAATTGGCCGAAGTTTTGACTTTTCACAAATTTTCCATATTGTTTTGTTTGAAGGGAATTTCAACCCCCTCTCTGACCTATACCAAAAACAATAGGGTGGGTTCCTGCCTCCCATACAAAAAGCTACACACCATTCAATTGATCAGACCAACCATCTGGACTTATCATGTTCATAATGTTATCAGACTGACTTTTCTGGTGACCTCAGGATGACCTTTGACCTGGACCCCAAAACCAATAGGGTTTATGTACTCATCATTGGGAACACATATACCAAGATCGAGCTTCATCCATCCAGGTGGGGTTGAGTTATCGTGTTTACAAGCCAAAATTGGCAAAAATATTGACTTCCACAATTTTTCCAGTTTGACCATATCATTCCCGAAACTTTACCGAAAACAAAGGGTTCCTGTACTCACCCACATAAGAAAGCTACACACTTAATTCAACTTGATCAAACCACATCTGGAATTATCATGCTTTACAAACCCCCCCCCCCCGATTTATTTTTTTTATTTTTTTTATTTTTGAATTTTGTTGACCTCAGATGCCCTATGACCTGCCCCCAAAACAATTAGGGTCAATGTATCATCAGGGGACACACATACCAGTATGAGCTTCATCCTCCACGTGGGGTTGTTTACAGCCAAAATTGGCCAAAATATCGACGTTTCACAAATTTAGTATGTTTTAACCAAAATTCCCCGCGACCTAAACCAAAAAAACAGTAGGGTTCTTATCCTAAGAAAGCTACACACTAACTTTCAAACTGATCAGAACCAACCATTCTGAACCATTGTGTTTACAAGGTTTGGACTCCTTGACTTCTGGGGACCTCAAATGACACTTTGACCTGATCCAATCAAATAGGGTTCATGTACCATAATGGAAACCACCAAAACACGATGAGCTTCATCCATCCATGTGGGTCAAGTCATCATGTTTACGAGCCAAAAATAGCCCTTCACACATCCACTTTTCGAAAACTTTCTATTTTTACAAAATCAACCCTCTGACCTGAACCAAAAAAAAAAACAATAGGGTTCATGTACCTCACCATAATAGAACGCTACACCAATTTCAATGTTATCGGACCAACTGTCGGCTTCTTCGTTTTGTTGTGACAGGTTTTCGTACTTTGACCTCTGTGGACCTCAGATGACCTCGACCTGACCCCAAAAAATTAGGGTCATGTACACATCATGGGGAACACACATACCAAGTATGAGCGTCATTCCATCCAGGTGGGGCTTGTTTACAAGCCAAAATTGGCCAAAATATCGACGTATCAAAAAAATTTAGTATTTTTAACCAAAATTCACCCCTGACCTATTCAAAAAAACAGTTTCAGTAGGGTTCCTGTACTCCCCAATAAGAAAGCTACACACTAAATTGGATCAACCTGATACAGACCAAACCATTCTGAACCCATTTGTGTTTACAAGGGTTTCGGAACTGGACATGTCTGTGACCTCAAATGACCTTTGACCTGATCCCAAATCAATAGGGTTCATGTACCCATCATGGAAAAACACACAAACCAAGTATGAGCTTCATCCATCCATGTGGGTCAAGTCATCCTTTTACGAGCCAAAAATAGCCAAACAAATCCACTTTCGAAACTTCTATTTTTAACAAAATTCACACACCCCCTGACGCTTAACTCAAAAAACAATAGGGTTCCTGTACTCCCCATAAGAAAGCTATACACCAAATTTCAACTTAATCGGACCAACCATTAGAGACTTATCATGTTTACAAGGTTTTCGGACTTTGACCTCTGTGACCTCTGACCTGACCCCAAAACAATATGGTTCATGTAACATCATGGGGAACACACATACCAAGTATGAGCATCCCATCAACTCCTGGTGGTCGAGATATCGTTTTTAAAAGCCAGCCTTTCCATTACACACACACACACATACACACCTACAAACACTCACACACTGTCATTACTAAATGATCCTCTGACTTTGTCAAAGAATAAAAAACCCGAGAGCTAAAAGGCTTAGTGATTCTTTGACTCTTTCTGACAATTACCTATAGCCAAACACAAGGACAAATGGGAGATTGTACCAGCTCATTATGGGCAACCTAACGTCCGATGAATTTCCCATTTTTCCCAACCAATCAACAGGGTTCCTATACTCTTGATAAGAAAGCTACACACTAAATTTCAAGGTTTTCAGACTTTGACCTCTGGTGACCTCGTATGGCCTCTGGCCTAACCCCAAATGATAGGGTTCATCATGGACACACACTCTAAGTAATGGCTTCATCCATCCGAGTGGAGTTGTGTTATCATGTTTACAAGCCAAAATTGGCCAAAATATCGACGTATCAAAAAAATTTAGTATTTTTAACCAAAATTCACCCCTGAACTAAAAACAATAGGGTTCCTGTACTCCCCATAAGAAAGCTACACACTAAATTTCAACCTGATCAGACCAACCATTCTGAACCCATTGTGTTTACAAGGTTTTCGGACTTTGACCTCTGTGACCTCAAATGACCTTTGACCTGATCCCAAATCAATAGGGTTCATGTACCCATCATGGAAAAACACACAAACCAAGTATGAGCTTCATCCATCCATGTGGGTCAAGTCATCATGTTTACGAGCCAAAAATAGCCCAAACATCCACTTTTCGAAAACTTTCTATTTTTACAAAAATTCACCCCTGACCTGAACAAAAACAATAGGGTTCCTGTACTCCCCATAAGAAAGCTATACACCAAATTTCAACTTAATCGGACCAACCATTAGAGACTTATCATGTTTACAAGGTTTTCGGACTTTGACCTCTGTGACCTCTGACCTGACCCCAAAACATGGGTTAATGTACACATCATGGGGAACACACATACCAAGTATGAGCTCCATCCTCCTGGTGGAGTCGAGAGATCGTGTTAACAGCAGCCTTTCCATTACACACACACACACATACATACACACCACTACACACAAGGTTCATTACTACATAGATTCTCTGACTTTGTCAAAGAATAAAAAACCCGAGAGCTAAAAGGCTTAGTGATTCTTTGACTCTTTCTGACAATTACCTATAGCCAAACACGAAGGACAATGGGAGATTGTACCAGCTCATTATGGGCAACCTAACGTCCGATGAATTTCCCATTTTTCCCAACCAATCAACAGGGTTCCTATACTCTTGATAAGAAAGCTACACACTAAATTTCAAGGTTTTCAGGACTGTGACCTATGGTGACCCTGTAGGGCTCTGGTCTAACCCCAACAAAATGATAGGGGGTAATCATGGACACACAACATACTAAGTAATGGCCTTCATCCATACAGTTGAGCGTGTGTTATCATGTTTACAAGCCAAAATTGGCCAAAATATCGACCTTTCACAGATTCTCTGTTTTTGACCAAAATTCACCTCCGACCAATACCAAAAAAAATAACAACTACCTTGATTGGAGCAACCCATTCGGGACTTATGTATTGACAAGTTGTAAGACTGATTTCTGATGAACTCTAACATGACCCAAAACAATGGGTCAATGTACTAATCATTGGGAAAACACATACCCAGATGCGCTTCACCCATCCAAGTGGAATTGAGTTATCAGGGTTTACAAGCAAAAATTGGTCAAAAATTGACTTTTCACAAATTTTCTATTATTGACAAAAATTCACCCCTGACCTGAACAAAAACAATAGGGTTCCTGTACTCCCCATAAGAAAGCTATACACCAAATTTCAACTTAATCGGACCAACCATTAGAGACTTATCATGTTTACGACGATTTCAGAATTTGACCTAGGTGAACTCTTCTGACCGGACCACAAAACAATTAGGGATCATGTACTCATCATGGGGAACACACATTCCAAGTATGAGCCTGATCTACCAGACCTGTCAGTTGTTAAACAAGCGGGCGCACAACCACACAACGTGACTGCATAGATTCTCTGACTTCGTCAAGTTAAAAAAAACACCACCCCACAATCAAAGGAAAGCAGGTTCTTGACAACCTTGATTCCCCGATCTCAGAGGTTGAAAAAGAGTGATTTGCTAGTTAGCAGATAATTAACAGGAGGAATATCAAGGGTCAAAGTTTGCCAGCCTCCAATGGTTTACACTCAAACGGCACTGATCACTGACCCCTTGCCACCTTCAAATTCATCCACCATGTCTATCAAGTGTTGGGAAATTGTTACTAAATGAAAAGCTATTTGACGTCTAGTGACCCCTTCTCTAACTATAAAATATCTGGAGAATGGAGATCAAAGGTGCGGTCCCAAAGTTGAAGTCCAGCCACTTTTACAAATTCCACGCAATACAGATGACCTCCATAGACCTCAACCACATTCCAAAATGTGCACAAATTATGCAAATTGGACACATTGAACAACTTTGAGTGACCCTGAATTTATGCTCAAATTTCTTGAGAATAAAGGTACACTATATCCATTTTGATTCAATAAAATAAGAATAAGCTTGAATTTTGCCACCCAAGTAGGCAAATTGGACTACTCAATTAGCAGAATTAACACTGACAAGCTAATCATTCTTCCTAATATCATCACGTCATCACCATAGCTTCCATGGTTTGTCCAAAATCAGGCTCAAACAGAATAATAAGCGAATTACCTTACTTAATTGTTGACTTTTGTGCCCAAAAATCTGATCCGGCTGTTTCCACCCAACCAAATACAAAAGGTCTATCGAAATTGGTTTTGACTATTTCGGAGAATCGTGCTACTGGTAAAGTGTGACTACACACACACACACATGCCAAAGTGTCAAAAGATCACCAAGTGTCTTCCTGAGTTCCATTCAGCAAGCCCAAAAAACGGTAGGTCTGAGGCCGTTCATGGTCAGTGAAATTGATAATAATTTGACAAGAACAACACTTCTTACATTAACATGACAGAAGACTCAAACTTCAAGAGAGTCTCCGTTGGGCTTCTCTTGCAGCAGAACATCATCAGATTGCCTGGACGACATCTGCAGGAACAGGACCTTTATGTCGTAAGCCCGTTGTCCGCCCCAACAGGGGGCACTGAGAGGATTGACAGACGAAGAGCAGCAATAACTCCTGAGTCATCTTGCTCAAAGCCCAGGCCCGTACAGGATGACTGGTTGACCTGCGAGATAGAATCTGTGACCTGGGAGCAGAGGAAACACACAGCAAGTGAACATGATGGAAAACAGGGACATGTTGTAAAACATGGTTGCAATCTTATATGGCCACCTGTCTAAGACAGGGTACCTCAGGATCTGAAACCTGCTGGTGACAGGGTTTACTGCAGGTAAATGGTTAGATCTTCAGATGGTTATGACCTTTAATATGGTTGTTTTTTTTTTTTTTTTGTTTGTTGTTTTTTGTTTTTTTTGTGTTTTGTTGTTTGTTGTTTGTTTTTTTGACCAGATCTTATTCATTGGTTCCTGACAAGGTTGGATCTATTATGTACATCAGTGACACTATGCAAGTAAATAGTCCGGTTTCAAAATCCAGCAGTCACCAGACATTTTTCCCAAGTGGTTTGTACTTGCAGTCGCAATGGGCAAGGTCATCAATTTATGGATCCACAGTAATGCAGTGGACTTTTGGGGTTACTGGGGTTGGTTCAAAGAATAGACTGCAACTGGGAGACTTTTACTGGTGAATAAACAGTCACAACGGACGAGGGCAGCGAGTTGGTCATTAAGAACCCACTCAGAGTAGAGATCCTTATGAACCAGTAAAAGTCAACCTGCTGTAGTTTATTCCTATTCACCAACCCGCAAAATAAGAATTACCCACACGATTAGAGATATCTGTATCTCTAGATTTATATCTTTGTATCTCTAAACATTAAATAAGCAGCTAGGGTGACTAATGCGTTAGTTCGATCAAAGTAAATTGCATTGCATACCATACAAAAGATTACCAGTGCGTGCTCTGTGTCTTCCCACGAGAAACAATACAAACCTTGTCTGCCGGGTTATGCGCGTGTGAACAGATGTTCACGAATGCAATAAGCATTGCATCGTTTTGCCTGTTTGCATTTCGTTCCATTGCAGAATAATAAATATGGGTGATTTTGCGACACTTCTGGCAGAAGTATTCTGCAGACACTGGAGTCTTAAAAGGTTAGTACTGAGCTGTACTGCATGTACCATTCTTTCTGTTTAAATATTTTCTCTACTGGGTGAGCTGTCGTAGTTGGGGAATAACATTTTTGGACATGCTGTTGATCTGGACAGCATGAAGTTATAACCTGCAAAGGCTCCAAGCCTGTACTCTTATAAGCACCCCCCCCCCCCCCCCCCCCCACCCATGAACATAGTACAGAGGAGTGACTGCCAGGAGATGTGCCAGCAGTCCCAAACAAATAAAGATGATAGTGAAAAATAAGGCCCCTTCTTATGAAATCAATGTAGGTAGGCTAGTAGATAGTTTTGTTGACACAAACTAGCTGATATACATTCCACAACATCTGTAAAATGTTAGTCAAGCACAGATCAGGATTATCAAACAACTTACAAAACTACAGAGCTCTTCTGAGAATAGGGCAAATCTCTGGGAGCTTAAGCTGGTCAGGTCTCCTGCCCGAGGCCGAGTTGTAGTTCATGGCAGAAATTACAAATCTAAGGCGGATCCAAGCTCTGACAAGGGAGAAGAGATATTTCATAAGGGTTATTGGAAATTATTATTTTTTGTGTTGTTCAATGAATTTTGAAGCAATTCATTGTTCCCAGGGGAATGGAAATCTACATCCTCTCATCAGCCATCAATGCTGCAAGGGTGATTAGAGCAGCTGTCTACCCCAGAGATCAAATCAGTATGGTAGGTTGGTCTATTATGAGCCGAACGGTACTTGAGACAAACACCCTGAAAAAAAACATAGTAAAACCATGAGGGATGTTGAAATTTTGAGTTGAATTCTCTATAAATTATCAAGCAAAATAAGATAAGAAGAACAAAATTGCAACAATATTGATAAAATTAACCTAAAATAGTTTGAGTCAGTGAAAATGTGTTTCTCCATGGAACATTCAACTGCACTCGAAGAAGTTAGTAAAGTTCTACACAGGAACATTTCATTATCTGTCAATTAATGGGGGTTGTTAACAAGACATCAAAGTTTATAAATGTAATTGGTTCTGCCATAATTTCTTAACTGTGTCTTGCATGGCCTTGAGAATCCGAAAAGTGTATGACTCAAGATACACTGTTAACAAAGCATAAAAAAAATGGCTTAGGCCTAAGCTGCAGGAAATTCCAAGTTTTTCATTCCGAAGAGGCTGAATCTAACAAAAAATAACAAATAACAAAAAAAAAGAGTCATTTCTACATAACTTCTGAAAGTTTTTTCCATGGCTGTGCTATTTTAAACTTTCTCGAGCGGCAATATTTGCAGACCCAGCCTAATTTTTCGGCTCATGGTACCACCAGACTAACTATCTACTCCAGAAATCAAGGCAGGTTATACAAATACACCATCTGTTATTCTATTATTAGAAGAAAACACCATGTCTAACCGACCTGTCACGTTTGCCATCATGAACAACCACCATGTTGCCACTATGGCCAAATGACATGTTGCCACCATGACCAATTGCACGTAGCAATAATGACTGTACTGACCACGTGGTCCTGCAGTGACCAACTGAAATGTTGCCACCATGATCATCTGACATAGTGCCATCATGAATGACCTTTTGATATGTTGCAACCATTGCCAAATGACATGTTACCATCATAACCAATTGACATGTTGCCACAATGACAAACAAACATGTGCCATCCTGACAATCTGACATGTTGCCGCAATGACCAACAAACATGTTGCCATTAACCAATGGACATGGTGCCGCAATGACCAACAAACATGTTGCCACCATGACCAACAAACATGTTGCCATTAACCAATGGACATGGTGCCACCATGACCGACAGACATGGCGCCACCATGGCCAGATAACGTGTGGCCACTATGACCAGATGACATGCTGCCATCATGCTGGGAACAACCTGTTGGATTCAGTTGAAGAACCCACCTTCAGCACACCTGCCACCAAGGTCTGTGAATCCCTCATTGCACTGGCATGCAAAGCGAACATCTGGTTGGTCTGCAGTTGGAGTAACCTCGATTTGCAATGGGCATTTTCACCACAGGGTGAGACTAGTGCACTACATCATCCTATCTGCAACGAGGATACAACAAGTGGGTTCATGAACAGCTAGTTTCACCTCTTGGTGGTTGTTCTATACTGATTTTATCTTTATTATGTTTCAGCCAACCTGATCTTAGAGGTCGTAAGAGACCGAATTCCAGTAGCAGATAATAACAGCAGAATCTAGAAGCATACAGAGGTGGATAAAGTTTGTCAGCCCCAAAGATGCATATCTATAAATGGTACTCATCAGTGTCCAATTCTCTGACTCAGATACTGGATTGGCTGGACTCGACTTCAACACTATGGGGGACTAAAGGTAGAATATGCCCACCAAGTTTCATGAAAATCTGACGAAACCTGAGAGTGTTGCATAAATAGACATTAGACAACTCAGTTAGCATCCTTCATCAATGTACCAAACTACATCACCAGAGCTTCCACTGTTTGTCTTGCTAACAAGCTCAAACAATGAAATACATAGAATAGGGTGACACACATATACACATCAAAGTAGTGTGATATTTCTTGGTGTAAAAGTGTACCATACCCACCAGGTTCATGAGAATTAATCAAACTTCCCATGAATTATGCATAGTAGACATGTTGAATTTTTCAAGAATCAGGCAAATCAGACACACACATTGAATAACTTCCAATTACCTCAAAATCTATAATGAAAATTCTGGGACCTAAATGTGTACCGACAAACTTCTTTTCATAAATAATGCAAATAGACAAAACTGAATTAGCATATTTTACACGGTAATGTTCATTTACCTCATATCTTGTAGTTTGTGCTAAACCAAACCAACATAGCACTGGCGGTTCGCCTGTAATCTGCACACACGCTTGAACATAATTACATGAAAATTAGGCGAGTAATTACCCTACTTAGCAGGAATTCAGTGCCAAAATCTAATTTGACCGTATTCACTCAAATCCATACGACATACAAAATTTCATCAAAATCGGTTTACTGTACCAGAGGAATCCTGCCTAACAGAGGGAGACACACACGTCAAAGTGATGCTAAATCTCTTTCTGAGCTTTGTTCAGGTGAGACAAAACATGAATAGCATAACATGGACCATATTGGGGCAATGTACTAAAACAAGCCTGTTCGCGATTCAGTGTGATGAGATGATAAACGGAGTTGTGTCAAAGGTCATGAGGGAACATTATGGCAGTTGATGTCAAATGCACAGTGTGCAGAACAAATTTTCAAAATTCCCCTACTGAAAATTACCATCCTGCCAGCACAGACCTACACAGATTTCCCACCATACCTATCAACAATACATCCGAAAACATGGGATGAATTGGTTGCATTTTAAATGGTGGTGACAAAAATGAGCCAATGATATCCCCCCCCCCCTGCTATGGGGGGATATTGTCTATTCCCCCCCCCCCACCCCCGAACTGTTCATCCGTGGTGAGCATGCACACTTACAACTGCAAACTGGCTTCTACATAAACATAGCATGTCTAATGCATGTTCGCATGCAATAGAGTAATACTGGGAACCTTGCAACTCGTCAATCAATATGGATCTACTGCAGCCAGATGGGAAGAATTGTTCATTGAGAATATTTGCGCGATCGCATCACCCCAGACTTCTCTCAAATAAGTGGGCTCCAAATCGCCTGTTCCAAGTGGTGGTTTAGGTTAGCGTGAGTAGTACTATGTTCAGCTGTCCTGATCTCAAAGGATTCAAGGAATGGAATTGCTAGTTAGCAGATATTAACAGCAGAATCTAGAAGCATATAGGGTAGATATGTTTGCCCGAACTTGGTGCTTCAGACATAATGGCACTAACAGTGACCAGTCCCACCTTCATTCAAACTTGTTTGGCCCACTTGAAGGTTGGAAGTATACAACTGGCCCAAACGTGACTTTTATGGCAGTTATCTGCTACGGAGTTAGAGGATTTGAAGGTTTGTTATGTGTATGTGTGAAATTGGGGAGCATTCCATCATGTAATTCAAATGTAGTACTGATCTGTGTAAATGAATGGCTGTTGAGGTTGGTAGGCAAGTGCTGATAGTAGAAAGTAGCAATTTTGTGAATTGCTTATTATTCAAAAATATAAAACACTAAAATGCAAGGAGAGATACCCTGTTCAACTGTTAGTCAAGCATCGTTGCAAATATGGACTGCATCAAGGGCGATAAATCATCAATGGAATTACATCATAAAGAGGTGCGTAATGGAACCTATAGATGTGAGTGGTCTCCTCACATTCACTTGCTCCAATTGGTATGGTACTCCTGCAGTTGTCCCTGAATCATTCCAGTTTGCAGAGCTGAGAGCAGAGCCATGCCAACTGACGACTATATAGGAATCAAATAGAAAATCATGAGACTCACTTTGGCAGGATTCGGCAGGCGTTGGTCTGCTGAAGCCGTGGAGCAGCCACAGAAGTACTCGCCCATCTCATCGAGGGTACAGAACTCCTCGGGGAAACAAAAGCTACACCTAGCCCTGTCAGTGAGACTGCACTCCGCTGAGTAGAGAGGGGACATATGACATGCTCATCAAACCAAGGTCTTCACATAATTGGATCAGGTATATTATCTACGTTGAGTAGACAGGGGACATATGACATGCTCAAGCAACCAAGGTCTTCACATGATAGGATCAGGAGATTATCTGGGTGAGTTAAGTAGAGGAGGGACATATGACATGCTCCTCCAACCCAAGGTCTTCACATGTATTGGATCAGGTATATTATCTAGTGAGTATCAGAGGGGACATTATTGAAACATGCTCATAGCAAACCAGGTCTTCACATGATAGATCAGTATATTATCTGGGCTGATAGAGAGGGGACACATGACATTCTCATGTCAACCCAAGGTCTTCACATAATTGGATCAGGTATATTATCAGGTTGAGTTGGTAGAGAGGGGACATTATGGAAATGCTCACAAACCAAGGTATGCACATGATAGGATCAGGTATATTATCTGGGATGAGTAGAGAGGGGGGACACATTGACATTGATGGCTCATCAAACCAAGTCTTCACATGATAGGAATCAGGTATATTATATGGGAGTTAGAGAGGGGGGAACAGACATGCCATCAACCAAGGTGCTTCACATTAAAAAAATTTGGATCAGGTAATATTATTAGGCTGAGTAGGAGAGGGGACATATGACATGCTCACCAAACCAAAGTCTTCAACATGAAGATAGCGTATATTATCTGGGCTGAGTAGAGAGGGGACATTATGACATGCTTCATTCAACAAACCAAGGTCTTCACATAATTGGATCAGGTATTTCTATGGGCGAGTAGACGAGGGGACATATGACATGCTCATCAAACCAAGGTCTACATAAGAGGTCAGGTTATATTATCTGGGCTGAGTAGAGAGGGGAAATATGACCAGGCCATCAATCCAAGGTCTTCACATAATTGGATCAGGTTTTATTGAGCTGGAGTAGAAGTTAGGAGGGGAAATATGAACACCCATGTCATCAAACAAGGTCTTCACATAATAGGATCAGGCTATATTATCTAGGCTGAGAGAGAGGGGACAATGACAGGCTCACCAAACAAAGTATTCACATGATAGTAGGATCAGGTAATTATCTGGGCTGAGTAGAGAGGGGACATATGACATGCTCATCCAACCAAGGTCTTCACATAATAGGATCAGTTATATTATCTGGCATGAAGTAGAGAGGGGACATATCACATGTCATCAAACACAAGGTCGCACATTATAGGATCAGGTGGTTATTATCTGGGCTGAGTAGAGAGGGGACATATGGACATGCTCATCAATCCAAGGTCTTCACATAATTGGATCAGGTATATTATCTGAGCTGAGTAGAGAGGGGACATAAGAAATCTCATCAAACCAAGGTCTTCACATAATTGGATCAGGTAATTATCTGGGCTGAGTAGAGAGGGGACATATGACAGCTCATCAACCAAGGTTTCAATAATAGGATCAGGATATTATATGGGCGAGGAGAGCGGGGACAATGACATGCTCATCAAACCAAGGTCTCAACAATATGGATCAGGTATATTATCTAGGCGAGTAGAGAGGGGAAGAGAGGGGAATATGACAGGCTCATAAAACCAAGGTCTTCACATGATTGGATCAGGTATATTTCGAGGCTGAGTAGAGAGGGGAAATATGACATCTATCAAACCAAGGTCTTCACATGATTTGATCAGGTATAGTATCTAGGTTGAGTGAGAGGGGGAACATTGTGCTCATCAAACCAGGTCTGCACATGATTGGATCAGGTATTTATATAGGCTGGATACCTCAGAGGGGAGGGTGGGATTAGCTCCAACACTACAACACAATTGAGTTGACTTGAAACTAATTGAAAACCTAATCGATAGCCATTCAGGCGCACCTCTTCTGGAGTTCCTTGACAACTACAAGCTACTGCAAGCAATGTCCCGACAGGGCCCTCGGTGAGGTGACGGTGATATGGGTAGGGTTGAGACTTCAGCAATCTATGGGGTTATAGGGTCCTGGAAAGGGGGGCTGCCAGGCAGATCAAGTGATCAATACCTTTTGAATGGATGAGTAAGGAGGTGTGTTTACCATACATAGAGTCACCACTGGCACAGTGAGTTACATGAATTGCATTGCTCATTAAGGAAATGCTATTCAAAGCATTGGATATATTACGTTGAGTCAATGGCATGCCAATTTTCATTCTAAATATAATATTAATTCTCAAAAAAATTGTCTGAAAAATAGGGGTGGTTAAGTTTTCTAAGACTCAATAAAAGTTTGGGGCCTTCTCGCACTGTCTGAGTGAAAAAGAACCACACTAATGCTATGAGTCATCAACCACTTGTGGACGTTTTTACAAGGACTGTGAGCAATTTCAATGTAAAGTTACCATCAATGAGCTCTACTTACTGATTGGGATACATTCTCCTGTAGTAGAGCTGGCTACATAACCTCTGATACAGTCACATGTAAAGTTACCATCAATGAGATCTACTTACTGATTGGATACATTCTCCTGTATAGAGCTGCAGGCTACATAACCTCTGATACAGTCACATGTGAAGTTACCATTAATGAGCTCTACTTACTGATTGGGATATATTATCCTGTAGTAGAGCTGGCTACATAACCTCTGATACAGTCACATGTAAAGTTACCATCAATGAGCTCTACTTACTGATTGGGATACATTCTCCTGTAGTAGAGCTCGGTACATAACCTCTGATACAGTCACATGTAAAGTTACCATCAATGAGCTCTACTTACTGATTGGGATACATTCTCCTGTAGTAGAGCTGGCTACATAACCTCTGATACAGTCACATGTGAAGTTACCATTAATGAGCTCTACTTACTGATTGGGATATATTATCCTGTAGTAGAGCTGGCTACATAACCTCTGATACAGTCACATGTAAAGTTAATATTAATGAATTCTATACTTACTGACTGGGATACATTCTCCTGTAGTAGAGCTGGCTACATAACCTCTGATACAGTCACATGTGAAGTTACCATTAATGAGCATTACATACTGATTGGGATACATTCTCCTGTAGTAGAGCTGGCTACATAACTCTGATACAGTCACATGTAAAGTTACCATCAATGAGCTCTACTTACTGATTGGGATATATTCTCCTGTAGTAGAGCTGGCTACATAACCTCTGATACAGTCACATGTGAAGTTACCATCAATGAGCTTTACTTACTGATTGGGATACATTCCCCTGTAGTAGAGCTGGCTACATAACCTCTGATACAGTCACATGTAAGTTACCATTAATGAGCTCTTTACTTACTGATTGGGATACATCTCCTGTAGTAGAGCTGGCTACATAACCTCTGATACAGTCACATGTGAAGTTAATATTAATGAGCTCTTTACTTACTGATTGGGATATATTCTCCTGTAGTAGAGCTGGCTACATAACCTCTGATACAGTCACATGTGAAGTTAATATTAATGAATTCTATACTTACTGACTGGGATACATTCTCCTGTAGTAGAGCTGGCTACATAACCTCTGATACAGTCACATGTGAAGTTACCATCTGTGTTGATACACACAGTGCTGACAAACTGGCCACAGGTATCTGTCTTCAGTGCACATTCATCAATATCTGGAAAAAATAGCAGAAGCAACTAGATAAACATAAGAACCAGATAATTGTAAACAAACAGGTCATTTAGCAGGAAGGAGCTGTTGGGAGTAACTTATTGGGTGGCATAGTCATTTCTGTGTGTCAATGAGAGGGTGATGTGTTTAGTCTGGGATAATGTCAGGGTGGTATGGCTGTTCTTGGGTGACAATGACTAGGTGGTAGAATTTTCTTGGGTGATAATGAAAGTGGTATGGTTGTTCTTGGATTACATTTCCAATGTCAGGGTGACAGTAGTATGGTTGTTTTTAGGTGATAATAACGTGGTAATGGTTGATCTTAGTTGATAATGACAGTGGTATGGCTGTTTTGAGTGATAATCACAGGGTGGATCGGTTGTCCTTGGGTGATGATGACAGGGTGGTACGGTTGTTCTTGGGTGATGATGACAATGGTATGGTTATTCTTAGTTGATAATGACAGTGGTATGGCTGTTTTGAGTGATAATCACAGGGTGGATCGGTTGTCCTTGGGTGATGATGACAGGGTGGTACGGTTGTTCTTGGGTGATAGTGACAGGGTGGTACAGTTGTTCTTGGGTGATGATGACAATGGTATGGTTATTCTTAGTTGATAATGACAGTGGTATGGCTGTTTTGAGTGATAATCACAGGGTGGATCGGTTGTCCTTGGGTGATGATGACAGGGTGGTACAGTTGTTCTTGGGTGATGATGACAATGGTATGGTTATTCTTAGTTGATAATGACAGTGGTATGGCTGTTCTTTGAGTGATAATCACAGGGTGGATCGGTTGTCCTTGGGTGATGATGGCAGGGTGGCGTGGTTGTTCTTGAGTGATGATGACAGGGTGGGACAGTTGTGATTGGGTGGATGAGGGACAATGGGATGTGTTATTCTTAGGTGATAATGACCGGGGGTATGGCTGTTTTGCTGAGTGAGAATCACAGGGTGGGTCGGTGTCTTGGGTGATGATTGAGGAGACAGGGTTGGTCGGTTTGTTCTGGGGTGCTGATTTGATCAATGGCTATGGTTATTCTTAGTTGATAATGACAGTGGTATTATGGCTGTTTTGAGTGATAATCACAGGGTGGATCGGTTGTCCTGGGTGATGATGACAGGGTGGTACGGTTGTTCTTGGGTGATCCTGACAGGGTGGTAGGATTGGTCTTGATTGATGAGACAAGTGTTGGTTGGTTCTGAGTGAGTAATGACAGGTGGGGTGGCATGGTGGTTCTTCGATGATAATGACAGCAGGGTGGTTATGGTGTTCTTCGGGTACCGGACAGGGTGCAAGGTTTTGTTCTTAGGTGATGATGAAGGGTGCATGGTTGGTCTCTTGTGATAATGACAGGTGGTATGCTGTGAGGGTGATGATGACGGGTTGGTATGGTTTTGGTTCTTGGGTTGATAATGACAGCGTGGGTATAGTTGTTATTCGGTGATGATGACACGCGGTGGTATTTTTGGGGGGGGGTTGTTGTTTTCGGTGATGATTGACAGAGTGGTTTATGTTTGTTCTGGGTGATAATGTGGATCAGGGTGCAAGGTTGTTCTTAGGTGATGATGACAGTGGTGGTGGTATGGTTGGCATTGGGTGCTTAATGACAGGGTGGTTATGGTTGGTCTTTATAGGTGATAATGCCGGGTGGTATGGTTATTGGTTGCGTCTTGGGTGTGATAAAATGACAGGGTTGGTTAGTGGTCTTGGGCGATAACCAAAGGGTGGTCGGTTGTCTAGGTTGATAATGACAGGGTGGTATGGTTGGTCTGGGGTTGATAATGACAGGGTGGTAGGGGTGGTAGGAGGTTGGGGTGATAATGGACAGGGTGGTATGGTTGTTCTTAGTTGATAATGACAGTGGTGGCCTGGTTGTCTTGGGTGATAATGACAGGGTGGCATGGAGGTTCGGGTGATCATGACAGGCGGGTGGTATGTTGGTCTTCTTGGGGGGTGATAATAACAGGTGGTAGGTGGTCGTCGGCTGATTATGACAAGGTGGGTATAGTTGTTGTGAGTGATAAGGGACAGCGGTTGGTTATGGTTGGTCTTGGGGATAATGGAAGGGTGGTATGGTTGGTCTTTGAGTGATAATTCACAGGAGTGATTTATGGTTGGTCTTAGGTGTAATGACAGGGGTGTTTATGGTTGGTATGGGTGCTGCTAATGACAGGGTGGTATGGTTGGTCTTGGGTGATAATGATAGGGTGAGCGGGTTGGTAGTAGGTGATAATGACAGGGTCGTATCGGTTTGGCCTTGGCGGTGATAATGACAGGGTGAGTATGATGTTCTTCCGTGATGATGACAGGGTGTGGTATGGTTGTTCTGGGGATATTGACAGGGTTGACAAGGTTGTTCTTGTAGTGATGATGACAGGGTGGTATGATTGTTCTTGCATGTGATGATGACAGAGTGGTATGGTGGGTTTGGGTGTGATAATGACAGGGTGGTATGATGGTATTGGGTGATAATGACAGGGTGGTATGGTTGGTCTTAGGTGATACTGACAGGGTGGCTGGTTGGTCTTGGTGATAATGACAGGGTGGCATGGATGTTCTGGGTGATAATGACAGTGGTGGGGGTTATTGTGGTCGGGGGTGATAATAACAGGGTGGTTATTGGTGTGGTCGTCGCTGTTATGACAAGGGGTTAGTTGTTCTGAGTGATAATGACGGGTGGTTATGGTTGGTCTTGGGTGATAATGGACAGGGTGGATGGTTGGTTCTTGAGTGATAATCACAGGGTGATATGGTTGGTCTTAGGTATTAAGGGAAGGGTGGTTGGTTGGTATGGGTGATATGACAGGTGGTATGGTTGGTCTTGGGTGATAATGATCGGGTGATTAGGCGTTGGTCTTAGGTGATAATGACAGGTCGTCTAGGTTGGCCTTGCGCCTTGGAGTGATAATGACAGGGTGGTATGATGTTTTCCGTGATGAGGACGGGTTGGTCTGGTTGTCTGGGGCTATTGAAGGGTGACAGGTTGTTCGTGAGTGATGATGACCAGGGTTGTATGATTGTTCTTGCATGTGATGACAGGGGTGGTATTGTTGGTCTTGGGTGATAAGGACAGGGTGGTATGGATGTTCTGGGTGATAATGACAGTGTGGTATGTTTGGTTCGTGAGGTTGATAATGACAGGGTGGTATGGATGTTCTGGGTTGGGTGATAATGACAGGGTGGGTATGTGGTCTTGGGTGAAATGACAGGGTGGATGGTTGTCTTGGGTGATAATGACAGGTGGTATGGATGTTCTGGGGTCGCATAAATGTGACATGGGTGGTATGGTTGGTCTTGGGTGATTGTGATAATGACAGGGTGGTATGTTGGTCTTGGTGATAATGACAGGGTGGTAGGATGTTCTGGGTTTGAAATGACGGGTGGCATGGGGGTCTCTGGTGTGTGATAAGGCAGGGTGGTATATTGATTTGGGTGATGATGACAGAGTGGTATGGTGGTTTGGGTGTAATGGTAGGGTGGTGATGTTGGTCTGAGTGATTAACGACAGGGTGATATGGTTGGTCTCGGGTGATAATGAAGGGTGGTAAGGTGTGTTCTGAGTGATAGGACAGGGTGAGTTATGGTTGGTCTTGGGTGGATAATGACAGGGGTGTTTTGGACTGTGTGTCCTGGGTGAATAATGACAATGTGGTTATGGGTTGGTCTGGGGTGTGATAATGGAACAGGGTGGCACGGTGGTCTTGGGTGATGATGACAGGGTGTTATGGTTGTTCTTGGGTGTTAATGACAGGGTGGTTAGGTGGTCTTGGGTGAGATGACAGAGTGGTATGGTTGGTTTGGGTGATAAGGACAGGGTGGTATGTTTCTTCTGAGTGATAATGACATAGGGTGGTATGGTTGGTATTCGGTGATAATGAATGGGTTGGTTGTTATTGAAGGTCAATTCAATGATAGATCACTTATAGCCTGCTTTCCCACTATAGTGCTCAAAGTGCTTCACAAGTCCACAGGTATTACCTAATAATAGGAACTCCGTCTCATGGTTGGTGTTTTTTTTTTTTATGTAATGACAAGGTGCGGATCATCTATTATGGAAACATGATGGGTGGCAAGGTTGTTCTTGTTGTTCTAATATCAGGTTCATTCTATGGCAATAATGATAGAGAGGTAGTAAGGATGTTCTCCATTTGTCCATGTCAGAGTGGCTGGCTGGTAATGGGTTGTTCAGGGTCTAATATTAAGATGCATGGTGGTCTTATGGCCATATACAGTGACATGGAATATCATTGAGTTCAATGGACAGAGTGACAGTAGCAAGAAAGTTTTTATTGGCCTTGTTGTTGATCTGGGGGTGTGTCATTGCAGAGTGGTATTAGTGCTTTCAATGGAAGAGTGAATGGTCTGTGGTTCTTGGGTGTTGCTTGGTCAATCACAGGGGAAATGGTTGTTCTTGAGTAGGTCAATGTCAAGATGACATGGTTGTTCTTGGTTATGTCAACCACAGGAGGACATGTTTGTTCTTGGGTGTGTCAATGGCCAGAGTGTCATTGGGTGTGTCACTAGGCAGAGTTACATGGTTCCTTCTGGGTGTGTCAATACAGGATTGCCAGATTTTTCGCGTGGTGTCAATGTCAAGATGACATGGTTGTTCTTGGTTATGTCAACCCACCAGGAGACATGTTGTTCTTGGTGTGAATTGGGGAGGTGTCTTTGGGTTTGTGTCCCAATGGCAGAGAGTGACATTGTTGTTCTTGAGTGTGTCAATTAAAGGGTCGGGACATTGTGTTCCTTGGGTGTGTCAATGTCAGGGAGGGCATGGTTGTTCTTGAGTGTGTCAATAACAGGTGACATTGTTGATTAGCGGGTGTGTAATGGCAGAGGGCCTTCTTGGTGTGTGTCAATTATGGGGGACTTTGTTTTTCTTGGGTTTGTTCCATTGGCAGACAGAATAACAGGTGGTCTTGGTGTGTCAATGGCAGAACCCGAACAACAAGGGTGTTTTTGGGTGTATCAATGGCAGAGTGAAATGGCTATAGGGTTGTGTCAATGAAGAGTGGTTTGGTATTCGGGTGTAATTGCAAGGTTGCGTGCTTGTTCTTGGGTTATAAATGGAGCGTGGCAAAAGTTTGTCCTTGGGGGTGTTAATGGCATAGTGACATTGGGTTTCTTTCTTGGATGTGTCATTGGCAGGATGGCGGTTGTTCTAAGGTAGGTTGTTCTTGGGTTGTGTGTCAAGTATGGGTGAAATTGTTGTTCTTGGTTTGCAATAGCAGAGAAGCAGGGTTGGTCTTGGGTTGTGTCAATTGTGTGTTCAAATACAGAGTGGCATGATTGTTCCGGTTGTGTCAATTCGGGGGGTGACATTGTTGTTCTTGGTGTGTTAAATGGCAGAGTGACATGGCTGCTCTAAGGTGTATCAACGACAGAGTGGTGTTTCTTCAAGGTATCCAATTGCAGGTTTGCTGGTTTGTCTTGGGGGTATTATGGTTTAGGGTGGCAAAGTTGTATGCATGTCAGACAATAGTATGGAAACCTAACTTCTGCAATGTTGGTGGTCTTTATCTAGGTATTTAAGAAACCAAACCTCAGACAGAAGTTCAGCCAAATTTGGAGTGTGAATCAAGGGGAAGACAATTCTGCTTATTGCACAGTCTGCTCTGTGATGTCACAAGAGGAACCAGGGGGACCATGTGTTGATACAAAGTCAAACGAAAACAATTTATTCCTACCCAACATAGTGGACAAACCAAACTAAACAATGGGATCTGATGAAAACGTTTGGAAATACACCATAGGCGCAATGTTGGCATCGTGACTGGTGACGTCATCAGGTGAGGTGGCATTCATTAAAGAAAATAATAAATAACTCAAGAAAAGGGGAACATACCAGAAGTTTGGTTTTGTGGGGTTTGAATGTTCCTCTTTTCATCTGTGCCAGTTTAGAGATTATATGTTGCATGACCATTTTATTAGGTAAACTCACCATGGCATTGACCATCATCACTTCGTTGGAATCCCGTGCACACTGACAGAGTACACGGTAAGTAACTACCATCAGTGTTGAAAAGCATACATCATGGGAGCCACACAGGTCCTTCATGAAATTCATTAATATCTGCAAGATGCAACGCGATGGAAGCTTCGGTGGAAAACCAGAAAATTGAGAACATAACCACCACAAATCTTGTATGAATAAAGGGTCTGTCAAAACTCAGGGAGAGTTATCGCAGCACGGGTCGTGATATAGTGCTTTGATAGCAATCAACTCATTGAATGTTCTTGGGTGATATGGACCGGGTGTTATGTGTATTAGTTGTGATATCATTGGTTGAGGTTCGTAGCCGTTTTACATATCCGTATATTCGATTTTTATCAAAGTTCTGATTAATTAATGTGACGTTATATTGCCCATACAGATTTCGACTCTGAGCCGTTTTATGAAATATAACCTGTTTCTACTCTAGTCCATACTTTACTCCACTTTTATTCACGTTGCGTTTTACTGTGGTAAAGCGCCTTTTGAACACATTCTTGATTTAGGCGCTATATAAATAGGGTATATAATAATAATAATGTAATAGAAGTGGTAGGTTGATTTATGGTGCATTCCACTGACCCACCGGTCAGGAGGAGGAACAAGACCAGTGAATGTGAGGAGTGTAAACTTGGTGTCCGGGATCATAGTGGTCTCGAAAAGGTGGGCTTAACTTGACCTGCGGGCAAATTCTTTAAGGTCTTTCTGGGTCGTTCATGAGGACTGCTGTGAGGTGTAGGTAGCAGGTTGTTCTTTAGTGATAAGACAAGGTGATATGGTTGTTCTTGGGTGAATGGACCGGGTGGATAGTTTTATCATGCTTATGTTCCTCATCAGCAGCAGAGTGGAACAGAGTGGAATAGCAACACTAAACAGGACAGATCAACCAATGACTGGACTCGGGCTGACAATTAGGTGATCCTATGGGATATAAACACAGTCACTGCCCACCCTTCCATCAGCTGTAAAGTGGTTGTGAATAAATATGGAACTTCACTGAACTTAGTCATTTACCTAATGATAAAAAAAAACCTGATAACCTGATAATATTAAACAAAAGAATATTAATGACTCAATAATACCTCGCAACCATTTGTATCTTCCGCCTGGTAGCCATCTGGACAGGTTACAGTTGGCCAAAATTGCCCACAGCAGTGCACACCATGTTGGGGCTGGGGCAGGGATCATCAATGTCAACAGGGGTCTGTTCCATCGGGAGGTTCCGGTTCTCGACTTCTGAAAGTAAAAGTGAGACAGCATTATTGGAAATCACTCCTGCCGGGTGGCATGTCATTCACTGCATACTGATGAATCAGTTATTGTGCGCGTCGGTCCCATTTGAAGCTAAGGTGCTTTTTGCACAGTCCTGTTTGTCGAGGATGCATCCTAGATGGTCCTCACGCTACCCAGGTGTTGAGTGGGGTGACCTTGTTCTTAGTGAGATCCCTTGGAGGACATGCAACGATGATGAACCACTTCAAGTGTATGCACAGACGGGAGTGAACAGTAGGGCTTGCTTGGAGCTAAATTTGGGATGGATAACAGAAACATGATAAGCTGTACTCTTCTCTCCTCAGTTGGTGTCAGCACGTCTTGTTCTACAGCGGTGGATTCTGGATTGTCTACACAGTCGGTGGAGCCACGGCCTGTTTCTACCCAGCGTGGAGCAACTGCATTGTTCTCACAGTCGGTGGAGCACGGCATTGTTCTACACATCGGTGGAGCTTAGCCTTTGTTCTACACAGTTGGTGGAGCATGGCATTGTTCTACACATTCGGTGGAGCACGGCATTGTTCTACACAGTCAGTGGGTGCTGGATTGTTTTACTCACACTTAGGGGCACTGAAGATGTTTTTATATTAAACTCTTCAGTAGAAGGATACTAGAATTGTTCTACCAGTTGGTGAGCACTGGGTTGTTCCTCACAGTCGGTGGCTGTCTGGATTGTTTTACTCCATACTTAGGGCACGATTATGTTTACTCAGTAGAAGGATACTAGATTGTTTCTAACCAGTTGGTTAGCACTGGGTTGTTCTACACAGTCGGTGGATGCTGATTGTTTTACACTTACTCATACTTAGGCCTGATATGTTTTTTACCTACTCAGTAGAAGGATACTAAGTAGATTGTTCTACAACCATTGGTGAGCACTGGGTTTGTTTTCTACACCGTTCGGTGGATGCTGGATGTTTTAACTCATATTAGGACCTGAGATGTTTGACTCAGTAGAAGGATACTAGATTGTCATACCCGTTGCGGGAGCACTGGATTGGATTGTTCTACCATGAAGGCAAAAAATTTAACCGCTGTTCCAGTGGCGTTTAACCCGGCGCTCTGCTATTACCTCATTATGGAATGCAGTGTGCAGGTTGAAATGGGCCCAAAATGACAATGTTATGAACGTAGGGACGTCCGTATCTCAGGTTGCAAGCCTGGACTGAGTTGTGAGCATGCATGTTCACAACCGTGAACTGGCTCATTGGACAACGGTTCGCAGAATAACAGTTCACATGTGCCACGAAGTGCAGAGCCTGGAAAAAAGAAGGAACCCTCCCCTCAATGGCACTCACCACAGACGAGTGAATATCTCAAAGACTAACAATCAGGCTCGGGTGGAGAGGGTGGTAGGGCGTGGGTTTAGGGTCATCAGTGTCACTCCGTAGTTTGGGCAACAGCAGAGCAGTGGTCATAAACGCGGCCTTGTTGTAAAGAAAACTCGGCTCTCCGGGGGGTGGTTGGAGAATCCTCGGTAGGTGTATCTCGATACCCTCGGGTGGTAGTGAAATTGGAAGATAAGAACATAACTTCAAAATTTGGCTAGCTAAAGTTCACTTTTGTTGTAATCATCAACTATACCTCTCACCTATATTAGGTGACAGGTCAATGGGTTAGGTTCAACCAAATTTAACTGCAATTCCCTGAAATCCTCAATGGTTACTTACAGAATAGAACTCCAATTAACATAAAGAGTGCAAGTTTTTCTGATAGTGTATTCTATTTTCCACATATAGGTTTTAGGAAGCAAACCTATTACAATTAAGAGAGTCAGTGCAACATTGAGAGAGGGCTCAGAGTGGACATTTTTTTTACTTTCGTCCTACTGTCATGTCGCTTCAGCTATGCTCATGTTTCACAGTATCTGGGTGATAACTAATACCTGTTGCTGTGTTCTATATTCATGATACATTCTAAAGTGGAAATTTTAGTATTTTAAAACAATTTGGTTGTTAATAGTAAGAATTGCCATAAAAATCATTCAGATTATTATTTACTTTTTATGTATATTATAATAATATATTTCGGCACAATTGCAATTAGGAAAAAATCTGTATGTTCCAGGGTCTCATTTTTGTCCGAAATTTCTATTTTTGTCAAAACTTCAGAATTTTTTTTTTTTTTTTTATCCAAGAATAATTTTGCCTCTTGAGATTTGTCCAGGTACCTCGTACCATTGTTATGATCAACCATGTTGAAAATATGAAAAGTAAAAAATTGCCCACTTGTGCAGTCCCTCTGAATCCCACAATTCCATTCAATATTAACCTATTTTTAGGGATATCCTGTTTTGTTCCCCGTTACCCCTTTGTGTAACTTGTGTTCACTATTCCACTTGGGATATTAGAAAGAACCATATCAAATATTCTGGATATGCAAATACACAAGCACCCAATATACATGTTTCCTTTCGGGTCTTGTTCGGCCATCAGTCCATCCAGTATGCCCAAAGTAGCCCATGCATTGCAAGTTGACTCTTGAGATGACAAGTGACTGAACAAGGGTTCCGTTAATGTTTTGTGTACTGTTTTGTGATCTCCCATTTACAAGGCAACACCCACATCCGTACTGGTCCCCGGACACATAGGCATTAACGACCCAGCCACGTTGAATGCCGTGTACAAGTATTAAGGTTGAAAGTAATCTTGGAGAACCAAGTAGACCACATATGATAAGATACTATCCACCCCACTTACCAGAATGATATTCCAACATTTTCCCTTAGGACGGCCTGAGCAGAGAGTTAAGAGAGTGGAAGGAGAGCAAGGTGGAAGGAACCATTGAGAATAAGAGAGTAGGGACATGGAGGAGAGGAGAATGGAGGTAAGACGATGCGGAGCAAGAGAGTGGAGAAGAAAACGTGTGGTAAGAAGAGAGAGGGGGGGTAAGAAGACCTTAGGGAAAGTTGAGAGTGGGGAAGAAGAGGGTTGTATGGAAGGGGAGAGTCTTGGAAGGAGAGAATGTAGAAGAATGAGTAGGGTAGAAGAGAGTAGGGTAAGAAGAGAGTAGGGGTAAGCAGAGGGGTAGGAAAAGGTGAGAGTGGAGAAAGGAGAGGGTTGTAGGAAGGAGAAGAGTGTAGGAAGGAGAGGAGGAGAGTTTGTAGGAAGACGAGAGTAGGGGAGTTTAAGAAGGAGGGAGTAGGTATAGAGACAGTAACAGTAAGGAAAGGTGAGAGTGGGGAAGGAGAGGGGTTTGTGTAGGATAGAGAGTGTAGAAGAGAAAGTAGGGGAGGAGAGAGTGTAGGAAGAAGCAAGTAGGGGAGGAGAGAGTGTAGGGAGAAGAGAGTGGGTAAGAAGCGAAGTATGGTAAGAAAAGAGAGTAGGGTAGAAGACAGCAGGAAGGTGATAGTGGAGAAAGAGAGGGTTTTAGGATATAGAGTGTAGGAAAGCAGCAGTAGGGGATAAGAGAGTGTAGGAAGATAGAGTGGTAAAGCAAGAGTTATACAGCAGAGAATGTGGAAGGAAGATTGTTGGCAGAGGAGAGTGGGGTAAAGAGTGTTAGGAAGCGGAGTTTTTGTAAAAAAGAGATGTAGGGCATAGTGGGGAAGGAAGGAAGAGAGTTAGAAAAGAGAGTGTAGGAATGAGAGAGCATAAGAATGAAGGTATAGGAAGAAGAGAGTGGGGAGGGGAGATTGGAGCAAAGAAGCGAGTGGGGGAAGGCGACGGAGAGTAGGGGAGGGTGTAGTGGCAATGAATAATCTTCATATAACATACCGTCATCATTAATCTTTGATGTAAAGTAACTGCCCCTCCAGAGATCTCAGCATAGCTTCTCGCTGGAATGGCCCTGACCGATAAATTTCCTCAACATAACACACAGCCTCGTCGCCTTCTACAATATAGTCCTCGATTATGGTAATTCAAATGTGGCGGTGGACTGGTCATTAGGGATGGTTTTAGTTGGCCAAACTCCTCATAGTCTTCAGTGTATGTCGCATCAAGATCTGTGTTACCAAAGTCTGCAGGGAGAGGTACAACACAACATACATTGTACAATTACTCACTTGCCTTAGAGAATGATGGGGCAGGCATATATACATGTGAATCATGGTAGCCACATCAATGCATGAATATGTTACCCCCCCCCGTGCTTTAGCCAGAGATGCATTCCCAGGAGTCATTTGACTTCCTAAATTCTAGATATGCTAAATATGTTTCCACAGTTATTTAGCCTGTGCCCACTAATCCTGGGTTATCCCCTGGTTGCCTCTCTTCTGTTTCAAGCAGCGGTGGTATATGAATGGACATCCCTGCTAACCTCCTTATCCTCCTGCCAAACCCAATGATCATCATATGTGTCACTACTCCTCATCAAGCTGAGTGTCGAGCCCATACCAGACCCTGCAAGGGGGTGTGGACTTGGACAAATTACTAGCTGTCAGCTGCCAATATTTCCATCAGGTACCAGGGACAAGGCTTTGTCTTCCTGGCACTACCTTTGGTGCAACATGCCATTTGCATCTGATAGTGAAATTCCTGGAGAATTTCCTTGCAAGATGCTCAATTTTAGACGAAACGTCTGGCAAAATGAGAAGGGCGATGGGGTGGCCAACCTGGACTTTTGTTCAATTCCCAGAGGTTCAATAGCGTGGGGGTGGGGATTGGGATGGAGGGTTCCAAATGGGGGTAGTTGATATCTGAAATTTAAATTAGCGCCTGTTTAGAAAGCTTGCACCCTCATTTAAAGAATAATGCCTCAGTGGCTTTTACGGGCGAAGTCTCCCTTGTAGAGGAAACTTCAGCAGTGCATGGTGGGGAATGCGACAGGATGTACACAAAACGATGGGGGCAGTTTCGAAGGCAGACTGTGGTTGGTGTTGGTTAAACCTAGGGTACTAGGTATGTGATCTCTCATGAAAACCACACTAGGTCAGGCTCAAGCCACCCAGGGGGAGCGAATGTACAGCCTGAGACTAATAGAGAGTTACAAAAAAAATTCTCACAAAATTTGCTAATTTAATTTCTCTCCTGCTATCACGATCAGTACCAGTGATGTACACATAGGAGCGTTTGAACCTAGATCTGACTTGGCATGTTGGAAATAACTGGATATAAGGCACAGGAATAGCAACATCTTTTATGTTCTCATTCTTCCTCCCCAAAGTTGGTAGCAATCATGCTCTTACCATGGGGAACACACCACCGAGTTCCGAGTTAGAAATGACCCAATCAGGCATGATGGGCTACATGGATTACAAGCTGGGAGAGTACCCCAAAAGCAACCAAGTTCTGCCTATGAAAAATGTCACAAGAATAACGCCAAAAAGGGGAGTGTTCATGTACTTACAAGCGGAACATTCCTACCAATTATTACTTCGATCGATAGAGACAGGTTTCGGCCGGATTACAGAGTAGGGTTTTGCACATACACCATTCATGCTATGCTGAATGGGAATAACCGGGCATTATCATAATTGTCAAATACATCATTTGTATCAGAAATGAAAAACATGTACTAACGTATCATAGATCTCCATCTGGTAGCTGTGCACATTCAACAGTGACAGTTGCTGTGTCGCCCTCCATTGCACACACACAGGGTCAGTATTCAAGCTGCATGTCACTAAAGAAGAGAAACAGAGTAAATAACAAATCAATCAATTCAATAAAATCATTCCAGGACCAATGTCCTCCATTAGGCCGAGTTAAGTAAAAAATTAAAAAAATGTTAGCGGCCGGATTTTTCCGAAATGAGGAGGAGGCGGCACCCTTTTTTTTCTTATTCTTTCTTGTTCTGGCCACTCCCCCGACCCATTGCTTATCAAGCCTGTTTATATACCGATGGGTGTCCCACCATGTCCCTTTCTAGACGAGGCAAAAGCCTTTCTCATTCTTTATTTATGGTTCTACAGGTCTACTAACCTAAAAACATGCTTCAAATTGTTCCTTTGTTCAAGAGCAAACTTGATTTCATGGCGTTAGACTTCCGAAATATTCTTTCAAAAAAAGTTATGGCCTGAAAAAAAAAAAAAAAAATTTTTAGAATTAAAAAACAGGAGGGGTTTTCAGACTTTGAACCAGCTAATCTCTTTGGTGACCTCGAACTGACCCAAACAAAATAGGGTTCATGTAACTCATCATGGGGAACACACAAAAACCGAGTTGAGCTCATCCTCCAGGGGTGGTCCGAGTTATGTGTTTACAAGCCAGAATTGGCCAAAATATTGACTTTTCACAAATTTTCTGTTTTGGCAAACAATTACCACCGAACCTATAACCAAAAACAAGAGGTTTCTGTAATACCCCCTAAGAAAAGCTACACATTCCTAATTTCAACCTTGATCAGATGTCTGTGGACTTATAGTGTTACAACGTTTTCAGACTTTGACTCTGGTGACCACGGACCTGACCCCCAAACACGATAGGATTCATGTACTCATCATGGGGACACACATACCAAGTAGAGCTTCATCCATCCAGTTGGGATTGATTTATCATGTTTACAACCAAAATTACTAAAATATCAATTTTCACAAATTTTCTATTTTCTTCAACTAAAATTCACTCCTGACCTGAACCAAACCAAAACAATAGGGTTCCTGTCTCCCCACAAGAAAGCTATACACTAATTTCACCTTGTCGACCAACCATTCTGTTTACAATGTTTTCAGACTTTGACTCTGGTGACCTCAGATGACCTCTGACCTGACCCCAAAACATATTTCATGTAACTCATCATGGGGAAACACATATCACGTAAGCTCCATCCATCCAGGCTGGGTCGAGTTATCGTGTTTACATGCCAAAATGGCCGAAATATCAAATTTTCACAAAATTTTATTTGCGACCAAAATTCCAATTCACCACCCGACCTGAATAAAAATAATGGGTCCTGCTTATCCCCATAAGAAAGCTATACACCTTAAACACACTCAACTTGATCAGACCAACCCTTCTGGAAACTTATGTGTTACAAGGTTTTCGAACTTGACCTCGGGTGACTCTTGACCTGACCCCAAAACAAAAGGGTTCATTATGTAACTAATGACATGGGAACACACATATCGCGTTATGAGCTTCATCCTCCGGGTTGTGGTGGCTTGGCTCGAGTTACGTTGTTTACAAGGCCAAAATTGGCCAAAATATTGACTTGCACGTTTCATATTTGATTCAAATTCACCACGACCTATACCAAAAAACAATTAGGGTTCCTGTACTCTTAAGCTACACACTAAATTTCAACCTGATCAGACCAACAATTCTGGACTTATCATGTTCACAAGAGTTTCAGACTTTGACGTCTGGTGACCTCAGATGACCTCTTCCTGACCCACAACAATAGGGTCCTGTACTCATCATGGGGAACACACATACCAAGATGAGCTAATCCATCCAGGTGGGTTGAAGTTATTAGGTTCACAAGCCAGAAATTGTGAAAATATTTGATTTATCACAAATTTCCTGTTCCGACCAAAATCCACCCCCGACTGAACCACAAAAAAACGTAGGGTTCCTGTACTTACCATAACCAGAAAGCCAAAAAGGCTTAGTGATTCTTGACTGTTTCTGTAACCCATAGCCGACACACCAGACAAATGGGAGATAGTAGAACCAGCTCAGTATAGGCAACATAACGTCTGACAAATTTCCTATCTTTACAACAACTAATAGGGTTCCTATACCCTTGGTAAGCAGTACACCCACTAAATCAAGGTTTTCAGACTCTTGGTAACCTTAGATGACCTCCGGACCTTGAAACCCCAAAACAATAGGGTTCATGTACTCCATCATGGGGAATACACAAAACCAAGTACGAGCGCTGCATTCACCCCGCCACTTACCAAAAACAATAGGGTTCATGTACTCCCCATTAGGAAAACACACACTAATTTCAACCTGATCAGGACCAACCGTTCTGGATTAACGTGTTTACAAGGTTTTCGGATTTGCACTTGGTGACCTCAGATGACCTCTGACCCGACCCCAAAACAATAGGGTTCATGTACTCATCTGGGGGAACACACATACCAAGTATGGCTTTCATACATACGGGTGGGGTCAAGTTATGGTGTTACAAGCCAAAATGGCCAAAATATTGAATTTTCACAAATTTTCTATTTTTGAACCAAAACTCACCCCGACCATGAACCAAAAACAATATGGTTTCCTGTAATCCCCATAAGAAGCTATACCCCTTTTCAACCTGATCAACCAACCATTCTGACCTTAGTCGTTGTTTACAAGGTTTTCAGACTTTGACCTCTGGTGACCTCAAGATGACCTATGACCTACCCCAAAAACAATAGGGTTCATGAACTCATCATGGGGCACACACATACCAAGTGGAGCTTCATCCATCCAGATGAGGGCGATTATCATGTTTACAAGCCAACATTGCCCCAAATATGAATTTTTCACAATTTTCTATTTTCGCGCCAAAATTCACTCCCGACCTGAACCAAAAACAATAGGGTTCCTGTACTCCCCATAGAAAGCTATACCACCTAATTTCACCTGATCAGACCACCCCACATTCTGGACTTATCGTGTTTACAAGGTTTCAGACGTTGGACCTCTGGTGACCTCAGAGACCTCTGACTGACCCCAAAACAATAGGGGGTTCATGAACTCCATATTGGGAACACAATACACGTATGAGCTTCATCAATCCGGGTGGGGTCGAGTCGAGTTATCATGGTTTACAAGCCAAAATGGCCAAATTTTCGAATTTTCACAAATTTTCTATTTCGACCAAATTCACCCCGACTGTGAACCCAAAAAACAATAGGGTTCATGTTTGTCCCCATAAGAAAGCTTCACACCCAATTTCAACTTGATCAGACCAACCATCTGTACTTATCGGTTTATAAGGTTGTCAGCCTTTGACCTCTGGTGACCTTCAATGACTCTGACCTGACCCAAAAACAGTAGGTTTCATGTACTCATCATGGGAACACACATACCAAGTATGAGCCTGACCTCCCCATACCTCATCAAGTTATCATTTTAACAAGCTGGGCGTCACACACACACATACAACACACCACACAACAAGACGTGACTGCATAGATTCCTCTGACTTCGTCAAGGAATCAAAAAGCTGTACACCGTTTCACTTGATCGGACCCCACCATTCTGGACTTATCGTGTTACAAGGTTTTCATACTTTGACCTCTGGTGACCTCAGATGACCTCTGACTTGACCAAAACAATAGGGTCATGACCTCATCATGGGAACACACATACCAAGTTATGAGCTGACCTACTCAGACCTGATCAAGTATCCGTGTTTAAAAGCGGGCGTCACACACAGCTATTGCGGAGATCTCTCCTCAAAATCATGTTAAGAGGACATTCTCTCCAAACATTCTGGGTTTGGGGGTTTGTTCAGTGTTACTGCCTATGCAAGTCCCTCTTTTAACTTTTGAATCCCTCTTAAAAAGAGTCCACAGGAAGGAATTCCCTCCAAGATTGAAAAGCTAGCGCCGGCACTGGCTCACACACTAACCCATGTTTTGAAACCATGTTTGTTTTTGCCAATGGACCCCATCCAACATTGAAGAACATCCCATTGAACTTCTTGAAGAACTGACCTTTTCACAGCTTTGGACTTTTTAGAACCTGGCAATCACTCTGAGACCAACTTTCGTTCTCGTCTCATGGGACCCCAACTGGTCGCCATTTTCATGTTTGTGCAGAACGATCATTTTGCAAGTATCTGTGTTTTGGGGCATGGCATCTTTTTGAGAGGCCAACCTAAATAGTGTACACTAGTCCATGGACATCTTATGATGCTCAATGAATGAGCTCTGAAAGGCTTGGATTTTAACTCGCCATATGACCATTTGTTCAAAGTTTTGTCGATTTGTAAACACTTGGTTGGTATAAACTCCACTAGTCCGCACAAGCTTGAGGTCATCAGAGTCAAATTTGCATATTGGGATATATGTCTGCGAGCAAATGATTTGTGTGGTAATGTGAATAGCCCCCCCAAATTCAGCAATAGTTAAAAAATGTAATGTGCATTCCCTGCTTGTCAATACAAGCAAGGAATTCCATCGTGACCTTTAAACTTCGAAAAATTTCACAGGCAAATTATGAATCCCCATTGCTAACCAATGTCTGAACAATTTAATATCAATTTGAAGGTATTTATCTATCTATCTGGAAAACCATCTATAATTAAGCTTGCATGATATCTATTTTTTTTCAATGACTTCTTGTTCAATTGGCAATTTGGAACTTGGTCAGGGAAAAACGGAGATGAACAATGAAAGGCTCATGAATGATATTACCTGTGTCCTCATCAAAGACAAAAAAACGTTGAGGAGGTATCCGAAGCAATGACTGCATCTGAACGACTGAAATCAGTGGGCACGGTCACACTGTGCTCAGCTGAACACAGAAACTCTCCTCTCCTCCCCGATGACATCATCTGGTGATTGTACGAAAGTCTGAGTCAGGTGAGGTTCACAAAGGGACTGCCTCTAAATTGAGTAACACTGCGGTATTCGGGCCGTCTTCTCTGTGTGCTTACGCTGCTAATGGAGATCCCATACCGGGGGTTATCAGGGTGGAAGGCAAACAATTCTGGAAATATAATTAGACTTGTACTGCTCAGATAAAACAGATAGGGTTTTTACACACCAAGTATAAAGGCTCAAAGTATACATTCCTGGTCAGGTTTATCATGTTTAAGCTGAAAGTGACCAACATGTCTTTATTTACAAATTTTTCTATCTTAACCAATGAAATCAGACAAGTTCTTACCAAACTGAAATCCTGAATCTTGAACTGCTTTGTCGCAGACGATTTCCAAGTCAGCAAACTCATTATCCTCATTGACATCTACGTCATCCTTCAATGAGCATGTCGCTGAAGAATAGAAAATATTGACTGGCAAATCAGATCTGCTTTAATGACACAACCTAACATGCGTGTATCAGCTATCTGTATGTGTATGGGTTGTATATCAGCTGCCACATCCTAACATACATGTATCTATCTGTATGTGTACAGCTTGTATATCAGCTGACACATCCTAACATACATGTATCTATCTGTATATGTATTGGTTGCAAATCAGCCAACATATTCAATCTACATGTATCTATCTGTATGTGTACAGCTTGTATATCAGCTGACACATCCTAACTGCATGTATCTATCTGTATGTGTACAGCTTGTATATCAGCTGACACATCCTAACATACATGTATCTATCCGTATGTGTATGGGTTGTATATCAGCTGCCACATCCTAACATACATGTATCTATCTGTATGTGTATGGGTTGTACATATCAGCGTCATATCCTAACCTACACGCATCTATTTGTATGTGTATGGGTTGTTTATCAGCTGCCACATCCTAACATACATATATCTATCTGTATGTGTATGGGTTGTATATCAGCTGACACATCCTAACATACATGTATCTATCTGTATGTGTATGGGTTGTATATCAGCTGCCACATCCTAACATACATGTATCTATCTGTATGTGTATGGGTTGTTTATCAGCTGCCACATCCTAACATACATGTATCTATCTGTATGTGTATGGGTTGTTTATCAGCTGCCACATCCTAACATACATGTATCTATCTATATGTGTATGCTAGCTGTGTTTGATCAGCGATTAGTTTGAATTGGTAAATCTCTTTGCAATTTTGGAAACATTCGCTCTCCAGATAAAGCTCCTTACTACCACCTGAATTCCAGTGTTTCCCTCACCATTGACGGCTCTATCACTTTCAGAGTTCTACCACCAGTTTCAAACTTGATCCTTCGCCCAACCATAAACTTTGTTCGAAGCATCTAAAACGCAAGCCTGCAAATTAATGACCCTCAACTCCTGCACAAGTATTGTAGCTATCCAGTTTTAACTGTGGCTATAGCTGCTCCCCATTTGTCTTTAACCTCGCCACTTTCAAGCCTCACAAGCCCACTCCTCCTGCCAACCTGAGGCATCTCAATACTCAATTATGGACTTGATTCTCACACCACACTAACCTATGCTACGGAACACTCTACTCTTCGCTTGACTTTCATATCCTTGAAATTTGTCTGCAGAGATTCCTGATCGATTTAAACTAGTTCACCATTTTGTTTTTTGAAGCAAGACTTTGCAACAATCATTTCTGTGCATCACAACTTGGGCCATTGTCTCACACCTGGATTTCCTATTGCCCAAACCAAAAGGCACCATGGAGTCCTTCTAACCAATTGCAACCATATTTCCAAGACCATTGGTTCGCTACAGATCTGACTTGGGGCTAGTCTACTGGTTGGCCTATCTGCTCTGGTAGGCCAGCTAGCTCAGGCTGGTAGATTCTAGGGTTATGGGGGATTTGTCGGCCCCAGTGCACTTGGTCAGTTCAGGAGCTATGTTATAGGAGCTCGCAATGCCCTTCTAGTATCAGATTACCATTCCGTACTGCTTGCTGGCTATCACCATGACCAGCCAGTACACTGCCTGGGCCTGTTCGCAGCGTTCTGCTCATTCCAGTTACCAGCCAGTACAGCTGCAGGCTATCATTACCAGTCAGTACTGGCTGCAGGCTATCAGTAACCATCCAGTACAGCAGCAGGCTATCAGTGATTTACCAGCCATACGTCTGCAGGCTACCAGTTACGCAGCCAGCACAGCTGCAGGCAATCAATTGAGTTACCAGCCAGTACTGCTGCAGCTAGCAGTTACAAGCCAGTACAGCTGCAGGCTATCATTTCAACTACTCAACACAGTAACACCCAAGAGTCTCTTTCGTAAGTATATTGCGATCCAGGAACACCCCTCAATTTCTATGAATGTATTGAATGGATTTACAAAGTCATTGTCGGTGATAGTTCAGTCGTGGTAGACGGCGTGGCAATGAGTGACCCTGAGAAATCTGTTGGCGTGGAGACAACCCCAGTGAGTGAGCACAGAAGCTCTCCATGTCTTCCACGACTTCATCGTCATCGATTGGTACCTCCAACCCAAACGTCAGCGTGTTCGCCGGTAACGGGATCGATGTGCTTGTGGTAGAAATCATCTGGAGCCTCAGCTGTCTTCATCTAAGACCACTGTGTAGATAGTTTGGAAAGTCAGAGAGGAATGCAAACAATGATTATGAGCTATATATGTAGCAATGCAGGTCAGGATAGATTAAGTGATGGTTCAATGAGAGGTTAAGGCCTCAAGAGGGCTCCGTTGTGGAGTTCGTTGGGAAATGATCCGCCTTCCTATGAGTTTGAAGTAGGTTTACCTAGAGGGACTGCCATCAGGAACACCCAAGGGCACTGCTGTTCCTTGTCTATGCGATTTCCAGAAGTTTGGACAAGTGGCTCGAAGGGGGGAAAACCCAAATAGCGTAACGCTACAAAAGCAGATAATTGATCACAGCCTAAATGCAAACTTCACCGTTTATCCCATTACTGCTTATGTGAACTAATTCACATGTCCCAGAAACATTCTGATGTAATTTGTCATTGTTTTTTTGGATATCGCAGATCCTTCACCCAGAAGTAGTCCAAATCCACTGTCAAGCAACGTACATTTGAGAGCCAGGCAAACATTCACAGACTGGACAGCTGAATAGATAGATGAAGAGATATATGCAGTCACTGACTGTGGTTGATCACAATAGCTCAACCACAAAAACTTTTACATCGTACATCTCTCCTGACACTTCTGATGAAAGGGAAGATGAGGTTTTGAGTGTTCTGTCAAACTGCTAGATTTCAAAGACTGCAATCTTTGTTGCTTATTCTCTTACCAAGACCAAACCCTGCCTCCTCCACCACACTGTCACAGACGATATCGATGCTCACATTATCTTCTCCTTCCACCACTGAAGCATCATTGGCACTCAACGAACAAGAGACTGTGAGAGTTAATTGAAAATAACATGAATGATATATGTATGTAATATATATATATATATATATATATATGTAAGTATATATATATATATATATATTAGGTTCAAACGTACTGCGTCGCATCAGTAAATCCAATAGGAGAAAGTTTGAACAGTATAGACAGTGCGGTGGAAATGTTTATACCTTTTATTGTGAAGTTTCGGGTTTAAACCCTTTATCAAGGATATAATACTTGTAACTACTACAAGCTACTTAGACAAAAGGCGCGTAAATGAAATGTTATACACACGATAAATAGCAAGTGAAAAGGAAAAAACAAATATATATATATATAATATATATATATATATATATTGACAAGAGGCAGAATTTGTGACAATGCAACAATGCTATGTGAAGGAGAATATTCTATATCTATATATATATATATATATATATATCTATATATATATATATATATGATTGTGTGAAATTGATTGTGCCACTTGGCCTGGGTAAGTGTACATGTGAAGTGTAGTATGCAAAGACTTTTACAATGCTATTGTGCTGTAAAGGACAATGTAAAGCCCACTGTGAGTGTCAGTTGTTTCTATTCTTCGATATTTACTATCTTATCGTAATTCGCATAGTTGTTAAACTAGACTGAAGGATAGTTGAACATGCCAAACATATTTTCCAATTTATTGGAATGTTATAAAGAACTGTGCAGTATTCAGAAGCAGAAAAACTAAAATTGACGGAGCAAAGCAATATTGTCTGTTTAGCAACACACCACGCGACTGTGTTTACATCATGACATCGCTTGTCAATTGGACAGTCTTGGGAGAATTAGGTATGATCAAATTGAAGAATAACAGCAAAAAAGGAAACAAAGACAAACATTGAACATCTAGGGATGAGAATAATGAACAGTACTTGGGCCTTAGTTCTTTTATTCAAAACTGGTTTGATGTCATAATAAGAAGCAAAATCTCTTGGAAATGCCCCAGGATTTTTTTTACCCATTACACTGTATCATGACGTCGAACTGGTTTTAATTTTTCAGAACATTCTGATCTTATCTGGTTCACATTGATTTCAGACTATTACCATGGTGCCCTCAGAGACCTCTCACCAAGCCCAGAATAACAGAGTTCATGTACTCATCATGGAAAACACACAACGTACCAAGTATGAGCCTCCATTCAGGTGGGGTCACAAGGTAAAATTTGCAAAAATATTGTTGTTTTTTGGAATTCCACAAAAAATAATCTCAACTACACCAAAAGCAATAGGGTTCTTGTACTCCACATGAGAGAGGACACACATTCAACACTTGAGCTTGACAGACCCATAGATTAATGATATGTGGATTAATAATTTTACCCACACATATCACCCATAAATGAGCTCCGCCTCAAACCCATAAATGAGCTCCGCCTCAAACCCACCACCACCCAACATTTCCATCAAAATTGCACATACAATTGCAGAGAAATCTAAATTTGAAGAAAATCATTTCAAGAGCCGTGTCCACTCATGAAGATGATTAATTACGATAGGCTTTATGGGTAACAGACCCCAAAATACGATACTGATCAGACTTTGCAATATTCAGAAATTGTGGTTACAAGCCAATTTTGATATTAGGTTTACCCACTCCCACAAAACCAAATTGACTCATGATTAATAATGAATTTGGCGGAACCGAAACTATAGGGACCAATTACTTAACTTAGAGGTAACATACCTTGCATCATTCAGTTTATGTAAATTAAAATAGTGAATAATAATAACAACAATATATTAACTTATATAGCGCAAACAATATGCTGAAAGCATTTCTATGCGCTTTACAATGTCCCAAAGGCCAAGCAGACGAAATGAGTTTTAGGCTTCTGCCTGAATGCATCCATATTGGAACCTATCAAACCAAGCATGTCTCAAATGCAAGCACAAATTCGCTAAAGAACCAGTTAGCTCAGTGATTCCTTGGTCATATGGGTGTTTAAACTTTGAACAAGTTTGACCAGGTATGTGTGACAATCAGTCTGAGTCACAAGGTACCAAGTACCAAAAAGTGTTCACCTTTTCCCAAGAATTGACTTCGTACTAGATTGAAGAGCTGATTATGAGAAACATACCTAGGCCTACTGAGTTGGACTAATTAGATTTATAACAGAGTGAAATTACCCCAAACAGCAGAAGTCCATAAATTTCCACTTTTATCTAAAACTTACCCCCTGATCATACTAAAATGCACAATGTTTTCATGTACTCATGGGAAGTATACAAAGTAAGTTTATAAACTTGATCCCATTAGACATGTTGGACCCAAATTGATTACAAGGTTGATTACAGTATCCAGGATACCAGAATTTCACCATTTTCCACTTTTACCAAAAATTGACCCCTTCTCTCACGAATATACATAGCGTTGTGTACGCAAGTTTGGAGGACACCAGGTAATTTTAACTTTGATCTGCCAGCATGTGGGACTTACCAGGAACTCAGGTCCAAGAATATAAATAATCAGAAATGAGGTTGCAGAAATATCAACATCTGCAGAAATTGCTAAATAAAATGAGATTGACACCAAAAGGGCTGAGGGAATCATCTACTAATAACGTGTGATCTACCACACAAGTATAAGATCAATTAAACTATGGGTCTTTCACTTATTGTGCTTTCAAGAAAGTGTCACAGACACACATGGATTCCTTCTTGTCTATACCAACAAACTCTGATTAACTAACCTGTATCTTCATCTTTGATAGTGACGGTCGTCGTGCCAGCTGCAGTGACAGCATCTGGCCGAGAGAGCCCAATATCTGCTTCAACATCAGCTAACTCGAGCAGAAAAGTCTGATCAAGCTCTAACACCTCGTCATTGACTACTCGGATGGTAAGGCAACCGAGGTCACTGCTGTAGGGAACTCGACAAGGGCCAATGTATTGGTGTAGTCATTCCCGTACAAGGCAGTTCCGTCTGTGAAGGTTAATTCGTGGGAGGCATGAAAGCATGCAATTAACGTGGTGAATACTATATGTTGGCCTGCTGATCAGTTTGGCCTCTATATTTAATTATTTGCACAATAAAGTGTTGCAAACACCACCCAAATGTTCTGTACCTTAGATCTCCACAGTAACAAGAACAATGAGATTGTGAACGAAAATGTGCAATATAGAAGCGAACAATGTAACTAACAAAACCATCTTTGACCCTTCCCGAAAATTCATGCGCCACTCAACATGAACCATCAGACGAGCAAACGACCCTTATACCGATTCAAGGCCCAGCAAGGGTGCAGATCTGAAAACTGTAGATTGTTTTCAGATGTGAATCCTTCACCGAGTACACAGGCGAAAGCAATACCTCTTTGGCAGTTTGGCAGTACCTATGTAGAGGGGTGTAAAACAAAACGCAGACAGCAATATGTAGACTGCCTACCCCATGTTTGTCCCTGCCCCAAAACCTTGTGCCTAGCGCAACCGGAAGGCCACCATCATCATCAAAGTTTTTGGTACAAAATGGTGAAAACTGAATCAAAATTGACCGTTGACCTCAAAATCATGACTGCGTCTGCCATCAGGTCTATTACTATGGGTCCAATGATGATAATTCTATTTTTTATGCTTGTTTTTTTTTCATGACTGCCACCAAGTTTGCCACTAAAGGTCCAATGATGATGATTTCATTTTTAATGCTTAGGTCTTCCCATGATATTCACTAAGTCTGCAACTAACAGGCCCAAATAATGGGATGACTCTACTTTTGTTGCCTTTATTTTTCCATTGACTGCCACTAAGTCTGCCACTATAGGTCCAATGATGATGATTCATTTTTATCCTCAGGTCCTCTCCCATGATAGTTAATAAGTCTGCCACTATATATATAGGTCCAATGATGATAATTCTATTTTTTATGCTTGTTTTTTTTTCATGACTGCCACCAAGTCTGCCACTATAGGTCCAATGATAATGATTTCATTTTTAATGCTTAGGTCTCTCCCATGATAGTTACTAAGTCTGCCGATATAGGTCCAATGATGATGATTCTATTTTCAATGCTTGTTTTTTTTTCATGACTGTCATCAAGTCTGCCACATAGGTCCAATGATGATGATTTCATTTTTAATGCTTAGGTCTCTCCCATGATAGTCACTAAGTCTGTCACTATATATATAGGTCCAATTATGATGATTTCATTTTTAATGCTTAGGTCTCTCCCATGATAGTCACTAAGTCTGCCACTATATATAGGTCCAATTATGATGATTTCATTTTTAATGCTTAGGTCTCTCCCATGATAGTCACTAAGTCTGCCACTATATATATAGGTCCAATGATGATGATTCTATTTTCAATGCTTGTTTTTTTTTCATGACTGCCACCAAGTTTGCCACTAAAGGTCCAATGATGATGATCCTATTTTATGCTTGAATTTCTTTAAGACTTTCCCCAAGTCGCCAGTATAGGTCCAATGATGATTGTACTCCTAATGTGACGGAAAATTCTGTCAGATCTCTAATTTTTCACACAGAATTACCAAAACCTGCTCATAGGAACAGTCTTTCTCAGTTGTTTTATATGCTCATTCAATGTCTATTCTGTGCAATATTTTGTATGATTGTATTTTCTCATGTTTGAATAAATAAAATAATGCTTGAAGTTTCTAATACAGCAATACATTGTAGCAAGCATATTATTGATTAGGATGACTTGCATTAGGATGATCATTAATGACAACAAGGTGTTTGCACGATCGACTGAAGAGTATATAAATAATTACATGAGAAAAACACACCAACGGTGTAACCCCTAGTCTTGAACAGTGGGTTACAAGTCAACTGGAATTCTATGGTCAAATCGGTGCCTTCCGTTCAGCCTACGTGCTCGACTCTAGCATGCACTCAGCTACAGGAAATGGTGTCAAATTGATGAGAAAATATTGCGATAACTGGTCAGGTGAAAACCAGAATTAGGCCCAGCATGAGCTCTGCCTCCCTGGAGCAATGGGGATATTATACACCCTATGAAGAGCATACATACACTACATCACACACATTTAGGACTAGCATATAACACTATAAAACATGTGTTTCTGTACTGTTCAGTACTAGAAGTGGTGCAAGGCAGACAGGTAGGACTAGGATCTGCGAGTGACCAGCTACTTTGGTCTTGGTGTTGTTGACTTTTGTGATTGCTGACAGTCAAGCAAAAACACAAGGTTGTTACAATTCTGGGTAGTCTTGTGTTACTGTACTGGTCACTGCTGGCACGCTACAGAAATGTCAAGTTGGTTGTACGTGCTTGACAAAAGCCAGCAGGAAAGTGTTAGTATATCACAAGACATTCGTTTGAGGCAAACAAGGAAAATAATCATTTGCAGTCTATGCAAGCCGAGCATCAAAGCATTCGATACAAGTGGATGTGAGAAAACACCTGGAAGAATGCTTGGAGCGGGAAATCAAACTAGGAGAAGCGAAAAAACACAGACCTCACCATCGAGAAGAGGGCCAGTGCTCCATCCAGGATCTCCGTCTTCTAGGAGCCCAGTTCCATCTCTATTGAGTTAACACTACTATATTCCCTTTGTAGTCATCGCTGTCAAAGCATGCTGCTCAGTGTTGAATCATTTACAGTTTGATGACAAGTTTGATGATGGTGGGGGAGAGGGGAGAGGAAACCTTCTTCACAGATGAAGTTTTTTTTTAATTATTATTCCTCTTACTAGAGAGGTAACCTCTTATGAACCACACTTACACCAATTTACCTATTCAGTTACATCTACCTCAAATTATTGATGGGAGCCAGAACAAACCCCTGTGGTCCCCCCCCCCCCCCCCAAGAGTGAATAGCCTCCAGAGGATGCTATTTGTCTAGGAGTGCCCATGCCCATTCTCAAAAACCGTACCGTCTCTCAGGAGAGAGAGGTCCTAGCTCCTGTCTGAGTATATAGAACTTCATGTCAGTTCAGTCGGGACTTTACTGCTGGGAACTGTATCAAACTTCCCGAGGGGTTTGGCTAGATGAAAATAGGACAGCCATCATCATCGCTGGTCTCTGATATGTGTAAGTACTTTTCCAATGGAGAATATACAGTTGTAATGTTTTGTTTTGTTTTGTTATGATTTTCCTCTCAGATGTTTGCAAGATGAAGTATGACTCATTCACACTGGAAGAGGAAGGAAATCATCTGAAACCAGTGGTTAATACTCTCCGATAAGGAACTGTTGATATGTTGTGCCACAATATTCCCGGCAGAAGAAAACACATGTTGAGCAATCGCAAGTTTTTCAACATAAAAAGCAATGGAATACATAGGAAACTGTTAAAGTTGTTTGGCACATACGTACGTCACAAATCATTGTGCCATAGGAATTTTTGTGGTATTGTGCAATATGCCTCAACTTTGAAGTACAATCACATGGCACACGACCAAAACCCTTGAACAATTCTATGTGCGTCCTTGGGATGGCTTCTGGCAGAGCTTCGTAACTGTACATATTGACAATAATAATAAAACTGTTCAGAGTTGATGACCATGGAGTAAAAAAGCGCGTCCCATTGGGTTGCCAAAATATCTTACCGATCACAAGGTAATTCAATGGGACAGAACTTGCGTGATGAGTCGGTGCACTACCCTATCCCTGACAGCCACCCGTGCGGTAAGTGATAGACCCCAGGGCAACCTCAAAAGATTCCAGCTGCTCCACTATGTTATCATCGAGAATCTCAATACTCAGGGTGACAAAGTTGGTCGATTGGGTGGAATAGCAATGGAATCGAAACTCGTAAAGTCCAGTGAATCGAAAGCAGTAACTCCAGTAGCAGGGTATGTCAAAGCTATGGTAAAAAGGAGAACAGAACTGGAAGAAGGTTGCATAACTAGTTTATGAATTGAGAAGGCAGTAAACTAAATCACTGTGACCATGTGTCCCACATTAGCATTCATATAAGGGCACATTGGATTGGATTGTAACATCGCCTGTACATTCGCAAAACAAGGTTTTCCCACCCCCTATGCATCATAACTGGTCTATGCAGGCTTCTACCTGTTGATAAATGTTTCAGAAAAAAAAATCAGACATAATTTTTCATTTTCAACATTTTGCACTCCTCCACAGAAATTGAGGTGAAGCGGGTGGGGATGTAGGTAGAACGAGCATATTATCTGTGGAGTGCCATTATTATGTGAAAAAACACCAATTGACTGTTGATTAACCCTGTTCATTCATACAACGCCAAATCAAGTTTAAAATATTGCACCAAACAGCCATCGTTCACCACTTTACAATAAAATAGGAACCCCCAGTGACATTGTGAAGAGTCTTTTACATGCGGCAATAAATTAACAACAATGATGCGTGCGCCTCCCAAATCCATCTGGAAACACAGGCGGTGCACAAAAGCGCGTGCTGATAGTCTACAAATACGCGTAAAAATAATTGTCTCAACCCATACGCATCCTCTGTGAGCAACGCGCATTACATTGCATGTGAAACACATTCCATCGTGCGTGTTTTCTTGCGTGAATGACACGTTTATTCCAAAAACATTAAAAATGCTACGTCAAATGGTGGCGCTGGTAATTGTGTCCCAATTTTCACATATACAGGCACAATGGTTCCCTTCACCATAGCCAATACGTGAGTAGCGCGTTCCATTTGTAACATTGTAAACATATGCGTGTGACATTTACAACAATCAAAATTCATACACCAGTTGATCGCCCGTGCCGATCTACCATGCATAAACACCGACCTGATTCAGCCAATCAGAGGGGAGTATTTACAACAAGTATGAGCTATTATAGAAAAACACTGAAGGTGGGAGCTCACCGATGGAGAATCCAGAACTTTCTACTTGTTTGCCACAGGATATCAATGGGAAAGCAGTTCCTGTCTGGCAGCTCGTCACTGTACTCCAGAAATAAATGAGCAGGTAGATCTGTAACAAATATATCCCCACAGACAATATTAATAACATTTATGATGATAATGACTTGGGATGACGCACAATGAGGTATTGATTGGGGAAACTAACATAAGGGCCTACTAGAGCTTCCTCAGTAGTGAACGTGGGCCTTGACAAGTATGCCCTAACAATTCAATGAACATCACCACAAAGTTTAACTGCAATATGCAAAGGACCCACCACTACGTGGGGCATGCAATAGCTATACGAAAACCCAATTGGGTCACAGGTCAAAAACAATGGGGGTATCAGTTCACTGTGGGCGCACACACAAATAGGAGTGTTATCCATCTACAAGCTGAATTTTCCCAAGAGTCAATTCCCCACAATTTTTTTTTACCAAGAACAGCCCTACTCCATGACAAACTAGAATTGTGCCGGTGGGTAGGACGCTGACGTGTTATCTCTGCAGAAAAGCCTTGTGGACCTCGTTCCAAAGAAGCACAATAAGTTATGTCTATTCGACCTCCAGTACTTTGAAATGCTGGACCATGTTGTTCCAGGTCTAAGCAGTTCCACATTCCCCAAGTTTCGTTTTTTTGACAAAAGCTAGAAAAATTGCATGCTTCATGCAAATTTGACCTCCTTGTTGTTTAGGACTAACAACGGTTCACATCTACCAAGTTCGTTCAAATCTGACAGAAAGTTGGGAAAATTGCCAAAAAAAAACCCAAATTTGAACTCTGTATGACTGTGACATACAGTCATGTTTTTCAGGCACACACCTTTGTCCCCACCCACCAAGTTTTCGAGTAAATCTGATAAATTCAAAGTATTTTTAACCCCTGGCAAAATAGAGGCAGCAGACATTCAGTGACGCCCACTGTTGAAGCTCATCCGAGATTCGACTAGGGCATACATGTGTATTCGCAAGTTTAGATTATTCGGATAGAGCATTGAAGAGTTATGGTCGCTAACGGCTTGCGACATAATTTTTCATTTTCAACATTTCAACTCCTCCAGAAATGTTTGATGTGAAGTGCAGGGTGGGATGTTAGCACGACATTATATCTGTTGGAGTGCATTATCATGTGCATAAAACACATTGACTGTTAGTAAAACCTTTCAATATCATACAAGCGCCAATCAAGTTGAAATATGCAACCAACATCCATCGTGTCAACAAAAAAGGTGAAACTTTACAATAAAATGAACCCCAGTGACATTGTAGAGTCTTTTAACATGCGCAAATAAATTAAACAACACTGGATGCGTGCGCCTCCCCAATCCATCTGGAACACAGGTCGTGCATGAGTGTTCCAATTTCCCAATCAAAATGGCTTAGTGACTCCCAATCCTACTGACTGAGTATTCCCATCAACTGGCATTGCTATCCCACGTCTTTGACTGCCCTTGACCTGTCAACCTACTGACATGATATCCAATCAACTGACTGCTATCACACCTCGGGGCTGGTATCACCTCTCCATCTTCCTGTAATCAGTATCCAATCCAACTGAGATTGCTTTCCCACAACGGGAAAGCTAGTGTAATCATCACAGTACTGGGTACTGTGACAAAATAAGTCCACACTCGTTGAATTGCCAGGTATACCGGAAAAGTTTTGTAAATGTGGTGCAAACTCCACATTCTGCTATCCATTGTTTGCTTGATTTGAAGAATCAGTGAATGGAACTAAAATTGTTCATTGTTATTTTACGATAATGAAGTAGGCATACAACTATCCCCTCCCCCAAAAGAAGTTTCAGTAAAGCTTCGCTTCCATATAAATAGAGGATTGTGTTCCATATCCGCACTACCCACTTTGCTTTTACCCATCTGACTGTGATGAATTTCCACTCTGAGTTTCTATTGTAATTCAAATATTTTGCAAGATGAGAATTACTACCAGTGTCATCGTCAGTGATAGTAACTGTCGTTGTGGATGTTGTGGCAGGAAAGACAGCACTCAAATCCCCTGAAAACCCCTCAGGAGTAGAAGTAATACCATCCAGTAAAAACACAGACAATCTTTGTGTCTTCTACAATCTCATTCTCAGGATGGGTACCTCAAATCCAAAGGTGAGCGCACCAACCGTATCGGAATTGATTGGTCGTGGCAATGAAGTCGTTGGGAGCTTCTGATGTCTTGGAGTCATACGACACACCGGTTGAGAAAAGCAGTGAGCCCAACTCACATCAGTCTATTCGATTGAAGCATGCTGTTCAAAAGGTGTGCACATGAATCTCCTGTGAGTGCCCCATATGAAAGCTTTTATTCGATTACCAGTGGAATTATAAAATGTGTCTTCCATCCAAGTGTGATCACGAGTGCATAAACCTTTTCCTTCCTCCTAATTGGGCTCAGAAGTGTAAAAACCTTTTTCTTTTCACTGTAGTAAATCATCGGTGCATAACACCCTTTCCTCCCTCCAAGTGTGATCACGAGTGCATAAACCTGGATTTCACCGATAGATGTAGAATGGTGGTCCCAGGAGCAGTTTGGCATACACCCCTGCCATGATATTATCGTCCACTAGTCATAATAACATAAGTGAGCAACAGGGAACACCTTTTTTTCCGCCTTTATTACCGAATTAGATGCATGGATTATTTTTTTTTTGGATATGGTTCACTACTTGAGAAATATGCTTGATTTCTTCCAGGATTCCTCACCGAGTACAAACCCTGTTTCCTCCACGGACTTGTCGCAGACAATTTCAATGTTCACGTTGTCTCCTTCTGTGGTTGAAATGTCACTGGTGCTCATGGTACACGATACTGTGGATTAACAGGTAATTGACATAGATTACGTTCAACTGTAAAATGCAATTGATTAGTGATTGTTTTTTAATGGATTGCAGTATGAGTATGTTATTAACTCCATCATTCATAACCATGGAGCCGATAATGTGGTAGCTCAAACACACAAACACCTTTTTCTAATTGCAAATAAGACTACCTCTTTGTGAACTCAAAATACCTAGATGACCATCAACTCCAAATTCTTGAACACCCACCCATAAAGGTAATTGACATAGATTAAGTTCAACTTTGAAATACACCTGATGAGTGATTTTTTTCAATGGATTGCTGTGGGTCATTCATGAGTATGTCATTAACTCCATCATTCATGAACTATGGAGCCGATTATTGCAGTAGCTCAAACACACAAACGCATCTTTATCATTGCAGATAAAACTACCTTTTTGTGAACTCAAATGATACCTAGATGACCATCGACTTCAAATTCTTGAAAACACACCCCATAGAGTGCCATCAGTTCCCGATGACAATCACCACATGCTATAATCATTCAAGTTAATCTACAGGGGAAGCATTTGCCTCCCCCAGAGACCCTTTCGGTAAGGATATTCTCTTGATGAATGCTGACTCCAGACTCCGGGATGGTCGCTGACCCTAATTTCCAGAACACACACAAGGTACCATGTGCTAGAGCTATGCATTGCCCACACTCTACCCCATGATTTGTAATTTAGGAAATTTTAGGGAATGTATTTTGCCTTTTTTTCTTTCATTGGCACTATACTCTTCATACTATAACTTATTATGTTCCTTCCAGGGGTTGGAATGAGGAATAACTGACCAGGGGTAATTTCCACTAAAAATTATGCCTGATGGGTCGTAACTTACGTGGAACCAGTGGTCAATTTGACAGACCCGGGTGCTTTGTTTACTTTCTTCTTCTGCGCTGCATTGACCGAGGAAGCACTTCCCCCCTCATGCTACAGACCATTGCTATCATGCTTTAATAGTATCTACACCACATTACCCATCCTCCCAGTGAGCACACCGCTACTAATAGCTGAGAATCCTGGCTATTATCACCAGGAAATTGCCCCTGATGGTCCATAACACTTCATATGGATTAGCTGTTATCGATGCATGTCAGGAAGTATATTACCCCAAGGTCCCTGATTATTTCGAGCCCTGTTTACTAAATGACTCTTGTGGAGATCGATGATGATCCACTAGCTGTCAGTAAAGATGGTGTCCCTGTTGGTCAGCAGTTATGAGAGACTAAGTGTATCACTAGTCCACGATTACACATTGACCAAGTATCACAGTCAATTAGTAATTCAAGCTAATCTGTGGGAAGATAGGAGTTTAATAGGACCCTCTCATGACCTCTGATTCTTAGTCCCTGAACAACTCATAGGTACCACTAGTCCATTATAACACTGACAGAGTATGGTGGTAATCTTACTTAATATGTAGAAGAAGCAGTTTGCACAATTTTGCAGCTTTTTTTTATATTAGTCCAATATGTCCCTTCCATGATCTTTGCTCTAATATCCTTGAACAACCCTTGAGTTACAATAGTCCATGATGAAACTGCCCAAGTATGAGTATGACAGTAATCCAACCTGAGTCCTCCGATGAACTTTGCTATTATAAATTCCTGAACACCTGTGGGCAGCACTAGTACATGATAACACTAACCCTGTATGATTGTTGAGATGTAGTCACACTGTAATGATAAAAATCATTGCTGATACACACAAGACCAATAGCACCTCTCACACAAGGGGAATAATGAATAACATGCAGATCTATGAGCGATAAACTCAGACGATAGAACCGTAACCATCCAGGATAATTTTTACACACAGCATCATGGCCCATTCAGCTCGCAGTACCTCCAGCCGCTGTTATCATGAATTGTATTAATTATATGAACGCATTTAATGTTTATTTCATCGTTATGGTGTGACTGGGGCTATGATCTGTAGGAAGAGAAGCAATTTGCAGATTTTCGCTATTTTTCACATAAAAGCTCAATATGTCCCTCTAATGATCTTTGACCTGAATCCCTGAACACCTTATAGGTAGCGCTAGTCCATGATAACACTGACTGAAGTATGATGGTAATTGAAACATATTCGTAGGAGCAGCATTTTGCAGTATTTCCACATGATGGCTGGCCATTACGCTCCTTTCATCAATTTTGACTTTGACCTTGAAGTAGACATATTCCACACTATCAAACACGGAGCGCTCTTCTCCTCAGTGTACTACAACAAAGCTCCAATGTGACTACATTGGAGCTTTGTTGTAGTACACACAATTATGTCACAGGTCTGAAAGATGGCATGGACAAAACGTTAATTTATGACCGCATGCATGGGGCATCATAAATGTGATGAGAGGAAAAAAAATCTCCAACATGGTTGTATAATTATACAACGACAACTCACCAATATCTCGTCTTTGACGGTGACAGTCGTTGTACCAGCCACATGGGTGACAGCCTCTGGCCGGGAGAACGCCGCATCTGCGTCAACTCCAGCTAACTCGAGCGAGAAAATCTGATCAAGCTCTAACAATTCATCATCTACTACATCAACTGTGAAGGTGAATGAGGTCATCGCCGGGGGAAACTCAACTATCGCCAGAGTATTAGTGTAGTCGTTCTCGGACGATCGGGTCGTCACGTAGTAATTTTGTGAACCACATGGAACATAAAAATTCAGCACTATCGAGCAGGAAAACCCCATTAGCGCAGTCAGTCGATTCTGATGCTGTGCGAGTCTCACAAGAAACTGATCAATTTTTTTCATATGTCCTTCAGCAAGAGATTATCTATATTGCTTCTCTCTACCCAGATGCTAGATGGGGACCAGTGGAGCCAGTTCCCTCTGGCTTCTTTGATCTGCGGAGTTAGCAAGAAGTTAGCAGGAACTTGGATCAGATAATCATTTAAAATCGGGTACCAGAGTGTAACATGTTCTGTCTCTTGTTTTGAAAGTATTATAGGTTGAGTAGGTGACAGAAGGTCATGTGTGGGGCAAGATTAACTGAAGACAGGCTGTAGAGTCAGAGGGGGGAATGCCAGATGTTCATTAAGGCCTTTTATCATAAGGCCTTTTGTTCATAAGGCCCGTTATTATAACGTGCAAATTGCGGAAAAAAGGTCCGTATTCATAATGACCAAAAAGGTCCGATATTCATAATAAACCAGAAAGCCAAAAGGCTAAGTGATTCCTTGACGGTTTCTGTCAACCCATAGCCAGACACACAGACAAATGGGAGATAGTACCAGCTCATTATGGGCAACATAACGTCTGACAAATTTCATATATGACCAAAACTAATAGGGTTCTGTTGCCCTTGGGTAAGAAGCTACACACAAATTCAAGGTTTTCAGATTTGACTTGGTACCTTAGATGGACCATCGACATGACCCCAAAACAATAGAGTTCATGTACTCATCATGGGGAATACACAAACCAAGTATGAGGCTCATTCACCCCGCCCTTCACCAAAAACAATAGGATTCCTGTACTTCCCCATAAGAAAGATATACACATAATATCAACCTGATCAGACCAACCGTTTGGACTTATCGTGTTTACAAGGTTCAGACTTGGACTCTGGGATCAGAGACCTTCTTTAAACCTGACCCCAAAACAATGGGAATCTTGTACTTCATCATGGGGGACCACACAACCAGTATGAGTAATCCATACGGGTGGGGTCGAGTGATCGGGTTCACAAGCCAAAAAATCGGCCAAGAATCAAAATTTTTCTATTTTCGACTCAAAAATTCACCCCGACCTGAACCAAAAAAACAATAGGGGTCCTGTACTCCCCATAAGAAAGATATTACACCTAAGTTCAACTGATCAGACCACCTTTGATTATCATGTTTACAAGGTTTTCAGACTTCGACCTCTGGTGACCTAGATGGACTTGACCATGACCACAAAAAAACAATAGGGTTCATGTAACTCCCCATAAGAAAGACTATACACTGATTCAACTTGATCAGACCAAACCCTCTGGACGTATCGTGTTTACAAGGTTCTCAGACTTTGACCTCTGGTGCCTCAGATAAACCTCTGACATGACCCCAAAACCCAATAGGGTTCATGTACTCCTCATGGGGAAAACACATACCAAGTATAGCTTCAGTTCATCCGGGTGGGAGTGAGAGTTATCGTGTTTACACGCCAAAATTGGCCACACTATCAAATTTTCACAAAATTTACTATTTGCGACCAAAATTCACTTCCAACCTGAACCATAACAATAGGTGGTGTATGTACTCCCCATAAGAAAGCTATACACTGATTGCAACTGATCGGACCAACCATCTGGACTTATCGTGTTTACAAGGTTGGTTTTTCAGACTTTGGACATCTGGTGACCTCAGATGACCTCTGACCGGACCCAAAAAAACAATAGGGTTAATGTACTCATCATGGGGAAACACATACCAAGTATGAGCTTCACCATCCAGGAGGAGTCAAGTTATCGTGTTTACAAGCCCAAAAGTGGCCCACACAAAATATTGCTTTTCACAAATTTTCTATTTTTGACTAAAATTCACCACCAACCTATACCAAACAATGATTAGGGTCTTGTACTCCCATAGAAAGCATATGTACCCAATTTCAACTTGATCAGGACCAACCATTTGGACTATCATGTTTACAACGGTGTTTTCAGACTTTGGACTATGGGGACCTAGATGACCTTTGACCTGACCCAAAAACATAGGGTTTATGACTCATCATGGGGAAAACACATACTAAGAATGAAATTGATCCATCCACGCGGGGTCAAGTTATCGTTGTTTACAAGCCAAAATTGGCAAAATATCAAAATTTTCACAAATTTTAATTTTCGACCAAATTCACTCCCCGACATGAACCAATTAACATAGGGTTCCTGCACTCTCCATACGAAAGCTATACACATGTTTTCACTTATCAGACCAACCATTCTGGACTTATAGTGTTACAAGGTTTTCAGACTTTGACCTCTGGGGACATCAGATGACCTCTGACCTGACCCAAACTAACCAATAGGGTTCAGGTACTCATCATGGTGAAACACACAAACCAAGTATGAGCCTGACCTAATCAGACCTGATCAAGTTATCGTGTTACAAGCTGGCGTCACACAAAACACACACACACACACACACACACACACCACACACACACCACACACACACACACACACACACAACACAACACCACAACACACTCAACCACACACACACACACACGACGTGACTTGCATAGATCCCTCTGACTTCATCAGGAATCAAAAGGGGTCTTTGTCATAAGGTCCGATATCGAATGACCAAAAAGGCCCGTTTTTCATAAGTATCAAAAGGGGTGTATTCATACAGAGCACAAAGGTCGATATTCATAATAGCAAAGAGGGTCCGTTATTCATAATCGCAGAAAAGGCCCGTTTATTCATAATAGTTGGAAAAGGGTACGTTATTAATAATAGCAAAAAGCCTTAGGAATCGCGACAAAAGGTCCGTTATTCATAATGTGTTTTCTTTCCAATGTATACTTGCAAAGCAGATGATTCTACCTATGCGAGGTCCGGCCAAGGATGCAAACCCTAAAAATGCACCTTTTTGTCAGCTCCGATCCCTGGCAGATCCCGAACGGTGTTTGTTTTCTTATTATGATATAAACAGACCTTTTTTCTATTATGAATATCGGACCTTTTTTTATTATGAATATCGAACCTTTTCCTCATTATGAATAACGGACCTTTTTCAGATTATAAATAACGGACTTTTTTCCTATATGAATAACGGACCTTTTTCACTATTATGAATAATTGACCGTTTTTAGTATTATGAATATCGGGACCTTCGGTTGTGATTATGAATATCGGGCTTATTGAATAAAGAACTTTTCGGCCATTAGAATAACGGGGCCTCATCGAACAAAAGGCCTTATGAATAAGAGGCCTCATGACAAAGGACCTTATGAATAAAAACCCCTGATGAACATCGCTGTCACCGTCAGAGGTATCAGGGAGCTTTGGATATCGCGACGAGGAAGTTACTAACACCCTAATTGGCACACCACATGAAACCTATTGTGATATGACAACATCACACACCTTTCTCACTACAAAATCTATAACAGGACGAGTCATCTACATTTCAGGCAGTCCTACCAACCTTACTTTGGCACAGCATGTGGCATCACTTGTTATTGAGCTAGGTTAAAATGTGAAATGGGAGAATGTATGTATGAGAATGTGTATGGAAACTATGCTATAAAATATGTATATACATCCTGGGCTGATGGAGCATCATAGAAAACCACATCTAAGCTGGCTAACGAGTGTACGTGGTGCCCGAGTGTAAAAAAAATCTTAAAGTGAGGGTAATAAGATAATGATGACGGAACACTCACCGAAGGTGTACCCCTCATCGTGAACAGGGTGTCACAGGTCATGTGGAATTCTATGCTTGAGTTACAACTTCAAGTAACGCTACGTGCTGGATGCTAAAATACACTCGGCTAGAGGGAGAATAGAAGTGGTTATTATATATAACCATGTGGACGCTAAAAGGTTTGGTGATTCCTTGATTGCAGAGACCTAACCACCCCCTCCCCTCAAAGTGTCCTCACTGTGGGGCAATCTACATACGGTTCAAGCTTCAACTAACATCAAGGTGGGGTATAGAGTTATCACATTCACGGGCTAGCATTTGCCAAAAGTTTAGCAACAATCCTGATCTAGCTACACCCAAAAGAGTTGAGCTGTTCCTAATTTGACTTCCAATAGCTTGGAAAGCTATACACCAACCTCCAGCCTGAATGTACCTATTGTATTCAGAAGGTTCCCAGACTTCACCTTCTGGTGACTATGGATGACCTTTAACATGCCTGAACAAAATAGAGTTCAGGAACTCATTGTGGGGAACACATACCAAGTATGAGTTTGATTCATCGATTGGATTATCATGTTCAGAAGCCAGGCATTACAAACACATACACTGTCACGACTGCATGGATTCCTCTGATTCTGTCAAAAAGTGGGGAAGCTTCAACAAGGCAATGGAAAAGATAATCTCCCAAATGAGCTTCTAACTTGTATGTTAAGTGTGAGCATGTTCAACAGCAGATACCTGTATATGTTGGGAACTGCAGAAAAACTCCTTTACTGAAAAAAAAAAATATATAACCCTCAAAAATCGTGCCAGTCCTCCTCAGTAAGGTAAGGAAGACAACTGCATACTGTTCAATAAGGTTTAAGAACCCTCTGGTGAAATGGCTCATTTTGTGTTTGTGGGTATCAGGCATACCATTCCACAAGAAGTCTTCAGGAAATGTTTGTAGGTATCTGAGACTACATCTGGACAAGAGAATGTTCTATGCCATGGCTACCCTATCAGCCCATTCGACAGGGGTGTCATGAAGGGGTAAACCCTCAATTCTAAATGACAGCCCTGTTACACACACCTAAGAATACCCGACCTCCCATTCAACAGAAGTGATACAATTTCTCCTCAACAGAGGTCCCACAGAATACTCGAGATAAGCCAGCTAACTGAGCCCAAGATTCAATCTCTGTAGGCATGAAATAACTCACCTGTATCTATGTCATTGATTGTGAAAGATGCCGTGGATGAATCGGCAAATACCCTCGGCTCAGAGGACCAACTGTCTGGGTGGGTTATTGACCCCCGAAACAACATCAAAGAACTCCTTCCTGGCTCCACTGTATCGTAATCGACATTATCGTGCCGCAGACTGAGAGAGTCAGTGAGAGGCGGAATAGCAATGGAATCAACTCTCACAAAGTCCGACGAATCAAAAGCAGTGGCCCCAGTATCAGGGTAGGACAAAGCTAGATGAAGGAGAAAGAAAAACTCTGGAGTAGCTGAGCATCAGCAATACAGACTGGATTTGTGTCGGTCTGAATGACCTCTGACCTGACCCCAAAACAATAGGGTTCATGCACTCATGATGGGGAACACACCTCCGGTATGCACTTGAACTACTAGTTGGGGTCGCGTTATCATGTTCACACACTCATCTGTCATATTATAGATTTTTCACAAAATTATATTTTAGCGGGGGTAATAACTCCTAACAAGCATCATTGGTACTCCGTCCGTTCTTCGTTTGTTAGTTCCTTCGTTCGTCCCTGCTGTTCGTCACGTTCATTCGTAACTTATGAACCGTACATGCAATCAGGTTGAAACTCGGTGGGTGGAGAAGCATGCCATTGGCTAGCCTGAGTTACATTTTTTTTTTGGCATAGGTGATATATTTTAATTATATCCAATTAAGTACCCCAACTGCTAACCACAGCCCTGCCAATCACTGTGAGAGTGGTTTGTTTACATTACTCCCTGGAGCTGCAGGCAGTTCTGTGGAAGATCTGTCATCACCTCTTATGATGTAGTGTTGGCTTGACTTTTCCATTGTGGATCCAAGTGTGTTCCACTGTTCACTGCTACAGGCCTAGGAGTTGTGCTGGGTACACATAAAGTTGTGTTGTGGTGTTACATATGCTAATATATGGGCCTCGGAATGAGTTAAGTGGGTACTTTGTGCTGGGCACTGATAGCAAATATTAGGCTAATGTGGATGTGGTAGACATGTTCCAAGCCATTCCAAAAGTTATGACAGATGTCAGTGAAGATCAATTAAATGTGAACAAACAATAAATGTGGATTGGTGAAGAGCATTGCAGTGTATCCGCCACAGGACTTGCGCTTGTTTTACCAGAAATCACCTGGATCTTCACTAAGAACAATAGAGCTCTTGTACAACCCCTCAACTTAACCATTTCAGACTCTGGTGACCTTAAAATTGACATCTGACCTGGACCCCAAGACACACATACCAAGTATGAACTTTGACACTATAAGGACCTGGACTAAGCGATCGTGTTTACAACTTTAGTTGGGCATATAATCACCACACACACAACTGAGCCGACTACACTTGTTACACAGTTCTAGAGCGCCATCTGGAACATACTGATAAATTCTGCCAAAACCCGTGAATTTAATAGTACAACATATACCCACTATTACTATACAGCCGCAATCGTGGGAGAGCACTTGGGGACTGAATTTATATGTAATCAAATCAGGCACAAAATTGCTGTGACACAGTGATGGAGATAGAAAGATAGATATATACTTATTAGATCCTCAAGAGAACAGGAAATTAGGGAAAGTTTGCATAGAATAATTAGACAAATACTAAAACACAGATTAACATTATAAGAACAGGTCAGTTTGAAATATCAACTTGAAAAGGCTAAATGAAAAAAAACAAATGGGAAAACAAATGTGTTCTATCCTTAATGAATCTGGCAGTATAGTGGTCTTAGGTATTTACTATTTCAGCACCAAAATATTTCACCAATGGAGAAATCCAAGTCCTCCACAACCTTTGTGCACCTCACCAATCCAACAAGTGTGAATCGGCTGTTTCATTCCTCTTCACACCAATGATCATTGCAAGTAGCTTAAATGACAACAAGTAAGATAATGGTATATGAGTGGCATCCCTAAACCAATGGATGTTACAGCTGACAACCAAATCTGTACATCGCAAAAATCCACTTTGCAGGTAACTATTAAAACTATGATGATGATGATAGTTAATAATGAAACAAGGAGGGGCATCACTAAACAATGCCGGTGCTTACAGCGGGCAGCCAGACTCTACATAACCTGAGACCACTGAGCTGTAGCTGTGAAAGAAAACAAGATAATGATTGATGGGAAACAACAGCAGGCATCACTGAACCAATGACTGTTACAGCTGGCAGCTCAGACTCTACAACCAAAACGTTACAAGGACGTTCCATGTGTTGTTCTCAGATTTTCGTATTAGCATTTATCAGAAGCAGCTTACTAATCAGGGACTAATTTCAAATTCATGAGGTTGATTATTGCCATGTCTACCAAATTTTATGGAAATATATAAAGGAAATTATGCAAATAAAAACAGTACTCAAGTTCCAATTGACCCATTTTCTCATTTTCTAAATCTAGGAGCGATGGTTGTTAACACTTCAAAATTTTATGGGAATCCAAAAAACTTGATGAAAGAAGAAGCAAAATTATTCACACGAATAACCCCCAGGACTCAAGTCATGCTTAGTTGAAAAAATTGACAACTAAGGTAGACCTACCACATCAAGCTTCATAACAAGAATCACGCAATATGTAACAACAAAAAGCAATGTCACATGCCTTCTATTGCATTGGTAGTCTGTGTATTGTGTTAATAGCAAACTTGTGTTGGTCAGGAGATTGTATAATGTCCAGTTGAAGTCTCATGGTACACCAAGCACAATATGGATCCCCTATATATAAGTAATTGTTATATTGCGACCCCCTATACCCCGAACTCCTCCCCCTCTTGCTTGAAAAAAATCCCAATTATTTGAAGTCCTTGAGCTGCATGACAATGGTGTGAAGGGGTTTCAATAAATGTAGGTCTCATCTAGCCCTGTAACATATATTTTCAATGTTCCAGAAAACAAAAAAATGGGGAAAAAAAAAACTTTTTCTGGGTCAGCACCTCAGCGTAGTATTGGCGCAGCACAAGTAATAAATGTCCCTCTATAAGGCTTTCAGCTGTAGGAATCAAGAGGACTATGAGAAAGTGTGGGACAGGCTCAAGTGAAAAATTTCTCTCTTATAGGCCTCTCAGCTCGGAGAATTTTGTAAGGAATACAAGTGTTTGTGAAAAACCAAGTTGGTTTGATGATCCTATGGAGAAACATTGGAATTAATTATTAGAATTTACTTATAAAATATGGTAATGGCCCTGAATGAACCTTTGATGAATAACAGTTTTCATGAAAAAATGTTACCCGTAGGTAATAAGCACAGTCCCAAAATATCAACCATGTCGCCATGAGTCTTCAGAGGTTGTGGTAAAATGTTTCTATCTGGCAATTTTTGTCCATAAGTGACATTGAATAACCTTTGATGACATAACAATTTTTATGGAGAACATTACCCTCAGGATAGTCCAAGTCACAAAATACAGACAATCGAGATAGTCAACTATGAAGCATTATGTAATCAGATAAAACATCAATGCGGTTACCAAAAGGTAATAAAATCAACCTTAGGCCCCTTTTAACTTGAAGACTATGTGTCAGATTGAGGCAGGCAGGAGGTGGTTTTGTTTATGTAGAAACAAAGTTTAATCACATATCCAAAAATTGAGTTTTTATTTATTCCCGCGAAATGGAAGTGCCGCCAGAAATGTGGCAATGATGGGGGGTCGCTAATTTAGCATAATTTACGCGGAATTTCAAGTTAGGCGGATTTGACAAAATTGGTGGGGACAGGAATAGTTGATCTGAAAAAGTTGAAGGTTATTCAAGGTAAATTTCGAAAGGTCAAATTGGCACAATTTATGCTTTTCAAATCTTTGTCAGATTTGGAACAAAACTTGGTGGGTAGGCATTATAGTGAGCCTTGAAAATGTGGAGGTATTTCAAGGCATTGGAGGTCCAATTTGCAAAAATCATGTGATTTTCCAAACTCAGTCAGTTTGAACAAACCTTGTCGTGAATGGGGGCTACATGTGTTCGTAACAAAATCAGAAGTCATTTCAGAGCCATCGGGGGTCAAATTTGAAAAATTCGTGCGCCTATTAACGGCCAGGATTACAACAAAATTGGTGCGTTTATCGTGAGTTTCTGATAAAATGGGGGTCCTATGGGGTGTTCGATATTTTTCCCAATGATTGCTCAATAGCGGGAATTAACGGTGGGCGGATTACAGCCTACACTTTTACTTTCTTTGGAATCTCCGAACACCTAACGCATCTACTTTGATCAGTATTGTCCTTTACCAACTTTGAAAAATGTGTGATTCATGCAGATTATCCACATTACATGTCTTCAGGACCTCCCTGGTGATACATAAATCAGATGAAGGTGGTACCATCTCCACCAAATTTCTGAAACTTCAATCAATTTTAAAATCTGCATAAAATATGCCAAATTGCGGGACTACTTAATTAGCCACGATCTAATGCTAGAAATCTAATCCGTCCATCTACCTCCTAGGAGTTATATACGCTGAACTGCATCACAATGCTTCTACTGATCAAAGAGTAAGTGGTACACAAGCTTTTGGGTCAATTTGCATTATATATCAATTTATGCAATAAGTAGTCTTTCAGGAAAAAGGTGGATGCCCATCCACAACACAAAATTCCGCGAGACCACTCTCATTGGTTAGGGACTTGTTACGCTGCACAGACAGACAGTATAGGACAGATAGACACCAGATGGACAGGCAAAACAACAGACAGACAGACAGACCAGACAGTCAAACCAGAATGATCCTTGTTTTCTCTTGAACAAAGTTAGGCAAGACAAAACATTGAACCTCTTTTGCACAATAATGGCTGGCTAAATTGTTATGCACCTCCACAATAGGGGTACAATCCACAAAAGCAATAGCACCATAGGAGTGAAGTAGATACAGTCTGACCTTTGTGAAGATGCGCCGCAGGTACTATGACATAATGATGGGAAGCTCAACATGCTCACTTCATCATAGTGTGTAAACCACAAGATTGTGGCACATTCGGGGAAGTAGATATATTCTGACCCTTTGTGAAGATGCTGCTGCAGGTTAGTAGGACTATTGATGGGAAGTATCTATATTCTCACTGCACATAGTGGTGAATCCACAAGATAATAGCACATTAGGAGTGAAGTAGATACATTTGCCCTTGTGAAGATGCGGCTGAGGGAGTATGACAGATTGATGGGAAGTATCTACCTTCTCACTCATATTGTGGTAAACCACAAGATAATGCATCTTAGGCGTGAGTAGATCTATTCTGACCCTTGTGCAGATGCTGCCGATGTACTCTGACATAATGATGGGAAGTATCTACATTCTCACTCCTCATAATGGTGAATCCACCAGATAATATCACATTAGGGTGTAGGTAGCTACATCTGACCTTCAGGAAGATGCCTGCTAGAGACATGGCTATTGATGTAAGTATCTGACCCTTTACTCCTCCTGTGACGACAAAGCTACAAGATGATCGCTAGCACAGTAAGTTACAGTTTTTTCTTCATAATTACCATAGTCATCATCTTTTATCGTGACATTGGTTGAGCTGTCAGCGTTAATGACAGAGGAGGCAGCGAAATCCTGAGGCAGCGTCACGACACCCAAAGTTATGGTCATATACTTGCCTCTTCTACAACCCTCATTTGTTGACCGGTTGCACCCGAAGGAAAAGGGTTTTTGATTCCAGTGAAGCAGGACACGAGGTCAATGGCAACGTAATCGGTTCCTGAAATGGCGGTGTCTTCAACATCTATCAAATCTGAAAACAGAGACACAAAATGCTTTAATGAATGTAGTTGCAATGGAGACTGGAGTTATTACTCAGCGGAGGTCCCTGCACTTATTAACAAAATTGCCTGAAATTCCGGGGTTGTTCTAGTTTATCTTTGACAGGGTTAGCCTGATAGTGTCAGTTATTGACATAGGCAAGACAGGGTCTTTGAAACAGTAAATAATGATCGTAGCAAGCGATTGCCGCCCAGTGTCTCTTCTGGTTGCGCGATCATGGTTTTTTGATCCGTCACAATGCAGACAGTTATTGTCATTCCATGAGTTGGCTTTCAGATTTTGTATATAGCATTTACGCCAGATTACTACCAGTGACATATCAATTCCTAGGGACTTGGTGACTATTCCACCAAAGAAGTTTGTAAAAATGTGCTGAAATTGCCTAAATTATGCAAACTAGACATAAAACCTATTGTTCATGACCCATTTTTCATTTTGAATATCTCGGATCAATGGTGACCAACACTTACTTACACAAATACGTTTCGTGAGAATCCATCAAACTTGAACATTTGCATGAATGAGGCAATTAACCATCGAATACACTGAAGTCTACATTACAAATTGTTTTCAAATTTGGAATAATTATACGCAATAGACACACGAACAACATCATCTATATTGGAATGTTGGGGTCCAGAGGTAATCCATACCCACCAAGTTCCATGAAAATCGGCAAACCTTAAAGTATGCATTAATTATGCAAATAGCCATGCTAATTACTCCATGTACATGCATCATAATAAAAAAAATATGCAAACCAGGATCCGGAACCTGAGTAACCTACCAGAAAATCCCACCACATTTAAGATTTTGCTATCTTATGGCAACTTAACACATTGAATGACCTCTTCAACCAAATCTTCATGAAACGTGCAGGACTGGGGTAGACCCAATTCACCAAGTCTTGTGACAAGCGATCACCACCCCCCCACCCCCCCCCCCCCCCCCCCCCCACCCACCACCCCCCCGCCCTCGTGGTCTCGCCTGTTGGCGATCAGTGTTTTACTTCTATTAATCCCCATGCAAACAATTACATTCCATATGTCATTAGATTTGGTATTAGCATTAACAGAAACAGCCTACTAATCAGTGATCAATTTCAAATTCGGAGGACTGATTATTGCAATGTCTACTAAAGAAGTAAATTTGTGGAAATTGACTAAAATTGCCTAAAGCATGCAAATTAGCAATTTCCCAGTTTCAAGAAAATCAGGCAAAATTTGAAATTATGTATAAATTATGGCACTTAGACACATTGAATGACCTCTAATTATGCAAATTCGGTAAGTTGAATGACCCCATTACCCTGATCTTTGTTAAAAAGTTTGGGACTGAAGGTAGCACCATATTCACCAATTTTCTTGAAATCCGACAAACGTTTGAATTTCGGCATAAATTAAGCAAATTAGACACTTTATCATGAATTCTATCATTACTCTTATTCCCCATCTATGTGCCCAACCAAGACACCATAGCACTTACAGTTCATCTGTACTCTTGCTAATGAGCCAGACCAACAAATGACAACACAAAAAATAGGCTATTACCTCATTAATTTGTGACTTTTGTGCCCAAAATCTAATCGGATCATGTTCAAAAGATATCCTGGCTAACGATAACACTCACAGCACACTATACCGCAGCACACACCCCGACCATGGTGACCACTAGGGGGGGGGTGTGTAGGTCTCCTCCTTAATTTTCATTCAGGCGACGACAAAATCTGACGAACTGGGAAATTATTCAAATTAGAAACCAAATAGTCAGTTCCATGATACTACATGCAGGGAGGGTTGGGGGCGATGAGTCAACTATGGGATGTGAAAGGATGAAAATTTTACTTGACTTACTGTATTGCACACCCCTCATCCTCGACTTCAAGCGTTTGATTCAATGGTTTACAGAGACATGTCGCTTTCGCAACACCTATTATATGATCAGAAACATGCATGTAGCTGGAAGAAATAATAATTTCCTGATTGTGACCTCGATCGATCTCGTCATAGGCATGGAACCAGAGCAAATGGCCAACTGCTAAATTTGTTAAAGGTAATGTAGCGTACATGTTAGATAGTACCTTGATGTCTTGCTGCTGCATCCTAGATTGTAGTCTCTTCAGGGATGGACAAACCACTAGTCCTCACCTATCTCCTATTAAAATCTCTTACGTGTTGGCCTTCAGTGCCCTCCTTGGTCCCACCGCCTCAGCAGGCGAGCGAAACCATGTGAGGGGGTGATGTTTGCGCTGCATAACTTACGCCTGTTCACATTAAACAATCATATATTTAAGGAATAAACTGCACTGGGAGACTTACCGGTGAATGAACAGTCGAGACTCTGAATTTAGGTAAATAACGAGACACAAGGCCGCAGCCGAGCTCGTTATTAAGGTCATCAGATTCAACTGTTTATGAACGCAGTAAAAGTCATCCCGACCTGCTGTAGTTATTCCTATCGTACAACCCGCAATCACGAATTACTAAACGATTAGAGATCTCTATATCTCTAGATCTATATTTTTGTATCTCTAAACCGTAAATTAGCAGCTCGTTAACCTTTGCGTTAGTTCGATCTTTGTAAATTGCATTGCGTACCTACACAACAATTGCGTGCGTTGCTGTGCGTACTTCCAAGAGATGCATCTCAACCCAGCATGCCGCACCGGAGGTCTGCGCGTGTGAACATTGCGCTCACCTATGCAATGATCGACACATCGTTTCTCCGGTTTATTTCCGTTAAGCGCATAGCCCTCTGCAGTCTGAAGCATGCGTATAGTGAAGCCAGATCTGAGCGTGTAAACCTCAACTTCCGAAGGCTCACGCATCCTTACATTCGCGTTTAAAAAGTTACTTCTTCTCACTTGCGACGCAGCAATCGAGCAGTATTCGCTCTGTTGTGTTACTCTGACCACTGACTGTTTTGCAAAAATACCAGTCGGCTCATGATTGAATTAGCCAATCAGAATCCTGATACGCAATAACTGATAGCTTGGGGTTGTAGAATCGGCATATCCGCGATATTTGTAGTAGCAAAGGATTATTTCCTGAAGGAGCCTTTGATATCAGTGCACTATTGGAATTAAATTTTTGTATATCCTATATAAGATATATGTTATATATATATTTTATATATCATAGACATAGAATGTGGGGAATGTGGTTGTGGGTTTGTTAGTCCATCAGATGCAACCCAGCATCAAGCCTCCAGGTAGTCAGATCAAATGAAACATCCAACCCCAACCGGACTCCCTGCCGTCTCTACATTTGATGCTGGCGCCCAGTTTGGGCATTTGGCATAAGCTAACAAGAACAGACGTGTTTGAATGTAGCAGGCAATCAGTAGATGAAACACCTACTCCCTACAGACTGGGTGGAATAACCACAGACAACCGTTCCTATAATGGGGTTGCTTCCAGTGACTAGCATTTTGATTTGCAGTTCGTCATAGGGCCATGAAATGTACGCTCGTTCTGATCGCCAGGGTTTGATTGACACACAAGAGTGAGAGTGAGCTGAAGTGGATGTTGAGGCCAGGGTCACAATAATGTGGTCTCACTAAAAATTTCTGGGTACGTGTATCGATGGCTATTCCTTCGTGAGCAGATGCTGATGTGTTAACCACTACTGTCCACCTTCACTTGCGTCCTTGTGGGATTAAGTTTTTTGCAGTATTATAATTGTGTCTTGATTTACATTGTCCACAATATTTGTTTCGTGGCATATACCATTGGCCTTTTCGTTCTATCTTAACGGTATCCACGCTTTGTGTTAATTTAAACACTTCACACCAGCACCTTGCATGCCTGTCATTAATTGCTACCACCCCTTCTTCCCCAGGCAGGGATGAACTCACCGATATCATTGTCATTGATGGTCACCATAGGCCGAATTGCAGAGTCGGTGTTAATTTTAAGTCCAGGACCCTGGTAGAGTCATAGCTGCAGGGTTTTGACGGCCCAGTGATAGCAACGGAGAAGACTTCGTCATCCTCTAGAATCTCATCATCCTCTATGGTCGCAGGAAAAGAGAAGTCGCCGATATCTCATTGGCTGGGATTGCGAACATATTGGACTGGACGACATAATCTGTGACCTCAGCAGTGTCAGTGTCACGGTTCCACAGCTACCAACGACACGATGTGTGAGTAGGTAAGTAGGCAACACATGTAATACAACTTCTAATACAGTCAGAGTTTCCCTTCTATAGTCAACAAACCCTTAGATCATAATCTGCTCTGCATCGCTCATCTCACAGAGTGTAAAACTCAATGTTCTGCTGCCCGACCAAATCAACATGGTCTGGGACTATCCAAGAGTATTCCCCCCTATCTCTAACTTGAAACCATGACGAAATCGTCGGGGAGGACATTTGGTCAGCGGATGTTTAATAGATCTAGCCTTGATTTCAACCATCACTGAGCAGTCAATCATCAGTCCCAATTGCGGGCACTGCTCGAAACACTGCCTCAATAACCCATTACAACTTATTCACATTGTTGATGGGATGAGCATTATGGTGGTGAGAGACCTCCACATGGCCATAGTGGGTGGAGGTTACCATATAGTGTGTGTGCGTTAACCGTATGGTGGGTGGGAACATAATATGGTTGGTGGGGTAACATATGTGGGTGGGGTAACCTAGGGTGGGTAGGCTCACATATGGTGGGTGGATCTAATCCTTATGTGGTGGTGGGTGAGCTATCATATGTTGGGGTGGGTACATATGTGGGTGTGGTAACCTATGGTTGGGTGGGGTAACAATGTTGGGTGTGGTTACATAGGTTGGGTGGGTTACATATTTGGGTGAGGTATCATATCTGGTGGGTTGGGTAAAACATAGTGGGGCAGTCCCAATGTTGGGCGGGTAACTATGTTGGGCAGGGTAACATAGGTTGGGCGGGTCCAATGGTGGGTGGGGTAACATAGTGGTGGTGGTGTACATATGTGGAGCATTAACTATTTGATGGGGTACATATGTGCAGGTAACATAAGGTTGGGGGGGCACATATGTTGGGTGGGGTAGCATGTGGGGGGTTGTTGGGGGTACTTTGTGGGTGGCATAACAGATTGTGGGTGGGGTAACATATGTTGGGTGGGGTGACATATGGTGGGTTTGTACTATAGTGGGTAACGTCATAGTCTCCAGTAATGATGTGCCGGACATGTGTGTGTCAGCTAGGTTTATGGGGAAATAACTGGTGCTTGGAATATATAGCCATATCAGTTATCATTTTTACAAACATAAACTGCCAATCCGAAAAACCCTTTTCCCATGTAGTTGTGCATCACTCGGGCTCGCATGGGTTTGAACAGCAGTACCATAAACGTCTCAGGCTCCACTACTGTTTGAACTCCTCAACTATCAAGTTGTAGTTAATTCTGTAGGCTGCATGGCTAGTATAAATGCCTCTCAAACCGACTTCAGGATCGCGATTTCACTGGCAGATCAAATGCCTGGTCCGAGCTGGTTTGTAGGAGCTGATGGTTACAGCATGACGGAGTGCCCGGGACCTGTGATGTAGATTTTGATACACCAAACACAGCACTTAATTGAAGAGAGCCAGGGCAATTTCCTGTAACAACGGTGAGAAGCGTTTAACCATCAGCCTGTACGTCGGCCCATGTTTCCGTTTATTGCATTCACTGACAATCGGTGAAGAAGGGGGCCCGCCAAATCAATACCACATGGGTTTCCATAGCCAGTGGCGTGAATTTGTCTGAATGAGTGAGGGGGTGACCTTCAGAACATCCAGCTTTACCCGTCACCCCTTACTCCAGACATTCAGTTTTGGCATCTCCCATTTCATGCAAACGTTCAGTAAGTTTGAGATTCGCTTGCTGACAACCAACAAGTAGTCAGTATTTTTGTCTGAATAAATTAGGCCAGGAGCTGTGTGACTGAGGACTGATTGTTTGTTGTTTTGTATTTTTTAGTCAGAATGTTGCTGATTAGACATTGCCGATTCAGTTAATACTACAACTGAAGTGTCTATATGTCTTTATTGCAATAAAGTTGAACCAATGGAGTGGTATTCCCTTCACAACAAGAGTCCAATCAATGATATCACGTCACAGCATGAAATGTGCAGAGGGAAAGCAAACCTTACATATGTTTAATCTATCCATTAATATCCACGTGCTGCAAGCAGAATCGATCGGCTAACACTATAGTAGGGTCTGTGTTCCATCCCTATGATTTCGAAGCCCCCATTATCTCTCACACTACTAGCACCTTCAAACTACATCTCAAGAGAAGCTTGATGACTTTGTGTGTGCTAATTGCTGGGAACTAGCCTATAATTTTGGTGGAAACCCCCTTCAGATACATGTCCCTGATCGTCAATCAGTTCCGATGAGCTGCACGAGCTGGTAAACGTTGCCACTGGACTGGTCCACTGACGGCAGTCCTTGTCTCCGAACACCCAGAGTGATCTTCATCAAGATAGACACCTCAACTTCTTCTTGCTGACAACTCACTTCGTTACTCACTGTGCAATGCTTTCTGCTGACAGCTAGCATGAATTTTTTGGCATCACCCGAAGGGATGGATTCAGACGCTGTGTTTCCTTCCAATTGGCAAATCCATCCGAGTGAATGCTAGCTAGTTTCTTGCTCTTCGCCCAGGTTAGCACTAACCGAACATGCCGGGAACAGTGGAAACAACAAGAACAGGTATCTGCCCGTCCGCATCCTAGTGGGGCCATGGAAATTCTGGGAACCATTTTCTTGAAAGTAGATCTTTTAATGGGGTTTTTCCTTTCCAGGTGGTTGATGGAAGCCTGATGGTGAGAGTTGTGATCAACTTGAGAAAATTTTTAGATAGGTATCCTGCTCTAAGAGGCAGTCCGTAATGTTGTTCACCTCGCCGACATCTGTGGTTGGCCCTGGAGCATCAGGAAGTTGCTTGCTCGGAAATTCGGGTGTCATTAAGCCTGGGAACTGGAAGATGAGAGGGCGATATTCTCCAATTCCGACCCCAGAGGCGTCTCAGAGATGCCGGATCATCCAACGACACACTCATCTTCCACACGTTTCTTGGGGAATTTGACCTTATTTTTGGCTTATTTAGCCTGCTTTGATGGCCGAACCCGACATCTTACGCTTAGCCTTCGCAAAACACCGCTATCGAAATGAAATGAGCGTCCCGATTATTAACTAACCTAAGAAATACCCAATATGTTATGGCACAATAGTAATGGAACAGTGCACAATGATACCCTAAATCTTGTTCCTACGGCGCAAATGACCGACTCAATTCACACATGACTGTTTGGTCAGAGGTCAAACCATAGCTAATGGTCTCTATCCTCCCCGTGCAGAGGCAACAGTGAGCATGCCAAACTATATCATATGGCAACCATTTCATCACTTATGGGCCCGTGAATCTTTCTTAATTTAATTCAATGATTATTTGCATGGGCGGATGAAAGAATGATGCCAAATATGATTGGAGCATGTCATACCTTTTTTGTTGAACTTGAAAAGTTAGGGGATTGTTGTACAGGCCTACGCCCTCTTTTTTTTATATTTCACTAGTTTGAATTGATCCACTGTGTGGATGGGAAGACTGTAAGAATATTCTTATTATAAACTTAATGGCATTGTCGACCTTGTTAGTTGGAAACTTGAAAAAGTTGAGGGGGATTGTGTGTCCATGGCTTGCCTCCTCCTTCCAAGTCCCGCCACTAATGATGAGGGCAATCAAACCAGGATTTAAGTCCTGTCCAGAGCAATGCAGAGAACTTTAATTTTTTTCTCCACATTTCCGCTCCGGCTTCGCTCATGGTGACGTGCATGATTTAGATATGGGAACCATCAGTTTGAGAGTTGTGTAAACCTCCATGATCTATAATCTACCCCCCCCCCCTCCCAGAAGAACTAAGCCCAAAAACGCAAGAGCCAAAAGCTTCTGTTCCTTGCCTTTCTGACAACCGTAGCCAACCCAAGGACAAATGGGAGATTGTACCAGCTCGTTTGGGTAACATAACATCTGTCAAATTTCCCATTTTTTTTTCCAACCAACCATTTCGGGTTCCTATACTCTTGATAAAAAGGCTACACACTAATTGTCGAGGATTCAAGACTTTACCTCTGGTGACCTCAAAACGAAGGGGTTCAATGAACTCATCATCGGGACACACATACCAGTATGAGGTCATTCATCCATTCATGGGGTGAGTTATCCATGTTCACATGGGCATAATTGGCCAAAATATTGACTTTTTCATCACATTTTTTGTTTTCTATTTTCTAAAACCAAACATTCTCACCCCTGGACCCTATACCAACAACAATATGATTCCGTACTCCTCTCTCAGAAAGCTACACACCAAAATTTTCACCCTATCAGACCAACCATTCTTGACTTATTCGTGTTCACAAGGTTTCAGACTTCACCTTCACCTCTGGTTACCTCAATGCCCTCTGACCTGAACCCCAACCAATAGGGTTCACGTACTCATCGATGGGACACACATACCAAGTAGAGCTTCATCCATCGGTGGGGTCGAGTTATCGGTTCACAATCCCTCGTTACCTACCCACATACATACATATTTGGCGTTTTAATTGCATATTTTCGACACAGTAATCAATGAATCCATAATCAAAACAAGCGTAACAATCAACGGAATGCATAACTATACTTAATGAAGTACTTATAGATTATCTAAAGATTTACCTAAGGCACTTGACAGACCCTCCTTGAATAGGGGACCCTGCATCAGTCATGGATCGTTTCCGCCATAAATCCGGCACGTTTCTTCCACACATGTGGGAGCCAATCGCTGCAACTGATACTGAGGTATTTAGCCAAACCTTACTTCTATATTACTCCTGCGTGAGCCCATTTTCTCATTCCTGACCAACCCACCATGGACACAATCCCATACACTACTAACAATTATTGTACATTGTTTTTACAGGAATACGGTTATCACATTATCAGCTCATTTAAGGGTTGTAATGTTAAATTGTGTTATAGCAAGTGTCGAAGGAATGCGTCGAACGCGCAGGATTTTCTTCACAATAAGGTTTTTTTTGGCCAAGCGATCACGCAGATTAAGAGATCGGGTTTTCTATGCTGAACGCAGCTGAGCCGCTTGAACTGTCGACATATATCACCTGATACTACTACTAAAAAATTTGGGAAATTGCATTTTATATATCAAATTTAGGAAAATAAGTATCTGTTCAGGACAAAAGGTGGATGCACATCACAACACAAAATTTCAGCGAGACCACTCTCAGGTTTAGGGAATATCTGACCGCCCATACGACAGATAGACAGATAGACAAACAGATGGACAGGCAAAACAGACAGACAGGACAGGACAGACAGTCAACAGAGTGATCCCTTTGTTTCTCCTGAACAAAAGTTTAGGCAAGACAAACATTGAACGCCTTCTTTGCCACCACTAATGGCTGCTCAATTGTTATGCACCTCCACCAATGGGGTGGTAAATCCACAAAATAATAGCGACATTGGAGTGAAGTAGTAAGATATATTCTGACCTTGTGATGGAAGATGCTGCCGCAGGTTCTATGACATAGTGACTGGGAACGCATCAACATTCTCAATCTCATAGTGGTAAATCACAAAGATAATACACATTAGGAGTGAAGTAGATAAGTAGAGAATATTCTGACCCTTAGGAAAAGATGCTGCTCGCCGGTAGTAATGACATATTGAGGGAATATCTAATTCTCCACTGCTCATAGTGGTAAATCCACAAGAGTAATAGGCACATAGGAGGAAGTAGACGATACATTCTGACCTTTGTAAGCTGCTGCTGCAGGGTTAGTTTTATTAAGATATGAGGTAGTTATAGTAGACATATTGATGGGAAAGACTACATTCTCACTCTCATAGTGGTAACCAACAAGATTAATAGCCAATTAGCGAGTTGATAAAGTAGATATATTCTGACCCTTTGTGAAGATTTGCTGCCAGGCAGGTACGATGGACCATAATGATGGGAGTAAGTAGTACTACATTCCACTCCTCATAATGGTGATACCACAAGAAATAGCACATTAGGAGTGTGTGTAGAGAGATACATTGGACCTTTCAGGAAGAAGTCTGCTGCTACGAAGGAATGGCTCATTATTGATGAGAGTATCTGCCACTTGTACTCCTCCATAGTGACGACCAACAAAGCTCAAGAATGATAGCTAGCACATGTAAGTTAACAGTTAGTTCTTACAGATACCATAGTCATCATCCATTTATCGTGACAGTGGTTGAGGGTCAGCGTTTAAATGAAAGAGGAAGCCAAGGCCGCGAAAACCCTGGAGGCAGAGTCACACCACCACAGTTTTATGGTCATTAGAATTGTCCTCTTCTAAACCTCATTTTTGTTGACCGTTTGCACAACGAAGGAAAAGGTTTGATTCCAGTGAGAGGGGACCACAGATGGTGTCAATAATGGCAAACCGTAAGCGGTTTCTGAAATGGCGGTTTTTGGTGTCTTCAACATCTATCAAAATCTGAAAACAGAGACACAAAAGCTTTAGATGAAGGTAGTTATGCAATGGAACTGGAGTTATTTACTCTAGCGGAGAGATGGGTCCATGCAATTATTACACAAATTGCACTGAAAAGTACGGTGGGTTGTTCAGGTTATCTTGAAGGGTTAGCCTGATAGTGTCAGTTATTGACATAGGCAAGACAGGGTCTCTGAAACAGTAAGATTAATGTCGTAGCAAGGCGATTGCCCCCAGGTTGTCTCGTCTGTGTTTTGCGCGATCAGTGGTTTTGTTTTGATCATCCACAATGCAGACATTATATGTCATTCCATGAGTGACTTTCAGATTTTGGTATTAGCATTTAAAGGAACAGGTACTAAACAAGGGACAATATCAAATTCATAGGGACTAATTGGTGACTTATGTCCACCCAAATGAAGTTTGTTCCAAAAAGTGACTGAAATTGCTAAATAGCCAAACTAACATAAAACTCTATTTTATTGACCCATTTTTCAATTTGAATATCTCGGATATGGTTGAAACCACACTTACTTACCACAATCGTTTCAGAGCATTTTCCAACAAAGCTGAACTTTGCTGAATTGAGGCGGCCAATTATTACACATCGAAATACACTGAAAAGTTACATGAAAAAATTGTTTTCAATTTGGAATGAATTATACGAAATAGACACCTGAACAACATCCAGTCATATGGAAAAATGTTGGAAAGAAAAGGAAACCATACACCAAGTTCCATGAAATTGGCAACTTAAAATTATGATTAATTATGCAAATTAGCCATGCTGTGAATGACCTAATGGACATGATATATAATTCATAATAAAAAAAATATGCAAACAAAAGGAATACCGGAACCGGAGGGAGGTGATGAACCTAGCCATGAAAATCCAACCAACTTTAAAGATTGCTATTATAGCAAATTATTAGACCACAGTGAATGACCTCTCAAACCCAATCTCTCATTGAAAAGTGCAGGGGGATGGGGGGTGAGCCAAAATTCACCAAGTGTGTGGTGACAAGGCGATACGCCCCCTCAGTAGTCTCGCCTGGTTGTGCGATCAGTGTTTACTTCTATTGTCACCATGCAAACAATTACATTCCATATGTCGATTATTAACGATTTGGTAATAGCATTTAACAGAAACAGCAGTACTATCAGTGATCAATTTCAAATTCGGAAGGACTGATTATTGGCAATGTCTACTAAGGAGTAAACAGTATTTTGTGGAAGGCAATGGGCCACTAAAATTGACTAAAATAGGCAAATTAGGCATTTACCCAGGTTCAGAATCAGGCCCAAACTTGAATTATGTATAATTATGCAATTAGGACACATGAATTGACCTCTCCAATATGCAAACTTAGGTAGTTGAATGACCCCCATTAACCCTGAATATTTGTAAAAAAAGTTTTGGATGAAGTAGACCATATTCACCACGTTTTGAAAATCCGACAAACTTTTGAATTCGCCATAAATTATGCAAGTCGACAACTTTACACTGAAATTCTAATCAGTTACCTTATATCCCGCAGCTATGGCAAACAAGACCCCATAGCACATTACAGTTCACCGTATAATCTTGCTAATGAGCCAGAACAACAAAGACAAAACAAAAAAAGAGGCTAATACCTCACTTAATTAGTGGGATTTGTGACCCAAAATCTAATCGGATCATGTTCAAAAGTATCTGCTAACGAGACACGCACACAACAATTCAAACGCACACACACCACACGCATGGTGACCACTAAGCTCTCCTCATGAATTCATTCGGCAAGACAAAAATCTGACGAATGGGAAATATTCAAATTCGAAACGCAATTAGCATATTTCACATGAATACTACAATGCAGGGAGGGTTGGGGCGATTGAGTCAACTATGGGATTGAACGGATGTGAAATTTACTTGATTACTGATTTGCAACCCTCATCCTCGACTTCAACGTTGCATTCAATGGGTTTACAGAAGACATGTCGCTTTCGTCAACACATATAGATGAGTCGAGAACATGCATGTAGCGAGCTGTGAAGGAAAAAATGAATAATTTCCCATGATTGATGGATCCTCGATCGATATAGTCAAATGAAGAATGGAAACCAGATCAAATGGACCAACTGCCTAAATGTGTTAAGGGAGAAAAATGTAGCGTAATGTTAGATAGTACCTTTGATGTCTTGGCTGCTGATCCTAGATTGGAGTCTCTTCAGGGATGGACAAACACACTAGTCCTCAACCATTACCTATTAAAATCTCTTACGTGTTGGCCTCAGGCCCTCATGGTCCACCGCCTCAGCAGGCGAGCGAAACAGTGGGGGGTGGGTTTGCGCTGATCAACTTACGCCTGCTGTTCACATTTTAAAAAATCATATATTTAAGGAATAGAACTAGCCAACTGGAGACTTACTGGGAATGAACAGTCGAGAATCTGAATTTAGGTAAAAACGGACGAGGCGAGCCGGAGCCGTTAATAAGGTAAATTCAGAGTCAGGACTGTTTATGAACCAGCCGGTACCAGTAAAAGTCAACCTGCTGTAGTTTATTCCTATGTACAACCAGCAGATTCAAGAATTACCTCAAAAAACGATTAAGAGATATTATATCTCTAGATCTATAATTTTCTCTAAAAAATAAATAAGCAGCTAGGTAACTATTGCGTTAGTTCGATCTTTGTAAATTGCATTGCGTACTACCTAACAAAAGTTGGCAGGGCGTTGTGCGTACTTCCAAGGAGATGCAATACAAACACGCATTGCCGAAACGGAGGGTTTCTGCGGGTGAACATGGCGCTCACCATGCAATGAGAGCGACACTCGTTTCGCCCGTTTATATTCCGTTAAGGCAGGATGCCCCTCTGCAGTTGATGATGAAGCCATGCGTTATAGTTGAAAGCCAGATTGAGCGTTTTGGTTGGTGTTAAACATAAACTTCGAACAGGCTCAGCAACCTTACATGCGCGTTTTTTTTGTTTTTTTTTTTTTTAAAAAGTAACTTCTTCTATTGGAGCAGCACCAGCAAGCACATCGAAAGCAAAAAGTATCGATTTTTTTGTGTTCATCTGACCAGCTGACTTTATTGCAAAAAGTAACAGTCGGGCTGTCAGGATGGGAAATTTAGCCAATCAGCCTCTGGTATACGCAAAATAAAGGATAGCTTGGGGTTGTAGAATTCGGCATATCCGCGATTAGTTGTAGTTGTTAAGCAAAGTATATTTCCTTGAAGGAGAGCCTTTGCATTACAGTGATTTGGAATAAATTATTTGAATCCGATATAAAGATTTATTTTTATATATATTGATATATATAGACTAAAATGGGGGAGGGAATGTGGTTGGGGGTATTGTTAGTCCCATTCATATGCAAACCCAGCATCAACGCCTCCAGGTAGTCAAGATCAAAATGAAAATCCCAACCCAACCGTTGACTCCTGCCGGCACTTACATTTTGATTGATGGCGCGTTGGGCATTTGGAATAATAACCCTCGACCACGAAGACAAAGGACGTTCGTTTGAATGATGGACAAGGCAATCGGTAGAGAAAACACCTACTCCCTACAGACTGAGCGTGGAATAACACAGACAAACGTTTCTGATAATGGGGTTAGCTTTCCAGTGACTAAGCATTTTGATTTGCCAGGTCGTAACATAGGGGACATGAAATGTACGCTCGTTGATAGACCAGGGTTAGATTGGACCAGAAGCAAGAGGGAGAAGTGAGCTGAAGTGGATATTGAGGCCAGTCGTAAATCAAGTGTGGTGTCGCAAAAAATTAGGTACGTGTACTTGTGTACCGATGGTATTCCTTTCGTGCGCAGTATTGTATTGTGTAACCACTACTGTTCCCCCTTCACTTCGTCCTTGTGGGATTAATTAAGTGTTCAGGTATTTTGGTATTATAATGGTTGCTTGATTACGATTGTCCACATATTGTTATCGGTGCAATTACATTGCCTTTTTGTTCTATCTTAACGGTCTCCACGCTTTGTGTTAATTTAAACATTCCAACAGCATCCTTGCATGCCTGTATAATTCAACAACCCATCTTCCCCAGCAAGGCATGAACTCACCGATCATTGTCATGTTGGTACAATGGCAGTTGCAGAGTCGGTTTAATTTTAAGTCAAGGACCCTCTGGTAGAAGTCATAGCCTGCAGGGTTGACGGCCCAGTGTAGAACGGAGAAGACTTCGCATCCTCTAGAATCTCATCATTCCTCTATGTCGATAGTGAAAGTCGCCGATATCTCATTGGCTGGGATTGCAAACATATTGGACTGGAGACATTAATCTGTTGACCTCAGCCGTTGTAGGTGTCACGGTCACAGCTACAGAACGAACACGATATGTGAGTAGGTAAGTAGGCAAGCAGTCATACAACTTCTATACAGTCAGAAGTTCTACTTATATTAGTCACCTGAGATAATAATCTGCATCGCTCAGTCACAGGTGTAAAACTCAAGGTTCTGCCTCGACCCAAAAATCAACATGGTCTGGGACGTCCAAAGAGGTATTACCCCTATCTCTAACTTGAAACCATGACGAAATCGTGGGGGAGGACCGATTTGTAAGAGGAGGGATGTTGAATTAGAATCTCGCCTTGAACCTTGAATTCAACTCCATTCACTGAGCAGTCAAAGCATCAGTCCCAATTGGAGGGCACTGCGGAAACACTGCCCTCACTACCATCACAAGCTTTATTCACATTGTTGCTGGATGAGTCAATTATGGTGGTGAGAGGAGAGAACTCACAATGGCCATAGTGGGTGGGGTAAGGTAAAGGTGGAACATATAGTGGGTGTGAGTACATATGGTGGGTGGGTTAACATATGGTTGTGGGTAACTATGGTGGGGGGGGGGGTGGGAACATATGGTGGGGAGTGCACATATGGGGGTGAGCATCATAGGTGGGTGGGGAGCTATTAATATGGTGGGTGGTGGTAACATTTGGGTGGGTGGTGGTAACATTATGTTCGGGGGGTGGGACATATGTGGTGTGTGGGTAATATGTTGGGTGTTGTGGGTACATAGGGTTGGGGTGACAGGCTGGGATCATACTATGGAGTGTGGTTGGGGGGTGAACCACATAGTGGGTGATAGTAAATATGTTGGCGGGGGTTAGGTAAACATATGTTGGCAGCAGTAAATGTTTTTATAAAATATGGGTGGGTGAGGTATATAGGGGGGTGGGGAACATAGGTGGTTGGTGAAACTTGTGGGTGGGGACAGATGGTGGAGCAGAGTAAACATATGTTGAGTGGGGGTAAATATGTTGGGGCAGGGTGGCTAAACATGGTGGGCGGGGTAATTGGGAAAACCTATGTTGGGGGTGGTGGTTGCATGGTGGGTGGGGGACATATTTGTGGGTGCATAACAATACGGTGGGTGGGGTGGTTGGTAATAGGTGGGTGGGGGGTGACATATGGGGGGCTGGCGGTGACTATGGGGGTAACAGTCAGAGTCTCTCAGGTAATGATGGGCAAAATGTGTGGGTACGCTAGGGTTATGGGACAATAATCTCGTCTGTTGGCTATTATAGCCACTATCAGTATAATTTTACCCAAAAAATTAAAACTGCCATCCAGAAAAAAACCCTCCGCAAGTAGGGTGCTCAATCGGGCTCAATGGGTTGGAACGCAGCCTACCAAGAAACTCTCAGGCTACACTGCATTTGAAAATCACGATCAATGTCGTCAGTCTGTAGCTGCATGGGCTAGTATAGCCGCTAAAACAAAACACCGGACAATCAGGGATAGCGAGTTCATGCAGATCAAAGGCCTGGTCGAGACTGGGTTGAGGAGCGAGATGTACATCAATGACGGAGCGGTGCCGGGACAGGTGATGTAAGATTTTATACACCCAAAAACCGCACTTATTGGAAGAGAGCCAGGGCAATATTCCTGTTATCAACGGTGAAGAAGCGGTTTAAACATCAGCTGTAGTCGGCCCAGTTTCAGTTTTATGCATTCACTGACAATCGGTGAAGAAAGGGCCGCCAAATCAAATACCAACAGGGTTTCCAGAGCAGTGGCGTGGAATTGTCTGAATGAGTGATGGGGGGGTGACCTTAGAACATTCCCAAGCTTAACCCACCCTTACATCAAGACATTCAGTTTGCATCTCCATTTCAACGTTCAGTGTTTGAGATTCTCTTGCTGTGACAACCAAAGTAGTCATATTTGTCTGAAATTCAATAGGCCAAGGGCTGTGTGATGATAAGGGACTGCTTGTTTGTTGTTTGTATTTAGTTTAAGGGTCCAGAATTGATGATTAGACATTTGCCGATTTACATTATACTTCCAACTGAAGTGTCTATTGGTCTTTATTGCAATAAGTTGAACCTAATGGAGTGGTATTCCTTCACAACAAAGAGACCAATCAAGTGATATCAAGTCACAAGCGATTGAAAATGTGCAGAGGAACAAAATCCTAAATATGTTAGATCTTAATCAAGTGCTGCAAGCAGATCGATCCTTGCTAAGCACGATAGTTAGGCTGTGTCCATCCACTCTATGATTTCGAAAGCCCCCATTACTTCACACTAATGTAGGCACATTCAAACACATCTCAAGAAGAAAGCTTGATGATCTTGTCTTGTGCTAATTGCGGTGGAACTAGGCTATATTTGTGGAACCCTTCAGTACCTGCCAATAGTCCGTCATCAGTTCGAGGGGAGCTGCACGAGCTGGGTAAACGTTGCCACTGGGACTGTCCACGGAAGGCAAGTCCTTGTCTAAGAAGCAACCAGAGTGATCTTCAAGAGAAGACACCCTCACTTCTTCTTGCTGACACTTCCCCACAAACCTTTTTTCCGTTACTCAGCTGTGCAATGCGGTTAGGGCTGACAGCTAGCATGAATTGGCATCACCGCGAAGGGATGGTGGGATCAGACGCGGTTTGTTTCCTTCCAGTGGCCAATCCATCCGAGTGAATGATAGCTAGTTCTTGCTCTTCGCAGTTAAGCATACCGAAAAAACAAAAAAAACAACAACATTCATGAGGGAACAGTGGAAAACACAGAAGACCAGGGGTATCTGCGTCCGCATCCTAGTGGAAGCCATGGAAAATTCTGGAACCATTTTTCTTGAAAGTAGATCTTGTGGTTTTCCTTTCTTCAGGGTGGGGTTGATGGAAAAGTGATGGGTGATGAGGTTGTGATCAATTGAGAGAATTTGTAGATAGGATATCACTGTCTAAGGCACGTCGGAAATGTTTTTTCACCTCGCGACACGTGGGTGGCCCTGGACGCATCAGGAAGTGCTCGGGAATTGTGTCATGAAGAATGGGGACTGAAAGAAGAGGGACGTACCCGTATTCTCAATTCCGACCCCAAGGAGGCTTCTCGTAGATGCCGGATCAAGTCAACGACAACTCATCATCTCCACGTTTCTTGGGGAATTGACCTTATTTGGCTAGATTTAGCCTGCGTTGATGGCCGACCCGAATCTTACTTTAGAGCTCAACGCTATCGAAAATGAAATGAGCGTCCCAGATTATTAACTGAAACTAAGAATAACCAATATGTCGAATGGCACCAAATAGTATTGGAAACAAAGTGACACAATGATAACCGAATTGCTAATGTTAATACTGCTGCAAATGGGGCCCGAACAAAGGCACACAATTACATGTTTTGGCAGAGAGCAAACATAGCTATGGTCTCTAATCCCCGTGTCAGAGTCAAAGGGGAGCAGCCAAATGAATACATATGGCAACCATTTCATCAATTATGGGCCCGTGAATCTTCTTTTATTTAATTCTATGAATTATTGGCTGGGCGGATGAAAGAAATGCCTAAATATGATGCGCATTGTCAGACATTTATGTTGGACTGAAACGTGAGGGGATTGTGGTTACAAGGACATACGCCATCTCTTTTTTATATTTCAGTTTTTTGAATTATTCCACGGGTGTATGGAGCTGGAGAAAGAATAGGCTTATTATAAATTAAGCATTGTAGACATTTTGTTGGAAACTGAAAAGTGAGGGGATTGTTGTCCAGGCTTTGCCTCCTCCTTCAGAAGTCCCACACTAATGGAGGAGGGGTCATTCTCCCGGATTAGATCCGTGTCGAGCAATGCAGTAGAACTGTAATTTTCGCGCATTTCACATCCGTCTTCTCATGGTGACGTGCATGATTTAGATATGGGAACCATCAGTTTGTGAAGGGGGTAAAACCTGCCATGAGTTATAATGATCCCCCCCCTCCCAAGAGAAGAGCCAAAAACCAGAAAGCCAAAGGCTAGTGATTCCTTGACTTCTGACACAACCTATAGCCACACAAGGACAAATGCAGGAGATTGATACAAGCGCGTATGGGTAACATCACATCTGTCAAATTCCCATTTTTCCAAACCAAACCTTGGGTTCCTATACTCTGATAAGAAAGCTCACACTAATTCGAGGGATTCAGACTTTGACCTCTGGGGACCTTCAAAACAGAAGGGTTCATGTACTTATCATCGGGAAACACACATACCAAGGCTGAGCTTCCATCCATTCAGGTGGGGTCTTTGAGTTATCATGTTCACATGGCATAATGGCCAAAATATTGACTTTTACATTTTTTTCTATTTTCGACCAAAATTTCACCCGGACCTATACCAAAAACAATAGGATTCCTGTACTCTCCATAAGAAAGCTACACACCCCAATTTCAACCCTATCAGACCAAACATTCGTGGACTTATCGTGTTCACAAGAGTTTCAGACTTTCAACCTCTGGTGACCAGATGACTCTGACTACCCAAACAATAGGGTTCATGTACTCATCATGGGGAACACACATACAAGTATGAGCTTCATCCATCCAGGTGGGGTGAGTTTATCGTTTTTCCTGTTCACAAGCCAGCGTTACATACACACATCACATACATATTTGGACTGTTATTGCATATTTCGAACCACGTAAATTGAATCCATAATTAAAGCGGTACATAACGGAATGCAATAAATATACTAAATGAAGATATAGATTACGAAAGATGATTACATAGGAGGCCTGACAGACCTCGTTGAAATAGGGGACCTCAATCAGCCAGGGATCGTGCCATAAATCCGGGGCCGTTTCTCCCACACGATGTGGGAGCCAATCGCGGCACTGATACTGAGATATTTAGCCAAACCCTTACTTCTCTTATTACTCAGGCCCATTTTCTCCAGTCCTGAGGACAAACCGACCATGGACACATCCATACTCCAATATTAGTACAAGTTTACAGGAATATCGGGTTGTTGTATCCACATTTATAGCTCATTTAAGGTTGCGTAGATGTAAATTTGGTGTTTAGCACGTGTCAAGGAATGCGTCGAACGGGGCAGGATATTTCAACAATGAAGGTTTTTTTTGGCCAAGCGATCACAGATTAAGAGATCGGGTTTTCTATATGCTGACGCAGCTGAAGTCGCTTGACTGTCGAGCATATACCTGATACATACTACTAAAAAATTCGTTCGAAATTGGCCTCACTTTTTCAGAGAAATTCTGCTTGAAAAGAAAACAAAAACCGTATGATTAGCACAAGTATTGTTAAAAATTCAACCTACCTAACCTTTAACCCCATCTTTAACCTTAATCACCTGACCCACCCCTTTCAATACCAACAAAACATCCACATACAACAGATTATGCATTATGCAATTATACCAGTAAAACTTATTCCAATTCTATGCCTTGCAAGTATAAGAAGCAAGCTGGGTAGTTGTGTGACCAGTAGGTGTACATCACTTCTCAAAAATATTAAAATAACAGAATACAAAAAGGCCTTTCTTTTTTGCAGAAGTCATTTCGTACGTGAAATTTTTAATATATATCAGTATTTCTGTAGGTTCAAAATTTGGGGGAATCCGCATCCCACACACAATTTTCAAAGGGATTGTGAAATATGAGGGGGGGGGTCTAAGAAAAATAGGTCGCGAATCTTTGGCACAGTTACCATGAATGTGCGTCCCCCCCATCCCCTTCTCCCCCCCGAACATTGCCGTTTCTCACAATAGGAAGGATGTGTTTGCTAAGGGTTAGTTTACAGCCTCCCTCTTGCCAGTTTGTCTTCCCGACTCTCCAATAATGGCTTGCAAAAATACTGCCTATACAAGTTAGACTGTATAGGCAGTAGGGACATGGGGATTTAATGACTTACGCCATGCCTACCGTTCCTGCTTTATACCATAGCTACGGGACTGTCGCCGAAAGGGCAAATCTTACAACGACAAACTTCTGGCCCATAGTGAATGTTCTTTCCAGGGCAAAAAATTGTATTTTGTGGATAAATAAGAACAAAAATGATATTTTCCAATGGCTTTAATAATTCCAACATGGTAGCCCAGCCATAGGCCTAAGCTACTGAACTTGCTTATGATTTGTACAGGGACACACCTAGATCAAAAAGTGAATATCGAAGACCAACCTTTGCAAATAACATGATTTCGTGTGAAATGTGTTGTATCAACCCATTTACGGCCTGTTTGAAGTTTTGTTGATTTTAATTTTATTGTACAGTGAATCACTCCCATTCACATGGTTAACAAGAATATGTACATTGCACCAGTTCTGCCAAAATCGCGTCTTAAGTCAATCGATTGTACTGAGGGGGTTCGTAGGGGGCCCTAGTAGTAGTAAACAATAAAAATAATGTTTTCTCTAATGTTCTGCAGTGTTACGATGTCGGACACACAATGATATGAGCTTACTGAACTTGCTGCAAAAATATCGGACCCGTTCCAATACTTCAACCCTTCAACAACGGCTGGCTCTTGTATACTATATACCCATAGCTATTATGCTATAGGCTACATTATGGGTACGGTATAGGCTCCAACGCTACGACCCCTGTGCCTGCAACAACATCCTGCTGAAAAGTAGGCTCCACAATCTTTGATTCAAGGGGCTACTGATCGCCGATCTTTCGTAAACGTCCGAATTCAATCTCTGATTGATATATATCCTTTATGGATCAAGTCCCACATCTCAACTGCTTACTATAAGAAGGGCATTATACTAATGGAAAATGCCCCTTCTTAGCCCTTGTTATAGTAGCCACGTTCGGGCCGGGTGCCTATACGGCGAATCGCTCGGTCTGGTGTGGAATTGGCACTTCCGGTTGGAGTCATGTTGACAATAATAAGCACAGTAACAGCTAGATACGAGGTCAGATCTCCGACGAATAATGGGAGAAAATGAAAGGGATCATGGGAAAATGGTCACTTTTGCATAAAATTAGCCCTTAAACTACCTAGATAGGATTCGGGTAAATTTTGTGAACATGCTGTGAAGAAGAAGCACTTTTCCAAGAAAACATTAGAAAGCAATTTGAGAACAATCCACTCCTCTTCATAGGCAGAAAATGCCTTTTGTAGATCTAACACCAAATTGCCCTTATTCTTCCGTAATGGACCTGACATTGACCTTCACAAGGTCAAGTTGTCCCAGGGGTCAATGAACATTGTTTCCATTGGACCACTCCATCCGGGAGACCCGTTTTTAGGGGCCCATAATGCTTCTTTTCACCAGATGTTACTGTTTCAACTCTAATAGCAGTATGTGAAGTTCATCCAGGAATTGTGCTACAATTTGAAAAGAACACTACCCAGGAAACATTATGACAGAGTTTCAAGGAAAATATAATGCCCTTTTCTTTTTGTAGGAGAAGATGCATTTGTAAGGCTGAAAAAATGGCCAATTGTGATGCTTTAATGACCTTGACCTGACCTTCACACAGGTCAGAAATGTCCAGGGTCAATGGTCATTATGTTCAAGTGCGGTCAACATCAAATCAAAGATTGATTCAATTGGGCAGCAAAGAGGCAATTGTGTCTGTGAACTAAAAAAAATCAATTGTGGACACACAGGAAGTAGTAGATAGAATGACTAGGGGGTGGTCACAAGAGTCACCAGGCAGCTAGTTTGAGCTAAAAAATTCGCGTGGTTGTACGCTAGCGCCGACAATGGGGCTCCGCTCAGATAGTTTTATTGGCCCCTGAAATTGCCGTGCTCCCTATGCCACCTGCCTGTGCCCCTTCCCAGACGAAACGTCTGGAGACGCCACTGCTCTACCCCCTCTCCCAGAGCATCCCACTGAAAAAACCTAGGCAAGTACCGAAAGCTACTATAACGCATCTGAGTGCCCGGTATGAGTGACCTCTCGAAACTTTTCAAACGATTCGTACCAAGCAATGATTGGCTCCTTTAGATACCCGGCCCAAAATCCCATCTCCCACATTTAAACGGGGGCCGTACATTAATTCAATATTGTCACTTTGCTGATCAAATATTAATGGCTAAATTGAAGAGGGTTGGGGTTCAATCCTAGCTCCACCTGTGTACGTAAATTGTAAACTTGACGTAGGTTCTTGGTAGTTATCTTGAAATCAACTGCTGACATATTCTTTCATAAATAAAATTAAAATATAAGAGAGGCAGTAGATTGCGGTGTTGACTATTTATATGCCTATATTCTGCATAGTGACGACTCTTCCAAAAAAAAAATCTTACTGAAATGGCACATCCGGAGATTTTTTGCAATTAGGCACGGCAAATGCCATTACCGGCGATGTAGGAGGTGTTTGTAAAAGCCAAAATTCCCGTGGGAGCGCTACGCGCCAACCAATAGTGAGCCGCACGCCTCAGCATAGTAAATTGCCATCCACACGTCCTCACACTTTTTGGAACGGATTGATGCCTTGATTGTCCATCCAGATAATGTGAGGCAAGAAAGTAAGAGAGAATGCGGCTAATGGGTGGGCTAACTACGCATTCAAAACTTTCTATGACACAAGGAACGCCGCGCAAGCTGTCAAGTATGAACCCTCATATATCACTGCATTGGGGGGAGGGGGGGGGCGTGCGAAAGGTACACTGCTCTGGCCATGGAAATATGCATTGAGTTCCAGGCGATGGTCGTGTTCCTTCTCATGCCATTGGTGATGCGCCGTTACCACAGTTCAGACTGCAGCGCCAATGAACGAACGCCAGTGATGCCTCATTCCTGTCCGACTGAAGAGATTAAGGCCGTTATTGACTATCATGATTCTCAGCACTGATATGAATGTGTACGTTTATGAAGGAGAATAATACACAGTTCAAGTACACCTACACATTGGGTATTCTAACATGAACCGATTGTCACATTAATTCTTCTCTGGTTCTTAAAGATTAAACAAGAGATAAACAATTCATTAAAATAATAAGAACCGTTCTCACAGGCTGATAAAATATTCACTTATACGGCACTGTAATCATATCAGTGACCTAATGAGGTTAAGTGTCGCCGGCATATAATGTATGGGCGGACGGGCAGAGGATCAATGCTGTCACGTTATGGCTGTTGGTTTATATACTGTGAGTAGGTATGTGGAGAAGGAAAACCCCAAACCCTCCATTTAGATTTAATATATTCAGAAGTGCCAAGATCATTAATTTGATTGTCATTGTAATTCCACCACGAGAAGGCACTTTGTTTTGAATCGATAGTGTGAGTATAAACGGTTCCTCTCAGGCCCTGCGATAGGAGCCATTTCCGGCGATTTGGGGTGTGTTAAAACCTCAAAATTTCCTTCCGCTCTCCGCGCCAACCGATGGTGGCAGATCCGCTGAATGGTGACCCGCGCCCCCCGGTTGACAAATACTGGCATACGCCCTGGACTTGGACCTCTCATTACCTCAATGCAAATTTGACCTGATCAAAAAACAATAGGACTATGTACTCAATTATGGGGAAACCCACGTCCCATATCTGACTTCATCCATCAAGGTGGGGTCGAGTTATTCTTTTCACAAGGTAAAATTGCCTAAAATACACTTTTCCACAATTTTCTAATTGTCCCGTAATTTATCCCTGGTCGTACACCAAAACAATATGGTTCTGTACCCCTTCTGAGAGCTAACAAAACAAATTTCAGCTTCTTGACTGATCATTCATTTTGGGTAAATTACTTAGCCTCTTCACAAGATTTCAGACTTGACCTCTAATAACGCAACGACCTTTGACCTGCCCCAAAAAAAACAATATGAATCATGTATTTATTATGGGGAAACCACATACCAAGTACGAGCTTACTCCATCCAGGTGGGTCGGTTTATTCTCTTCACTAGCTAAAATTGCCCAATATCATGTTTAAATTTTTTTTTTTAATTTCCAATCTTTCCCCAACATGACCCCTGTCTTCACCAAAATTTCCCCTGATCGGGCCAAGCATTCTGGACTTTATCGCTCTTCACGAGATTTTCCAGACTTTGACCTCTAATGCCCTTTGACCTGACCCCAAACAATAGGGACATGTATTCCAGGGAACCCACATACCAAGTACGAGCGTCATCCAACCCAGGTGGTCGGGTTAGGCTCTTCATAGCTATAATTGTCCAACTATCTTTTTTACAAAAAAACAATTTCCAATCTTTCCCCAAATGACCCACTGATCTGCACCAAAATTTCACCTTGACCGGACCCAGCATTCTGGACTTATCCTTTTCACGAGATTCTCAGACTTTGACCTCTACGGCCTTGAACGTACGCCAAACATAGGGACATTTATCATCATGTGGAACCCACATACCAATAACGCTTTACATCCAACCAGGTGGGTCGGTTATGTCTCACTAGCTGTCATTGTCTCAAATTTTTTTTTTTTTAATTTCCAATCTTTCCCCAAAATGACCCCTGTCTGCACCAAAATTTCACCTTTATCGGACCAAGCATTCTGGACTTATCCTCTTCACCAGATTTTCAGACTTTGACCTCTCATATGACCTTTGACCGACCCCAACAGTATGGATCATGATCATCATGAGGAACCCACATCCAAGTAGACTTCATCCATCCATGTGTGGTCGAGGTATGCTCTTCACCACTAAAATTGCCCCAAATATCAAATTTTTCACAATTCCCACATTTTTCTAAACAAGGCTATCGCCCCGGTGTCTCGCCGGTTCGCGATCATGGTTACTTTATTATAACCATGCAAACAATTATCGGCATTAAATGTGGTCGCTCGAAGATTTGATATTAGCATTTAACATAACCAGCTACTAATCAGTGACAATTTCAGGGTTCGAAAGGACTGATTATTGACAATTGTCTACCAAGGAGTAAAAGTTTTGTTGGAATGTTGGACTCAATTTGCCCTGCTTACTCAATTTAGCAGTTTTTACAGTTTTCCCGAAACGCCAGCAAAATCCAGTGACCCAGAATTTCCATGATAAAAAGTTTGGAACTCAGGTGAACCATACATACCCACCAGGTTTTTATGAAAATCCACGCAACTTGGAGATTTCGCAGTAATTAGCCAATTAGGTACATTGAATGACCCTCCAGTGACCGCGAATCTTTGTTAAAAAGTTTTGGACTGAAGGTAGACCATATTCACCAAGTGATCGTGAAAATCCGACAAACTTTTGAATTTCGCATAAATTATGCAAATTAGAAACGACTTATACCATATTTTTTATTCTGAAACCTGCCTTTAACTCTGGTAACCTCAGATGCCTCCAACACTGACCCCAAAACATAGGGTTCAATGTACTCATCATGGGGAATACACAACCAAGTATGAGCCTCAATTCACCCCGCCCTTTACCAAAAAAAAACAATAGGGTTTCCTGGACTCCCCCATAAGGAAGAACCAGATTTCACCTGAAGCAGAGACGCCACCGTTCTGGATTATCGGATTTACAAGGTTGTCCACTTTTGACCCTGGTGACCTCAGATGACCCCCGACCTGACCCCAAAACAAAAGGGTTCATAAACTCTCATGTGGAAAAAACAATACCAGTATGACTTCATCATTTCATCCATCCAGGTGGGGTCACGTTATCATTTTCACAGCAAAATGGGCTAAAATATTAAATTTTATCTTTCAACAAATTTTCTATCTTCGGAGATCGTCGAGATCAAATTCACTTCCTGACCCTGAACCAAAAACAATAGGGTTCCTGTCTTCCCATAATGAAGCTTTACACCTAATTTCAAACATTGTCAGAACCACAACCACTTCGGACTTATCGTGTTTACAAGGTTTTTCCAGACTTTGACTCTGGTGACCTCAGATGACCTCCGACCTGACCCAAACCAATGGGGTTTCATATAATCATCATGGGTAACAACATACCAAGTAATGAGCTTCATCCATCAGGTGGGGTCAAGTTATCATGGTTTACAACCCAAATTGGCTGAAATATCCAATTTTCTCAAATTTTCTATCTTCGGATCAAAATTCACTCCCGACCTGAACAAAAACAATAGGGTTCCTGTCCTCCCCATAAGGAAAGCTTTACACCAATTTCAAACTTGATCAGACAACCATTCGGACTTATCGTGTTTACAAGGTTTTTCAACTTGGACTCTGGTGACCTCAGATGACCTCTGACCTGACCCAAAAAATTAGGTTCATGTACTCATCAATTGGGGAAACACATACCAATATGAGCTTCATCCATCCAGGTGGGGTCGAGTTATCGTGTTTACGAGCCGAAATTGGCAAAAATATCCAAATTTTAAAAAATTCTATTTTCGACTAAAATTCACGCCCGACCTGTACCAAAAAAACCAATAGAGTTCCTGTACTCCCCATAAGAAGAATACACCTAATTTCAACTTGATCAGACCCACCATTCTGGACTGTTCGTGTTGTACCAAGTGTTTTCAGACTTCTGACCTCGGTGACCTCAGAATGACCCTCTGATCTTTGGGGGCAACCTGACCCCAAAACAATGGGTCATGTACTCATATGGGGAACACACATACCAAGTATGAGCTTCATCCATCCAGGTGGGGTCGATTATCGTGTTACGACCGAACATGGCCAAAATATCAATTTTCGCAATTCTATTTTCGTCCGATAAATTCACTCCCGTACCTTTGTACCAAAAACAATGAGTTCCTGTACTCCCCATAAGAAAGCTATATACACTAATTTTCAACTTGAATCAGACCAACCATTCTGGACTTTACGTGTTTAAGGTTTTCCAAGACTTTGACCTCTGGTGACCTCATGACCCTCTGAACCTGCCCCAAAAAACAATAGGGTTCAGGTCTCTCATGGGGAACACACATGCCAAGTATGAGCTTAACCTACCCAGACCTGATCAGGTTATCTTGTTTACAAGCTGGGGCCGTCAACACACACACTACACACACCACACACACCACAAACACCCGCACACACAACACACAACGACGTGACTGCATAATTCCTCTGACTTCGTCAAGGAATCAAAAATACATACCCACCGAGAATCCCATCTTGTACGGGATGTCCGGTCTACCAACAAGTTCCCACCAATGGTGCTGTCGTTGCAGCAATGAGTGGGCAAACTCTCGAACCGGGTTCCTACTAAAACAAGAAGTTAACTAAGGAACCAGTCTATTTTACTTTAGCTAAGGGGAACGGGTCGGAAGGAACTTAGTCCTTCATGACAAGCCTACAGCTACAAACGTTAACCCAGGAGAAGACAACAAACTCAAAGAAAAAATTTTTTTTCCCACACTCCCTATAAAGAAAAAAGTTGAGACTGTTCTTGGGAGGCATTTAGCGTCAGAATCGAACAGTAAATGGCAGGAGGCTATTCATTTCCAACTCATTATTCATTCTAATTCTATGCGAAGGAATGCTTCTGAATGTCTGAACAACTAACCAATGGTGCTGTGGCTCAAACCACCAAATCAGTGCAGATATAAATGGATGTTTTAGGGCTCAAGACCAAGGTGACCACAGACACAATAATCAGATCACAAGCTAGAGGCAGTGCTAGACCAGAATTTCCGATTTTCCACACATTCCGATCAACAACTTGTAAACGCACATGGACGAAAACAATTCTTGAATCTGACCCAGGACGTCGGAAGGCTCAGTGATTTCTCAACTTTTACTGTATCTTTCAAAGCTAACATCGTGTTCCCAAGGTTTACAGACTTTGACCTCAGAACATGCCTAACCACCTCCCCAAACCCCCCCCCTGCCCTCCGAAAACAGTTTATGTACTCGGCAGTAACACCCACTTACCAAATAGGTTTGGCGTTCTAATGCCAGTGGGGCGCAAGTTATCGGGTTAACAATGAAGATGGCCTGAAAATCATTTTGTCCGGTCCTACATAAAACATTAGGGACTGTCCTCATTTTGCCAAGCTAAGCAATTTTGACCATAGTTACTTATTATGGAGCGCTCAATACCAGTAGGAGTATGAGCTTGTTCCATTCATGTGAGGTAAAAGTATTGTGTTTCAAACAAGCTTAAAGTTGCCAAAATAAATCATTCATATTTTTTCTAACAATGACAGCCGTCTATACCGGAACCAATGGAGCTCATGTACTTCCATAGGAATGTAGCATTGCAAATTTAAACCTGAATGCCATGCACCAGGACTTACAGTGTTAACAAGGATTTCTGACGTACGTTGATTTTTGTTAACCTTAGATTACCTCTGACCTGACCCAAAACAATGGGCATAAAGTACTCATTATGGGGGGTACCCACATACCAAGTGTGAACTTCATCGATTCAGGTATGGTCAAGTAATTGTTTTCACAAGCGAAAAAGATCCAATGTTTTCCGACTTTCAAAAATTTTCACCACAATATCGGTCCCCCGTCTGAACCAAAATAATGAAGATGTTGTAGTACCCTGCCATCAGAGAGCTGTGAACCAAATTTAAGTTTGTTGGTCAGGCATTTGGGAATCATCAGGTTACAGGTTTTAGACTGTGACATTGTTGACCCCAAGACGATAGGGTTCATGTATCATCATAGGGAACCCACATACTAAGTACGAACTTCATCCACGCAAGTAGGCTCCAGTGTTCACAAGCAAAATTCTGGCAACTATCCGTTTTTCCCCTTCTCCCAATTTTTTGCCCCCGAAGACCCAATCCACAGGCAAGAATAACAGATTTGTGTACTCATCATGGGAAAGCTGGCATGCCAATTTCAGCTGACTGAGCCAAGCATTCCGACTCATCGGGTTCACAAGATTTCCAGACCTCATTGATCTCAGGTGACCTTTTATCTGACCTCAAAAACATGGTTATGTAGACATGTACTCTTTATGGGAAACCCACGTACCATACATGAACTACATCATGCAGCTAGGATCGAGTTATCACATTCAGAATTATTGTAGTTAAGAAAAGGTTTAGAAATCATTCATTCCCCATATTGGTCTTTGGCAGGTGAGAATTACCAAATATTTACCTGGAATCAGTCAGGAATCTCAATAACTGCCTACAAGTTGTTTTAAAATCTGTGTTACCGTGGTACTCTAAGATATCATGCAAGATTTTCGTGGTCGTCTTGCATGTGCCCAATATGAATAATAGGATCGCCAAAATCGAGCCCCGAGTGACAACACTTCTGTTCACAAAACCATGTTCAAAACAAGACAAGACTGGAAAAAAACAGGTGGTTGTGGTGATTTCCCCAATTATTACGGCCAAGAATTAGCTGTAAGTATCAAACTTTATACCAATGAAATTTTAAACATGGGTGTGGATTGGAACATTCTTGGATGATGTTTTGAAAGTTATAGAGGGCTGTGTAATCTGAGAGATTTTGTCATCTTCGATGGAAGTGTACAAAGTAAATTCTTCCTGAATACGTGGCTAGGATAAAAAGACACACCGCAATCGTCATCAATGATGGTAAGCGTTGTGGTTACACTGGCAGGGTCTGGGGTGGCACAACGGCGCCCACAGTCCGCGTCGAGAATGGGGTATGGCTGATGCTGTCAATCTTGAGGATCAACTCTTCATGATCTTCCACAATGAGGTCCTCATCGATCACTATCGTGACGTAGCGGAAGGCGTCTCTGGGTCGATGGTGACAGGTGTTAGTGAGGTGTAGTCTGTTCCATCGCCTGGCAGAGCCGCTGTGTAGCTGATTGCTGACGAGAGATGCAGTAATAGAAGATGAACACAGTGCTTCCACATTTTATTTTCATTCTCCCTAAAATGGAGACAGAGTTTTTGGAGAGTCCCACTTAATTATTTTATGCAAAATAAGAAAAGAATACACTGGGAGACATATGCCCAACTATATGCAAAAGTTTTTTCAAAAGTTTTTTTAGTTTACAATGTACAACACACAAAATGCATGCTTATTACTGTACCGATAACTATTGTTTACGTAAACCACATTAAAATAAACACCGTGAAGCGATTAATGTTCTGCAATTTCCACAAGCGCCGGACAACCCCCCCCCCTCCTCGTCGAACCTGCCCTCTCCCCGAGGGAATAAAACTCCAAAACATCGTTCATTCAGCCGTAACATAACTAGGTATATGCTGTGCATCACCCTATACACTGTACATATGAAAGAGACACACTCACACTACGAAGAGATAGCCCTATGCTACCACATAACCACTGCCCGTTTGGCATGATAACTGAAGCAAGACAGGGCCTGGAATTTGATTGAGAATATGTGCTAAAATCATTGCGAAAACTACTAAATATCATCGTTGTATCCAGTGAGAAATTGGTGAATCAATCCATTCTTTCATGTCATTGAGTACCGTAGGTCTACGCAAGTCACAAGCCACAGCAATATTCTGGCGAATTGGCGACCGCTACGGCTGTAGGAGTTTTTGACCTTAACACAAGGTCAGTGCAAAACCTAATTGATGTTAACTGTATGCGGAGAGATGATCGGGTTGATATAGTAGCCGCCGCGCTTATTGTGACTCTATGATATTCACAAAAGTGTGGAGCTTCCGAATCGCCTTTGAAAGCTGGCATATAATTATTTGTTTCCTTCGCCGGGAGCCCAAAATCATTGCATGCCAATAAAAAGGATGGAATCGGAGGAGTATTGACTTGACACTAAAGCTGAATAATGAATCGGTAACATTGGATATTGGCATAATCTTCTGAAGACGATTTTAGAAGACGTATCATGGTGCGTCGATGTTCAAAACACGTGCATCCCAGGGACGCACGGTCCTTATTCCTCTTGTGCGTCCCTGGGAATATCTTTGCATCAGGGACCAGAGATCCGGGTTAACTGAAACCCTGGGAGACCCAAATTCCCTGAAGTTGGTTTAATTTCTCCTGATTATGCCTCTACACATATGAACACAGCCTGAGAAAGGACCATTTAACAGAAAAGTTGGAGAGGAAAGGTGTCTCTCGTAGAAAATGAAGCAACAAGCAAACATGAGTCAAATGTTAATAGTTTGCCTTTTTGGGGGAACTTTCCTGGAATCATTCATTTCCTGAACATTTCCTGAAAAGCACCAGATTTCTGAATTTGGGAGGTACTTTCGGAAACGAGCGTGGAAGAGAATAATGGATCAATCAAAGTGCCCTAACCCTTATGTGGCAACCTGGTATGATAATGGTCATGTTTTACATGAGAACAAGCATAGCAGCAATCAATTAGAATGTTTGACCTCCCTAGTTTATAAGCCAATCGGATGGTTTCAATTTTATTCCCACAGATTATGTCATTGTTTTTCACAGACCTCACCACATTTCCTCGCTTTATGTGGGAAAAGTATCTAAGACGATCAACGCTGGCACCTTGCAAAACATAGATAGGCCAATTGTTGTAGCACATTACGAGGTAAAAACTCATTGGAATGTTGATTGCAGGCTTGGTGTGTACGGGGATTGCTCATCCGCATTTTTATAATGACACTCAATTAGCTCTCGCATAAACAATAGCAATGATAGTGTTTCATCCCTCTCTATGGATGAGTAACTCATAAGCTAATTTCACATTGATACATATGATTTCATTGTTGAAAGTGAAAGTAACTAACAAAATATGGGTTTTTTTAGTATGTAGTCTACAAACTACTGCAAAGATGAGGAATCCCTAATGTGCTGTGGGACATTATTCCACACCTGTGGGCATAACAGGAAAAAGACTTGATCCAAATTCTCTACGGGACCCTTCTTCACTAGAAAAGAAGAGATGCAAGCGGTACGATCTAGACCTGTCTCCGCTATGAATAAGAGCGTTCCTCCTCAGGATAGTGAAACCCACCAACTGATTCAACTGCGTTCGTTTTAGCGATTTTGGGACATGTTTTGCAATCGTTAAGTATCGAGCGGGAAAATAAAAAAAAGCTTTTTAAGGTTCGCCCGGCCCCTCACAACCTCAACCTAAGGTCGAGTATACGAGTTGCGTTGATTTGTGCTCATGGTTCATCCGTGGCTCCCTCCCCTTTCACGACACACAAGATATGCTCTGCCAAAACAGGTGGATTGAAATTCTTTCTTGAGCTCGAATTCCTCAATTGTGTTAAACAAAATATCACCGAAGGTCAGTTGCTACTAGGCTTTTTTGCCAAACATTCGTTTTACCAAGGGTTAGGTTCATAGGTAGGTAAAGTTTACCCACAGACATTATATGACACATTTATGTTACACAGTGTCTCAAGTGTCATCCTAGAAAGCCAGTGTGTACCAAGGGAACCTTCAATCTCAGTCACTTACATGTACATAATATCCAACATGTGAATCAGTGACCTTCCCTCAGACAATTGAGTGAATTGGCAGGGCCGCCATTGGATGTTTCTTGTGAGTAAGTAAGGAATCTACACTTGGAAAGAGTCAGAGTTAGACAAGAAGTATAAAAAATTACCACTGGAAATCTCTTCCTGAGTTCACCTGCTGAATTATCTTGACTCAATCCAAACTGAAGGAGGCACTAAGCCCCTAGGGACTTCAAAAAGGGTCTACCTACTACGTACATTCACTTTGCACTTACAGGCATTGGCATAAAAATTCACCAGCTGGGAAATAAGACCCCATTACACATAATATCCCTAATATATATAGCATCACAGCATTGTCATCAGGGCGACTTCCTAGTTTGACTTGGTGTTGTCAGCAAATTCAAATTTTGTACAGAATTATCCCGATTTTTTTTAGAAAGGCCACCAATGGTAAGACAACATGTGCACGAGCATTTGCTGTCCGGTCCTCCCACTTCTTACTCAATGCTCCGAGTCAGATGACCAATGAACGACCTGTGAATTTCTTGACCTTCAATAACAACCGATTGTAGCACCTTCATGGAGAGGTGAGCTTCATACACATCCTTGCGAAATTGGATAGCAATGACGCTCTAGATGACCTTTAACCTGAGATTTCTGAAAAAGCCTGTTTATACCCTCTAGATCAGTTATGGGTAATCTACTGCTGGCTGGTCAAATCTGGCACTCATTACCTGTTCCCTGGCCCATGGAGTGCTTGAATAAAACACAAGTATCCATGAGCAGCGAGGACTCAGCCTATACATCCCTTCACGCCACAGAAATTAGGTTGAGCAGAAAAGACCCAAAACAAACAACGTCCAACAAGTATCAATAAACAACCTTCAACTTTTTATCTACTTTTGATGGCTTCTTACCCCCAAAACAATGTGTCAATCAGTCGAACAACTAGTGAAAGAGGGTCTTTAAAAGTGAAGACTGCGATAAGAATAGGTATAAGAGCGGGTATCCAGTTCCGATCATCATCATCCGATTATTAGGGAAGGGGCCCGGAAGGAACTGAGTCTTCAGAACAACCCCACAGTGGCCCACACCCACTACCCAAGCAGAAGTGAAACAAAAGAACTTGAAGAATTCTCCCACAATTCCTGAAAAACAAGTTAAGACTCTTCTTGAAGGCACTCTTAGACCAAACAACATCTGCAGGCGGCTGTCCGCTATTAAGCACTCTTTGGGAAAAGAAGAAAAAAGAAAGACTTCCCGAATGTCTGATCTGCAATGTTTACCACGCGCTTGAGACAATGGCCTAATAAATGGTAATATTAAGAAATTCAAAAAGCAATTGTCAAAGGATAGGTCAATCAAGCCATGGACAATTTGACCTGAATCAAAAATTACCACGAATTCGCCTCAATTCCATTGAAGTCAGACCGAAGACGCTGGGCACACATGTAATCTTTCCTATTATAAGCCAAATCTTGCAGAGAGGAACTAATAATCTTGTAGCCCTCCTTTAACAGCTCATCTCTTGAGAAACGAGGGATTCCACACTTGAATGGAATACTCCAGGTGAGGGTCTTACCAATGCTTTAACAGTCCGACAACAATTTTTTTGCCAAGAAGACTGAAATTAGGTTCAATGAAGCGAGGATCCGAGAACCTTTTCTAGCAGCTCCCGCATACTGCTTGGAAGGTTTCAATGTAGAATCAAAATCCACACCGAGATCTTTTTGGGAATTTTCCCCATTGATATCTGCCCATTTAAACTGCAAGACTCGTTGGCGTTATGGAACCGACATGCACAATTTGCAATATCGCACATTAGAGATTCGGTGCTGAATCCCCTTTGAACAATTGCAACATCATCAATTGACGTTTAATGGTGACATTAACTTGCATTGATGCTGATGGCAAGCTAGAAAAAGATCCTTTAGAAAAAACAAAACAAGAAAACAACTGCCACTCCCAGGTTCCTGCTGACAGGACAGAGTTCTCAGGAAGGCATGGATAGTGATGGTCACCTGCCTGGGCATTGCAGGATTTGGAGTATAATGGCGAAAGAGGGTGTCCCCCATCTGGATATACCCACGTGTTTCCTGCTTGTGTGTGGTAATCCAGATGTGGATGTGGTCTTTTCATGCAAGGTTTCGATGCAGCAGCGCCACTCAAAACACTGAGTGACCTAGTGTTGAGTGAAAGGCTATAATTCTATAATGGAATGTTTTCTACTCACGCGACGACTGAAGCCATATCTTCAATGGTGTCACCTTGATGTCGAGGGTTGCTGTGCAGTCGTGTCATCTTCGTCCCTGTGCTCTGGATACGAGGCCAACAGTTGCTGGTAGATTAGCAGAGAGAGTCAAATGAACTGTACATACACTACAACACTGTAATTCTTTTGCAATTTTGTAGATTGCGAGTATGCCAGCAATTGTAAGCATTTTGTAGATTGTCACAAGAGCCAAAATTGACCCTATATGAGTCAGTCTTACTATGACTTGCTTAAACACCACAGATGTACTATAATTAGTAGTAATGAACGCAAACTTACATTAACAGAACTAGCCCCTTGAACCGGGGGGTGCCATAGCTTATGACTCTCCTTTATGACAGGTGCCACATTCTTTGTGGTTTTTCCCACGGACTGAGAATTATTTTAACAAAATGAAAACGACTATTTGCATTCTCTCATTTTCATTACGAATTCCGGATTGCTGGCAATTATTAGAATCAAATCGATTTTTCAATTATCAAATCTGTCAATTTCGGCAGAAAACGACAGATTCAAAGTTTATATAACTCCGTTCGAGTTTGGAAAGTCGAGTGAGTACGATCGTTGGAATAGTTCTGTTTTTCCGTGCCGATGCTCCGTATTTTATGTTTCCTGTACCTTTCATTTTTGTCAGTTATAAGCCACTCCACCATCGCTGTTCGATTTTCATCACGATCCAAAATCCGTTTCCAATTATATTGAAACACTCAAGGTCAAATACCATCTGGTCCAAGGAGATCCACTTGGGAAAGCGTCCTGATTTTTATGTCAGGAATCGACCGATCAGCCATTCACTTGTCCACAGTTCAAGGTCTGATTTTCTATGGGTATGCAATCCATCTAAGGATCTGCTTTTTTTACGTGACTAGAATGACACGGGTCACGCTAGTATGGACCGATCGTGACTCTCTCTGACAACCTACAGCTAGACACAATGACATGGGAGATTGCACCATCTCGTTATGAGCAACATAACAGTTGACACACACTCACACACACCCATTTATCCCAACCAACAATATGTTCCTATACTCTTATAAGAAAGATACACACTTGATTTCAAGATTTTCTGACTTTGACCTGACCCCAAAGCAAATAGGGTTTTGTACTTATTGTGGGGAACACACATACCAAGGGCCGCATCAATCCAGTGAAGTGGTTTCCAATTATTTTTGTTTTTTTACAGCCCAAAATGGGCAAATATTTGGACTAAATATAGACTTGCAAAATTTTCATTTTCGACTAAAATTCACCCCGACAGAATAAAAAAAAGGCGACCGCCCCCAGTTTCTTGCCTGGGATGCGATCATTGTTTTCATCTATAGTCACCATGCAACAATTACAAGGCATTTAATGATTGCTTTAAGTTTCTGGTATTAGCATTGACGAACACCCTACTAATCATTGACCATTTCAAATCCATAAGACTGATTATTGCAATGTCTTACCATATGAGTTTTGTGAAATGTGAACAAGATGCCTAATTTGCAAATGAAATAAACATTATCAACTTCTGTTGAACCCTTATCAGTTCACTATCTCAGGGCCATTGTGACCACACTTAATACATGTCATTGGAGTCAACAACTTTAACAGTGCCCATGAATGAAGGCAATTTATACACACTGCATACGCCCTATTGAACCTGATTCAATGTTACATTTTGCTAGACTACAGGTAGACCCAGTCATAGTAAAACTGGTCCTATCTATAAGTTTGTCTGTAATCCTCAGTGTCACCCATAGATTCCATTTAATACAGCCCTCCCAAGGGAGTTACTCCCCCCACCCCCCAGCTATCTCACACACCAGAGCTACTGCAGGTTTACCCTGACAAGTGACCACTATGTCTCTCTTCGAACAAAGTTCAGCTAAACACAAATCAGATTTTGACCACCTACTGACCTTTGGGGATGCCTTCAATTACATGGCGTTTTTTATAAAAATTGTTACCTCCATGTGATGCATCACTCCTGGAACATATGCATTCCAATGCAACAAGCCCATGTTATTGCGAAAAGCTATAAATTAAACTTTGACACCTCTTGTGACTACCAAAGTAGTGTCCGATCGACGGGAGTTGGTCTCCCTCCATGGAGCACACAAATGTCTATCACCTCCAAAAATAACCAGTTTCTTCTATTTTTTTGCCCTTAACTTCTTAAATACGACACATTTATTCAAGGACTCACCTTTTACCCACGTGACCACCGACAGAGGTCGAATTAGGTCCGTAGCACACACTGCAGTCACAATTATATCCAATGTGAACCTTCCACTTCACAGTATTCAATTCTCCATTAATGGCCAGAAACAGTTGCTTGACCACCTAAGTGACCTTGATTACCTTTAATGAACCATGGCAGCATTTATGAAAATTGTAACTCTCCATGTGATCATCCACCCTCGCATTTTTGGTATTTCTGATGAACATGCCCCTTGCTCTTGCCAAAAAGTACTAACATAGTTTTGACCCCTACGTGACCTTTGATGACCTATGACAAGGCGGTTTTAATAAAAATTGTTACTCTCCATGTGATGCATCCACTCCTAGATGCATACTGCATTCCATGAACCACGCCGCAATGTTCTTGGCAAAAAAGCTATTAGATTAACCTTGAACCCCTTGTAACTACAAAGTATGCGTCCGAATATCCTCCCGAAGCGGGAGTTGGTTTCCTCATGAAGCACACACAGGTCTATCACATATCCAAAAATACCAGTTTTCTATTTTTTTTTTTGCCCGGTAACTTTCTTACTAAGCACATTATTCAGACTCAACCTTAACCCCATGACCACCCGACGAGGTCAAATTGAGGTCAGAGGTCCAACATTCAGGTCAACAATTATATCCCCATGGTGAACCTTCCACCTTCACGGATAGTCAATCTCTGATATGACCATAAACCGTTTTTTGACCCCGAAGTGACCTTGAATGCCAATTATAACATTAAATGACCTCTGGGGCCCTCGTCCTACTTCAAATCATTGTGACTATAGATAACCATCTCCACCAGTTTTCGTCAAAATCAACAAAACTTCAAAAATATCGCAGAAATTATGCAATTAGACTACTTAATTATCATAATCATGCCAGGATCTGATCGATTGGTTACTCTTCCTAGTTTTATATACCCTGCACGCATCACCACGCTCTACTTACACGAATGATATCTTGTACAACCAGCTTTCGGCCATTTTCATTAAATATGGCAATTTATGCAATGAGTATTGTCTTTTGGGACAAAAGTGGAGCACATCGGCGACTCTTCACCGCGCACCTCCACGAATAGGTCCCAGCATGATGGCTTCCACGTTCAGGGATATCTACCGCCATACCGAACAGACAAAGGACCACTATGTCCTCCTGAACAAAGTTCAGGCGATACAAAAAGGGTCCTGTACTCCCCTTAAGAAAGCTACAACACCAATTTTCAACCTGATCAGACCACCAACTATTCTCACACGTGCCTCTGGTGACCTCAGCCTACCTCTGACCTGACCAAAAAAAAATAGGATCATGAACGCATCCTAGGGAAGCACACATACCACTGTGGAACTTGAGCCATCCCAGTGGGGCGAGTTATCTTGTTTACTAGCTGAAATTGGCCAATTATCAATTTTTTTCAAATTTCCTCACCCCCGATTACACCAAAACATAGGTTTTCTGTAACCTCTCATAACAAGAAAACTGCCATACCGAATTCCAACTTGATCGACCAGGCACTTCTGGACGTATTAGGTTAACATAGATTTTTCAGGACTTTGACCTCTCGGTGACCACATATGACCTTTGACCTGACCCCAATCAATAGTATCATGTATCATTATGGGTAACCCATTACCATATGACTTGCTCCATCCGAGTGAGGCGATTTATCGTTTTAATGATCTGAAATTGGCCAATTAAGCAAATTTTTTTATTTCCCCCCCTTTTTTTTTCCTGAACCGACCCCCGAATTAAACCAAGAACAATGGTTCCTGTACTCCTCTAGAAAGCTGCACACCACGTTTCAACCTGAAAGACCAGCCATCTGGACTTATTAGGTCAACAAGATTTTTCAGACTTTGACCTCTCTTGACCTCAGAGACCTTTGACCTGACGCCAAAACAAAAGGGATCATGTACTCAGTGTGGGGACCCATATAACAAGTATGAACATTGATCCAGCCGAATGAGGTCGCGGTTATCCGTTAGCGAGCTGAAATTGGCCAACTTATCAATTTTTCACAAATTTTCCCAATTTTTTCCTGAACCTGAACCCCTGATTTACACCAAAATCCATATGGTTCCTGTTCTCTCCTCATAAACGCTGCTTACCAAGTTTTCAAACCTGATTTGGACCGGCTTCGGACTTATTTGTTTAACAGATTTTCCAATCCGACCTCTCTTGACCTCAGATGACCCTCCTTCGACCTGACCTCAAACAACAAAAGGGCTCATGTACCATATGGGGGACCCTATACAAAGTATGAACTCTATCCATCCCAATGGGGTTGAGTTATCGTTTTACAAAGGCTAGCGTCACCTCACACACACACACACAACACACACTGTCTGACTGCAAGTTTCCCGACTTCGTCATGAAAAAAAAAACAAATAGAACAACCGCTACAGTGTTTATTCTATAGCCTGGCAGGCACAAACCAAGGCATCACGAGCCACCGTGAAAAAACGCTCAATCTATTGGAGCTAGAGAAATGCTCCCCAAACTTACCAACTGACAAATCCGGCCAGGAATGAATTCACATGCCTGACACTCTATAAAGTTGATTGATAACCTTGTGAACTGACCAACTCATATCAAACACCCAAAGACATCTCCACATTCACAAGCAAAGGAGGATACATTCCCACACGTGGCCCAGCAAGCGTTTACAAGTGAAGAGAGAGTGCGCCTATATCTGGTGAACACAACAATATTTACAACGTGAAGAAGAAGCATCCCATATCTTTTTCCTCTCTTGTCAAAAACTGTGTGCCAATTTGTTTCGTAGGGACCAGACACGAAAAGTTTTACTTATTTTCTGGTCCCTCCACCTCCATATATTATGAATATGATATATTTTCAGTATATAAGCTAGCATTGCCTATGTGAAAAGTATGCATGTTTATTTTGGTTATGAGATGAGGTGGTAAATAAACTTGAACGTTTCAATTTTTATAGGAAGAAATAATGCATCCTATTCCAGTGGGTCCACAAAGTACGGTCCATGCTCTCACCTGTGTCATCGTCTGGTATACCACTGTTGCAGTGTCATCAGTTTCAATCACAAGCGAATCATGTGTGTCGTCTGCTAGTACAAAACACAGAACGACTCAGTGTCCTCAACGATGGTATCGTGCAGGATGTTGCCTGGAAGGTGACGCCACGCTCTCAGGGTCCTGAGGAAGTGGATCCACTTTGGACTCACCCCATTGTAAATCGTCACCCCACAATGCATTCTTATCGGCAAAAAGGAATTTCTCTTCATTAACCAAATCACATTCTTTTTCATGGAACTTATTTTGGCAACTTCTTTCTCATTGTTTCTCAATACCAGTGATACCAATCCAACATGCAGCTGGTCCGTTCCCTTTTGAAGGAAAATCTAATCATTCCAGACAGATCAAATTACGCGCATGTTTCTTTCTCGCTCTCATATGAGTATATGGCCTATGTTAATATACTCTTACTAATATTGTTATTGGATATCCCTGCGCCATCATCTTAATTGACTGTCAATCACGGACGGTTTGGATTGGACTTATACATTTCCCCATTAAATGAACCTCAATTTTAATGTTCACACAATGTTGGGTATAATCGGAGTTACACATTTTTTGTTTGTGTTGTAGCACTCAGCTGAAGTGCACAGAGTGCCGTGTAACACAGCCACGTACACCCACCTGTAGCTCGTGAACATGTGGTGAGTCTATCATATCCAAAGAAGCAGTTGTGAAAATTGGGGTCCAGAAGTACAAGCATGGGTTTGTGGTTTCAGTCTGTATTGCATAGCCCTTGTACTAGCGGAAGAGATGGAGTGTCCAGCCCCCCTCCCCCCCCCCCCCCCCCCCCTCACATCACACCTCACTAGGCCGTAGTCCACATCACCGCTAGCCAGTAACCCACAAAAAGCCAACTGGTAATATAAACAGGCTAAAGTCCCAGAGTTAGTTGTTACAATCACTTGCTCTATTAAATATCGAGCAATACTTAGCCTACCGACTTGGTCTATATCAGCAGATAATCTTTCCCGGGCATTGAGAAGGATATCAATTATTTTTCAATCGGTGGGCAAATTCGCAATGATTTCGATTTTCAACAGTGAATGCACATGTATATACGAAAAGCAAGATCAGTATAGAGGCCTACAATTTTCGTACCCATAGCAACATCGACCAACAACACCTGAGCTAAAGAACAGAGGGACCCCCACCTTTTTAAATTTACAATGGATCAATAACAGTAAACACATGTGGGATGTTATGTATGAGAACATGCGATACACATTTTCCCAAAGAAAGGATCAATTTCACATATACTGGATTCGGTGCTGTTTTTCAAATCAGATAACCAGAAGCAAAAAGGCTTTAGTGATTCCTTGACTCTTTCTGTATGCAACCTTAGCCAGACACATGAACAAAAGAGAGATTGTACCAGCTCATAATGGGCAACATAACACCTGACAAATTTCCCATTTTCCAACAATCATAGGTTTCCTGTACTCTTGATAAGAAAGCCCCACACTAAGGTTTCCTCCGACTTTGACCACGTGTAGGTGACCGGGGTCGGGGGGTGACCTTCCTCTGCGCACAACGGGTAGGGTTTCATGTATCATCATGGAGAACACACATACAAGTATGAGCTTCATCCGTCCAGGTGGAGTGGAGTTCCCAAGCCAAAATATTGACTTCCCACAAATTTTTCTATTTTTGACGAAATTCAGACTAAATTGCCAAAATATCACTCTCTCGTCCGCTGTCCTTTCACACACCTAATTCCAACTAGACCAGACCAAGAAGACTTTTTAGGTTCCCAAGGATTCCTGCCCCTCGACTGACCCTAACAGATTAGGCTCATTGCCTATTAATGGTGACATAGAGCTTCATCCATCTAGTAGAGTTTAAATAGTGCTTATACAATTTTGCCAAAATATTGAATTTCCATCAATTCCACTTTTCAACAATAGGTTTCCTGTCTCACAAAAATGCAACCCACAAATTTCACAAACCCCTGATCAGACCACAACTATTCTAGACCTCAATCATCACCGTGTTTCTAAGAATTTTCAGACTTTGACCTCTGTTGACCTCAGAAAACCTTGAATTGACTGAGAACATTAAGGTTAATGTACTCATCACACATACCAAGCTTCATCCATCCAGGTTGGGGTCGAGGTTATCGAGTTTACAGCCAAAATTGGCCAAAATATTGACTTATCACAAATTTGTTGTAATTTTGGCCAGAATTCACCCTTGACCGAAACCAGAAGAAGAAACAAGGGGGCTCCTGCAACCTGATAAGGACGAACATTCTTGACTTATCGTCCTTACAAGCCATTTTCGGTTGACCTCAGCATGACCTTTGACCCAAAAAAAAAAAAACATAGGGGTCATGTTTTCATCATAGGGAACTCAATACCAAGTGCTGAGTTCATCCATCCAGGTGGGGGCGAGTGTATTACCAAGCTGGCATGTGTGTTCCACATAACACAACAACACATACACAAATACATCACACACACGTCATGGCTGCATAGATTCCTCTGATTTTGTTAAGGAATAAAAAATCATTGCGTCCTGAGATTGGATCGTGGGGGTACTGCGAATGGTTAAATTATACCTTAAAAAACGACTACCTAGCTGGAGGGCGCAAGGATATATGAAGTAATGAGTAGAATAGTAATGGAGTGTAGGCGGCCAACACACAACCGCAGGTGTACGGGTAGGCCTATGTCTAAGAATGAGTGTTATAGAAGGAGTGTAGCAGCCCACCACACACGCCATGTGTACGGGTAGGGTAGGCCGATGGCTAATGTAGGAGGGGCCAACACACACGCCATGTGTACGGTAGGCCTAGGCTAAGTAATGAGTAGTATGTAAATGGAGTGTAGGCGGCCAAAAACACACGCCAGTACGGGTAGGCCTTAGGCCTATGGCTAAGTAATGAGTAGGATAGAATGAGTGTAGGCAACACCACACACGCCATGTGTACGGGTAGGCCTATGGCTAAGTAATGAGTAGTTCGTAATGGAGTGTATGCAGCAACCCACACCCATGTGTACGGGTAGGCCAATGGCTATGTGGCGGCAACACACACCCATGTGTAGGTAGGCCTATGGCTAAGTAATGATATATAGTAATGGAGTGTAGCGCACACACACGCCATGTGGACGGGTCGCCTTGGCTATGGCTAAGTAATGATGTTAGTACTGTGTAGGCAACAACACACACCCATGGGGGTGGGTGTAACGTGTAGGCCATTGCTCATTAGAGTAGTAAATAATGGAGTGTAGGCGTCAACCACACTCCATGTGTAACAGGTAGGGCCTATGGCTAAGTAGATGATTGATGATAAAATGTGCCTTCCTGGATATTTTTGTGCAATTATTTACAGTACAGTGGATTTCACAGTACAGTCTGGGTGTCATTTCCAATCAGGAATCTGGTATTCATCATGTGGAGAGACATGGGTCTATTGAATTTCTTAAGTAACCAGGAAGCCAAAACGGCTTAGTGATTCCTTGACTTTACTGACAACCCATAGCCAGACCAAGGACAAATGGGAGAGGAGAGGAGCTCATCATGGGAAGAAAAATATCGGTCTGACAAATTTCACATTTTCCAAAACAACCAATGGGTTCCTAAATCTTATAAGATAGGCGACACCTCACTTCAAGGATGCCGACTTGGGCCTCGGGGGACCCCAAAACAATAGGTCATGTACTCATCGAGGACCTCTGACCTGACCCCAAAACAATAGGGTGTGTAATCATCATGGGGAAGACACACATTACCACGTATGAGCTCACCCATCACGTGGGTCGAGTTATCGTGTTTTTTTCCAACCGGAAATGGGCCAAAATATTGACGTTTCACTAATTTTTCTATTTTCAACAAAATTCACCCCCCAACCTATACCATTCCTGTACTCCCCATAAAAGCTACACACCAACTTTCAACTGATCACCAACCATTCTGTGGACGTTATCGGTTCACAAGGTTTTCAGACCTTCACCTCTGGTGACCTCAGAGGACCTCTGACCGACCCTAAAACAATAGTGCACATCTCATCAGTGGGAAAATCCACATACCCAGTCTGAGCTTCATCCATCCAGGGGGGTCAAGTTATTGTGTTCACAAGCCGAAATTGGGCCAAAATCTTGAACTTTTCACAAATTTTCCATTTTTCCCGAAAATTCACCACCCGACCTATACCAGGAACCATAGGGTTCCTGTACTCCTCTTAGGAAAGCTTGACACACCAAATTAGACCCTGATCAGACCAACAATTCTGGACTTATCGTGTTCACAGGTTTTCAGACCTTTGGCCTCTGTGACCTCAGATGAACCTCTGACCTGACCCCAAAACAAAGTTTCATGTACTCATCATGGGGAACACACATACCAAGTATGAGCTTCATCCATCCAGGGTTGGGGTCAAGTTATTGTGTTCACAAGCGAAATGGCCAAAATATTGACTTTTCACAAATTTTCCTAGTTTTCCCACGAAAATTCACACCTGACCTTATACCCAAACAATAGGGTTCCTGTACTCCCCATAAGAAAGCTACACACCAAGCTACGACCTGATCAGACCAACCATTCTGGACTTGTCGTGTTTTCACAAGGTTTTCAGACTTTGGCACTCTGGTGAACCTCAGATGACCTCTGACCTGACCCCACAACAACAGTTTTCATGTTTCTCACATGGGGAACACACAACAATTATGAGCTTCATCCATCAGTGGGGGTCAAGTTGTATCGTGTCACAAGCCTAAATGGTCCAAAATTGACTTTTCACAAATTTTTTCCATTTTTCACAAAAATTCACGCCCTACCCATACCAGAAACATAGGGTTCCTTTCCTCCCCATAAGAAAGCTACACCCAAATTGACCCTGATCAGACCGACCATTCTGGCCTTCACTTATCGTGTTCACAAGGTTTTCCAGACGTTTGACCCTCTGGTGACCTCAAATGACTTCTCTGACCTGACCCCGAAACAATAGGTTCATGTACCTCATCATGGGCATACACAATACCAAGTATGAGCTTCATCCATCCCCGGTTGGGTCAAGTTATCGTGTTCACAAGCCGAAATGGGCCAAAATATTGACTTTTCACAATTTTATATTTTTCACAAAAATTCACCCCAACCTTCACCAGAAACAATATGTTCCGGTACTCCCCATAAGCGCTACCACCCCAATTTTGAACCTGATCAAACCGACTGACTATTCTGCTTACCGTGTTCCACAAGTTTTTCCTTCAGACTTTGACCTCTGGTGAACCTCATGACCTCTGACCTGACACCAAACATAGGGTTCATGTACTCATCATGGGGAACACAACACCCATACCAAGTATTAGCTTCATCCTCCCCGTGGGGTCAAGTTATTGTGTTCACATCCAAAATTGGGCCACTTATAATGTTCACAATTCCCTATTCTTTGACAAATTCACACCCCGACCTTACCAAAAACATTAGGGTTCCTGTAACACCCCATAAGAAAGCTACACACACAAATTTGACCTGATCATACCAACCGTTCTGGACTTATCGTGTCCAAGGTTTTCATACCTCACCTCTTGACCTCCGATGACCTCTGACCTACCCCCCAAAACAATAGGGTTCATGTACTCAATCAAGGGGACCACACATACCAAGTATGAGCTTCATCCATCCAGTGGGGTCGAGTTATAGTGTTCACAAGCCAAAATTGGCCAAAATTATTACTTTTCACACCCGTTGTTGACTTTATTGTGTTCACAAGGTTTTTTAGACTTTGACCTCTGTGACTTCTCTGACCTGACCCCAAAACCAAAAAGTTCAGTACTCTCAGGGGAACACACATACCAAAGTATGGCTCACATCCAGTGGTCGAGGTTATCGTGTTCACCAAGCAGCGGTTACTCACACATACACACACACACACTGTCATGACTGCATAGATTCCCTTACTTCGTCAAGGATCAAAACTAGAAAAAAAGTTTTACCCAGGTAAGCTTGAGCAAATCTTCAGGATGTATATACGTACGGCACTATACTCAGTGTTTTTCCTTCATCGTTTTCGATACCCCCGTACAGCTCTACTAACCATCACTCTCGAAACAGATGTCTTGACTGCGGTGAATGACAGAGTGGCTGTAGCAGATAGAGAATAATATCTGCTATTGCATGGAGCATTTTGGAAACCACAGCCTCTTTTTTGCGGGGTATCCCTACTCCAATCTTCAGTGCTCCCAATGGCACCAGCTTGTTCTATCTGTAGAGTATACTGTCCAGTTGGCCCTATAGCAGTCCAGGGTCATGAGACATTGAATGTTCCGCGGCTTAGGATTGGACATTCTCTTTGTTCGCAAGTAAGCTCTGTGAGTTCAGCACCATTGCTTTTCCACTGCTATGTGCGAGTAGTCGGGCATGGGCCAGACTCATGTAGGTGGCCCTTCCCTGCATCTATGCTTTCTCCCCTGGGTGAGTAAGACTTCATGACCAGACAAGAGATTGACACCTGAACTCTGTCCTCTGAGCCCGATACAACCGCCACTTGGGTCGAAAAAAACTATATGACATGGGTATCAGAAGATATGAACATATCTTTCCGGACTTACACGGTAAACACCTGCTGGGTGAACGCTAAAACTACAGAATTTTGTCCCCCTAGGAATATTCCATACGAATTCCTATTAACTCAAGTAAGTTCACAGCTTCAATTGGTGGTTGTCACAGGTTAGAGCTCCGTCCTATTACCTGTGTAGATCAGGGTCAATCTTGGTCTACCCCGGACCGCCATTCTCTCAAGAACTCCATTGGTAACGATGCCAGAGGTGGTCACTAAGTAAATCATTCCCATTGCAAGTTTATACCAAGCCATGTCTTTATCCCAAAATTTGTGGGCAAATCCAGCTGTGTTGTCAAGGAATTTGCAATTTGTGAGGCATTTTAGTAAACGTTTGGGGCTCAAATTTGCACGACGACTCAAATGCAAAAAGGTCACATGATCAGTATTAATCAGCTGTGTTGTCAGGGAGACGTAATTTTGTATACAAACAAGCTAGCAGTGGCTAGTCTAACTATTCTTTGTTAGCTGTCAGATGATGTAATGGTGGCCATATTACTTTCCCAACAATTAGATCTTATTGAAGCTATGACATCTATCACTGACAGTCGACTAACCCTAACCCTCATCTGTCGATAACCTTTTTTTCTCCGAAATACTTGACAACTACACCAATCTCCAGAGAAATTGTCAGCACTTATTGTAACGAGTCGACGAGTTGCTCAACTTCCCCTTGACCTTGTCAAGACAAAAACAGGAAAAGATCATTTAAATTCTCTGAGCAATACTGTGGAATATTTTGCCACACTCTAAATCCTTGCCCAAAGCCATCATTTTCAACGCAAAGTTGAAACAGTATATATTTGATATGGATGATTTAGTTTACGCTCTGCATGCTATTGTGTATTTTCTGAGTCGGTTAAACTCTTTTGTTCTTGTTGTATTTTTTTAATCGTACTAGCCCCAAAATTAGATATGACGATGCAACTTGTAAATTAACTAAACACTAACATTAAGTCAATCAAAAATGTCTTTTGAGAATGGGGAGAACTCTAGCCTTCTTTGACCCTCTCAAAACAAAGGGGTTTATAAACGTTCACACTTTTAGTCAACCACATTTATAAGAATGACTATCAGCTATGTAGTGTTACATTGGAGAGGGGGGTGTGGAGGGTGAGGTGGTGGACCCGACTATGGTGTAGATGCTGTTGTTAGTTTTGCCCACAGCCCTATTAAGTGTTGGATTTTGTTTCTAGGGGTTCAGGAAGCCAATTGGTCCTCCCAGGAACCCGGGCCGTTATTGATAGTGGAGGAGGACGTACTGACGATAACAGCCTTATCTTCTCTCGAATAGTGCTCAGATTGCTACGAGGCAGTGTTGTATCTATCCAACCAGCTCGCGGGACCGCATCCGAAGGACTACAGTGACTCCATGAACGACCAACTTCGCGGAACCTGGGAGGAGCGGACAGTCCCAAGTTCCAATGTGACTACTTACAGCAGACAGACAAGAACTACTGCAAGATCCCATAACAAACCCCCGCAACCCCAGGAAAAATCTACTGCCACCACAATGAACCATGAAGTGAAGACCAAAGACCTCGCCCATCACAAATGCAAGAATCCCGCAGCCTAGGGGAAACGTTCGGTGTGAACTGCTGGAATTCGAAACCGGAACATTTGCTTGTAAAGTGTCACTGATACCCTTCTACCATTCTTTTAGTGTTATGCCAGGGAAACAAATTTCAGTTGTCTTCACTCATGTGGCCCAATGCAGTGTATAAAGTACGCAGTATAGAGGAAGTGTTGTACCCGAGATGTCAATATCTGAGGTTCTAGTATTTTTACCTAGCAATCACAGTCTGCAGTGAAGGCAAATGCATGCAAAATAATGCTTAATTAGAGTCATACAAATATCTATCTATGCAGAGCAGTGGATTAATCTGAAGAGGATGAACCATGAGGACCATTCTGTGAGCCTGTACAGCCCTGTGGATGGCTCTGTGGAGTGCCATAGTTATCCTGAGATCACAAAGTGTCAGCTGCAGATATGTATGGGTGGACATTGCATGAGTATTTGTCATAGTTCTAGTGTTGAACATGCCTGAATATTCACACGTGTATCATCCTTAATGGTGCGCTGGTGGTTCGAAATGTGATGGCCACGAAGATGGCATCATCGCGAGAGAACCAGATGGTCATCGACCGACAACAAATAGATGGAAAAACTCTGATCCTCCTCCACGACTTCATCATAGTGGTTACAGAGACGGTTGAACGTGGGGAAGTTAACACGGAGTGATATAGTAAACTGGTAACGTCAGAGGCATAATCTCCGGGGTGTTGGCCTTCGAAATCTATGAACCGGACACTACACGCGAAGGGTGAAGAGAGGAGAATATAGGTGTAAACCACCTTCGAGTCCTCTGCTGAAGCAAAATATATCATCCAGTCAGTGCAGGCCTATGTGTGTGGGCGATGTGTGCTTTTTGTTTGGAACTATAAACTAGTATTAAAAGTATGCATGGTGGTTTTCTTTTTTTGAGAGGACAACGCTATCCTTTTTTGTACCAGTTCAAGGTCAGGAGAGTCACTCAAGGCTCCTAGCTGCTGCATCACCACCGTGCAATGCCTCATTCGAGAAGCGACTACCCTTAGAAATGCCCATATGGCATTATATAGGATATATCTGGTTAATAAAGAATTGATATGGCTATATAAAGCACTATATAACTTGATATAGAGCCTACCACGATATAGGTATACAGTTGTATATGGCTATATAACGCCTTATTAAGTGATATAGAGGCTGCCAGATATGGATATACAGTTTATATGCAATATAAAGCCATATAAGCTTGATAAGAGACTGCCAGATATAGTATACAGTTCTAATGGCCATAGAAAAACCCTATTCAACTTGATAAGTTGATATAGATGCTGCTCAGATATTAGGTATACAGTTTCATATGGCCAAATAAAACCCTATTCAACTGATATGGAGTATACCCAGATATAGGTATACGATTCTGTAACTTGATATAGAGGATGACTAGATATAGGTAATAGTTCTATTTATGGCAATAAAGCCTTATAGAAGTTGATATAGAGGCTGATCAGATATAGGTGTACAGTTTTATTGGTTTATAAAGCTCCTATTAACTAGATTGGACCTACCCAAGATACAAGTCTATATGGCCATATAAAGCCCTATATAACTTTATAAGGGCCGCGGATATAGTTAGACATGAATATGAGGTGCCAGTATAGGTATAGGTTTGATGGCTCTAAGAAAGCCAATATATAACTTAGAGAAGCCTACCAAGATATAGGATACCATTTCATGGTCATATAAAACCAAATATAACTTTATATAGAAGCTGCCCAGATTACAGGAATACAGTTTTATATGACCATTATAAAACCCTATTGAATGTTATGGAGGCCGACCCAGATATAGGTGTTAGCAATTCTAGGTGACCATATAAAGCCCTATATACTTTGATATAGAGGCTGCCCCAAGACTTAGTCTCCAGTCTATAGGCCCTTTAAAAAAGCCTTATAAGTATATAGAGGTGCTCAGAGATAGGTATACAGTTTTCTATGGCCATATACAGGATTATTGTAACGTGAAATGGTGGGGAGCCTACCCAGATATGGATATAAAATTTTATATTGGAAAAAAAGCCCTATAAACGTGATATAGGGGCTGCCAGATATAGGTGTACAGTTTATATGGCCATAAAGCCAAATATAATTCATATGGGGGGCAAGCTCGTTGTGGTGCAAAATTATTTTTTAGTCGCATGGCTGAAGTCTAAACAGGACATGCGCTTAGTCAGAAATTCGGAAATTGTGTAGTAATGAAATTCTGATGAACAGTTACACAATGTCATGGAATGATCTAATAATAGTTGCAAAATTTATATTATTTCATCTTAGGGTAGTTCATACGTAGGTTTTTTTTTTATTGGACCGGAAAAATGGCAAGCAAGTGGCAATCACGATTTTCAAATTCAAAACTGCCGTACAACAGTCACAGCTACAGTGTGGTAGTTATCTTATTTTTCCGGTTCGCACTGTTCAAAGTAGTTTTGTGAGTTACTATAATTGGCCAAGTGTTAAGGTAGAGTATCAGGCCCCATATAGTCTAAGCCGAGGGACCTAGGCTTATCTGTGATCCCGGTCAGCCTAAAATTGATTTGAATACTGTAACTTAGGGCGAGGCCTAACTGCACTGTGCAGACCAGGCATATAGGTACATGTAGGGCTATAATTTGACCCATGTATAGAGTATATCAAACATAATTCAGGACACAAAGATCCAACTTTGTACAGGAGTTGTTCTTGTTTGAAGCATGCAGTGGATTGCCAGTCCACGAGTTGCAGTTGCCGTTGATTGTCGGAGGAGTGATTCCATTGCCTGTAGGTACCGTCACCCACGTGATTTTTATCACGAACGAACATCAACATTTTGCAAGCAAGGAGAGTATCTGTTCCGGGGGGAATGAGGAGTAAAAAATGAGCAGAATATTAACGGAAGACGTGAGATGGGAAATGGACTAGTTGAAAAGGGGAATTTAATCATTGGGAATTTGTGCCAATACCAGGAGTGACCACCAGCGACCATTTTTGATCGCGCGGCTTTGCTTCATCGTTTCACAACTGCGGGCAAAGCCCAATGCCCAAGGACCACGATTCGAGGGTAAGGGATGGTCCCATATACATAAGTATACTTCTTCCACAACTGTAGTATCCTACATTTCCATCCTTCAATATTTATGTAGTTAGCAAAACCTTGTCTTTTGTCCATCTGTATTTTTATTAGTGCTATGTATTGTTTATGACTTTTGAGATTATCCTGCATAGGGCCTATATTATATATTTGGTGAACAATGCTCCGATCACAATCTATGTTTGTTTATATCAGATTTGCATTGACTTTGGATATAGGGATTCTGCGAGTCCCCGAGATGTCACAAGGCAAATTTTGAAGAGGTGATGCGCCTTATCGGTACACTCAAATCGGCTGGACATGTTCACTCATCACCCATCAGCGTTTGAACCCTTACTTACTCCTCACATAATTATTATATCATGCATTTCCCATAATTGAATTTCCCGTCCTTTCCTTCTCATGATGCATCATCTTTCACAACGAATAGCCGCTACTTATTCCCATTCTATTTTCTAGATTCGAATATATATTCTTTATTTGTCAGCATCGGCATTCTTTATTGAATTAGTGACATATCAGGGCTTGTGCAGCCCATCCCAAGTCTGGGCTTGTGCCTTACGATTTACCTGGTATGCGGCCATGTAAATTTTCATGAGAGCATATGAAGGAGTATCCAGATATCGCCTAACTTTATGGTTTATCAGTTTTATCTGCCAAATTCTGAAAATATGACCCATATAGGCCTTCAAATAGACCAGATAAAGCTTGCCATATCTCCCATATAAAAATCATTCTGGCCCATATGAATTTGACCTGCTTTTGTTTTGACGTACTTAATATGGGCCATATAAATTTTATATGGGCCATATAAATAAGATTGCCAATATAATAAAATTGATTAATTTATTAGGTATTCTGCCCCAAATCTGAATTAATGGACATAATATATGGGTTATATGGCCAGAATGGACCGATATAGCTGTTTATCAAGTGATACTGCCCAAAATCTGAATATACCATAATGGATGTATATGGCCAGATATAGCTTGGCCATATCCCAGATCTGGGATATATCTGGATTTTATATCTGGAACCATATCTGGCCCATATCAGTTTGACCTGCTTGTGTCATGAGTACTTTATGTGGGCCAGATAAAGGTTATATATGGGCCAGATAAAAGGGGTTGCCAGATCTAACGAAACTTCTATCAAGTTATATGCCCACATCGAAGATACCACGGCATATGGCTGTATATGGCCATTCTGGATTACCATATCTGGGTATACTCTGGATTCAACTTTACCGGGTTTGTGCCACAATGTACTTGATATGGGCATATAAAGTTTATATGGGCCAGATTAAGAGGTTTGCCAAGACATAACTTGATACGTTATCAAGTTATATCTGCCCAAATCTGAATAGACCCAGCTAGGGCTGTATAGGCCAGATTAGTGCCTGGACAGATAGGCTTGCCATATCCCATTATGGGCTACATCTGGATTTTATATTGGACCAGAGCTGGCCCCCAGCTTCAATTTGCACCTATTGGGTCATGATGTACTTGATATGGGCCAGATAAAGTTATTATGAGCCAGATATAACCTGTACTTTTATCAAGTTAATCTGCCCAAATCTGAATCTACCCATATATGGTGTATATGACCAGATGTGGCTTGCCATATCTGGGTCTATATCTGGATTTTATATCTGGAACCATATCTGGTCCATATCAATTTTACCTTGTTTGGTACGTTTGTACTTATATGGCATATAAAGTTTTTATTGGGCCCAGATAAAAAGGAGTTGCTAGATATAACTTGTACTTTTATCAAAGTATATCGGCCCCAAATCTGAATATACCATATATGGCCAGATATGGCTTGCCCAAATCATCCATTTGTATGTTGGAAGTAGCTACATCCTTGTCTCACAACCTGGGACAAGGATGGAGGAGGAAATCAGCGACTCCAACAGCACATTTCACGCAATCTCACTCCAAGAAATACAGGAAGGAAATCAGAGTTGTTACAAGACACGGTTGGCACTTGAATGCACCGGCTGCGTTGTGGAATGTGACTAAAATTGCCTGAATTATGCCAAATAAGACAACAATAATCAATTTCCAGTTGAACCCCATTGTTATTTTTTTTCATCATCTCAGGGAACAATTGGTGTACTGCACTTACAGCAATTATATGTTTCGTGGAGGGATCCAAAAAAACCTAAAAAATTCCCAAAATGGAGCCAAAATACACATTGAATACTCCCAGTGACTCAATTTCTAGCAAGTACTTTAACGATACATTTTCGGTCCTGGACTAGACGTGTTCTGCGCCCGCCTCCTTCCGCGCTACTTCACCCCTCCCGGTAGTGGTGTGTGTGCCCCATCAAGCCTCATGAAAAAAAGGGACAAACTTTGAAATTTGGAATTAAATAGACGCACTGAATGGCCGCCAGTTGACCTCCAATCTATGTTAAAAAAATGTGGGAGTAAAGGTAAACCATTACCCACCAAGTTTTGTTGAAACACTGGCCAACTTTAATCATGCAAAGAGAGACATGTGAATGACTTCCAGTGACCCTGAAATCTTTGTTGAAAAGTTTTCGGAACAGGAAATGTTTAGCCCATTATTCACCAAGTTTCGCGAAAACCTGACAAAACTTTGGATTTTGCATTTAAATTATGCAAATTAGATGACTTAAATTAGCATCTTTATGCTAATATCTATCAAGTCATCTACCTATATCCTATAATTTGTTGTACCTAAAAGAAGTCACCTAGAACTTACGGTTGTCGGTAATCACGAGCCTACTAAACAATAGATACTTAAAAAAAAAGGGGCTAATTTACCATACCTAATTAGTATTTTCGCCCTAAAATCTAATCAGATCGTGATTCCCCAATCCTGAGACTACATGCAAAAAATTAACAAAAATCAGTCTTCATTCCGGAGGAAAGCCTGCTAACTGAGAAGTGGGACCACACACGCAACACCATACAAACAACGCATTACACACACACACGACCAAAGTGTCTGCTATGTCTCTTCCTGAACCTTTGTTGGGCAGGGACTGAAAAAAAACCCCAGTCCACACACGAAATGAAGGATCATACACCCACAAGAAAGCTCCATTACCAAATTTCAGTTTGATTGGATTGAGCATTCTGCTGATCTTGTGTGACCACATGTTTTCCGAACTTTGACCCCTGCTGACCCCAGGTGACATTTCAAACTACACCAAAAAAATAGGGTCCATAGGTATCATGAGGAACCCACATACCAAGTATGAGCATCAGCCATTCAGATGGGGTGAAAAGTAAATCATGACACAATGACCAAAATTTGCCAAAATATCATTTTTCACAATTTCATTTTTAACCAGAAAGCCCAAAAGGCTTAGTGATTCCTTGGACTCTTTCTGAGGAAATATGCAGACACAAGGACAAAATGGAGATGACACTTACTTCATTATGTGCCACATAACATCTGACAAATTTCAGTTTGCCCAACAAACCATAGGGTTCCTATACTCTTGATAAGAAAGCTATATACACACCTGAATTTCAAGATTTTCAGACTTTGACCTCATTGAGTGACCTCAGATGACCTCTGACTGACCACAAAAAAATAGGGGGTACATGTATCATTGTGGGGAACACACATACCAAGTATGAGGCCTATCCATCTAAGTGAAGTTAAGTTATCATGTTTACAAGCCAAATGGGACAAAATATAGAGATTCACAAATTTTCAATTTTTCACCAAAATTCACCCCGACCTAACAAAAAACAATAGGGCTCCTGTACTCCCCATAAGAAAGCTACACACTAAATTTCAACCGATCGACGTGACCAAACCATCTGGATACCATTTTGAGCCTACTGGTGACCTCAGACGTTCTCTGACCTGACCCCAAACAATAGGGTTTCCATGAACTTAAATGGGGCACACACATACCAAGTATGAACTTGAACTCATCCAAGTGGGGTTGAGTAAAAGATAAAAACATAAAGGAAATGAACAATAGCTATATATAACCAATAGCAAAATGGAAGATACCTAAATAACCAATTACCAAAAAACAATACAGAGAATTGCAGAAAGAGATTTAATAAATTATGGATGGAGAAAAAAACAGGCAGCCAAAAGGCTTATAGTGATTCCTTGACCATCTTCATGACCTTTCACTTCAATTTTTTACCTCATATACCTCTGATCTGATTCCAAGGTTATAGGGATGATGTACTCATGATGGGGAACCCACAACGAGTGATGAGCTTGACCACCTAGGTGGGGTTGGGTATCGTGTTCACAAGCTAAAATCTGACCAAATTATGATCAGTTTTTAAATGTTCACTTTTTCAAAAAAACAACAAGGGTTCTTATAGCTTGATAGGGGCCGGCCAAGGCATCTGGACTTATCTGTACAAATTCTCTGACTTTGACATCTGTTTATCTCAGATGACCTTTTGTCCCTGACCCCCAGATTGATAAGGCTCATTTACTCATTTTGGGAACCCCCATACGAGGTTGAGTCCAATCCATCCAGGTGGGGTCAAGCTAATCATGTTGGATAGTCAGAACTTGGGCCAAATTATCAGTGTTTCCTGGTTCTCACCATTTCCATTATTTTCGCAAAACTGACCCCCTGTCCCACCAAAAACAATGGTGCCTCCGGTACTCCCTAAGAAATACGGTATACCCGAACTCACCTTACAGGACCATGCTCCTGAACTTTTCGGTTAACAAACAAGATTTTCAGACTTGACCGTCTTGACCTCAGATGACCTTTGACCTAACCCCAAAACATACGATCATGTCCCATTAGGTATTAAACCCTCCGAATCCGTCAAGGAATTAAAAAAACAAATGGACAATACCGTAATACCCAATATCAAATGGACAATAGCTATATAACCTTCATCATCAAACCTCAAAACCCACCTATTGATTTCCCATTAATCCCATGCTAAAATAGGAATAACATTTTTTGTTGGTTTCCGGCTGTGGGTCCTCGCAGCCCATGTGGGCTTCTTGGTTCAAAATTAGCTAGAATGAGAAGGTATATAGTTGACAGAGCTAGTGGAACCATGCACATAGGCTGAGATGGATGGTATAGAGAATTGGTCTATATAGATTTGGTTTCGTGGGTGCACCTACTTGGCTAGATGGGTCACACGCAACTGCTATTGGTCTAATCATGCAATTTTAATTTCTGAGGGGTATTTGCCATTGTTCATGCCATTTCACACTGAGATGATATACGTACTGATGGTGAAGCCATCGTCCCTCCAACACTGTGTCGCAAGTCCAGAAGAACCTGTCGGCAGATGCGTCACCACCGCTCCTCAGCACAGAAAGACGCCTCAAGAAAACACCGTCGCTGTAAAGTACTAACACTTGTATGTAGAACTGGTGTTATGATGGGTCCCCCAAAAAATTTAAACGATAAGTGCTAACCAACCATAGTGGTAATGTTTTTGTTAGTCCTTATTGTTACTGATAATGGTTAGGGTTTGAAATTTGCTGGAATTTTGCATATAGATTGACATAGAATAAGTCAAGCAGCATGACGTTGCTACATAACCGTGAGTGGTGTAGATGTTACATATAAAACAGGTGATCCCTGTATTGTTTTCAATGCCCGACTATTATGCTGCGTTCTTTCGGATCTCGTATATACTGTACATACAACAAGTTCCTCAACTGGTGAAATATGCGTTCTTTCCACCACCAACACTTTTCCAATACAGCGGGCTGTTTGGCGGCCATATCGAAACTCCACTGTATCATTGTAATACAAGAGTATGGTTACGCGAAAAGCCTCGCTTTTTCGACGTTCGCCGCTGACCTAATTTGACTGAATTGCTCCCTACGTACGATATTTTCCATTCAAACATTGCATGAATTCGGTTCCATAACATTCTCCCATCTATAAGTTGAACATTTCGGAATGACTCGCGATTTCTGTAGTGTCTAATTGTCGCCATTTTGATACAAAGCCGTTGCAGTGAGGTTTCATCTGATAATTCCCAAGTCACCACTTAAAGAAGGTCAGCACTTGTGTACCGAAAGAACGCGTTTTATCTGGTAGATACGGTATATCCCCGTTCGAAAGAACGCGACCATTAATATACATTAAACACAGCACTATCCCTGTGACTAGTCCCAGCAGCAAATTCATTAGGACTGAAATATTTCACTACACATTTATCGGACCATGTCCTCTTCTCTAACAATAATGTTTTCAGGACCAATGACATACCACATCACAGAGTTTCATGGAATCCAACCAATCTTTCAAATCACACATACTGAATGACCGCGAATATGAACCCTGAATCCACATTTTATATTATCAGAGGGAAACTCAATTTGTAGTAGATACAAAATTTTGCCATTCCCACAGGGTCATGTCAGTAACGTTCCCGAACTTGACAGTATGATCTGTATGAACATGTAAAAGTGATCCACAATACCACACTCATTTTTGGGGAGACGATTAATTAACTTCTGGTGATTATATTATCAACGCAGCATACAGTCCAATATAATCAGGATTGTCCCTGATCCCTTAACCATCCACATTATGTAGAAGAAGCGATAATACATCCTGCCGTAGTTCTTCTCAAGCTGACTCGCCGCTAATTTTTTTTTCAAACCTCCATAACGGGGCAAATCGTGATTGGTGCATAGCTATTTGATGTCGTTGAGTGTTATTGTAGCTTCTCCTGCGTAAGCCCGTACAAGATACGACCGGTTGCAGTGGAGCCCCGATAGATTCACCGGTTATTACATTCCCCAATAAACCTTGTTCCCACCACCACCACCCTGTTGCCCCCTCCAAATGTGAAATTTGTGATTTTCAAAAAAGAATCTGTAGTCAGACTACGCAATGATCTGGCAAATAAAATTAAAAAATCACAAGAAAGCCAGTAATTGTGCCAATTCCGCCCTCGAATGTACTAGACAGTGAACAAATTTCATGCTTCTTGTTCGTTGGTCCGTGTACTAGTGGTGGATTCGTCCCGTTGCTCTCTCATCATCCCCGCACATCCTATGGAAGTTTCTGCTTCATTGGCCCCCTAAATTAGACACAACATGCATTCACATTGACTTTGAAACTACAATCACCTCCTTATCGATTACTAAACCTTTACCTCTGGTCCGTTCCTCCTCCCTCAACCATGCACGATTGGAAACTGCGTAGCCTAGGCTATCAGACAGCTTGGCTTTTCAACGTCATGTTTTTCTTTCATGGCATGACTCAAATCTTTTTGGGACATAGAGCTAAAAGCTACCTAAAAGGTCCCAATTTGTTTGGTGAGATCCGTTGTTTTTTTCCAAATGGTGGCCACAAACCCCGGAAAAACTGGTGAATAATATGGAGAACAACTTGTTGAACATCTGTGCCAAAGAGTTAAAGGTCGAGCAGCGATAAGACTGACAAAATGTTCAAATTTTTCCAACGATTTTACATGTTACAAAATAAGTGATCACAAAATGCCCAAATTGAAGCTTGGTACAATCAGCCTAAAACAACCGAGAGGTCGAGGTCATTTCTCCCGCCTCTGGGGCTAATAGCGCAACCAAAAATTTCTTGGACGCTCTGCGCCAACCTACGGTGGCGTTCCGCTTAGATTTATTTTGTTCCCCCCCCCCCCCCCCGTGTGTAAATGTCTGGTTCCCCAATAGAACCCTCTGTTGACGCCAACTGATCCTGTGGGAGTACGAAGCTTGCCTATTTTGGTCATTCCTCCTACAAACAGGCAAAAAAATTGACTGGGATGAAGCTAACTCCCCCACCCCTACTCCGCCATATTGTTTTCCATATGCCTCAGACCCAACATTATGCTTGCTATCATAGCACTGTTGCGATTACCTGATCAATAATCCAGTAGGTAAGGCTAGCTGACTTATCCGCAGCATCGGATGTCACAACGATCATATCATTAACTTTCCAAAACTATCTGGTCGTGATGATGTTTGAGGATTAACATGGAACATCTCGTCATCTTCGACTATTCATCATCAGGTAACATCCACATAGAAGATGAACTGGTTGCTAGCTGCAAGTTCTATCTCCGCTTGGGTAGTCTCTGTGTAATCTGAGAGCCTCTTGCTGATATCCGCATAGTCATATGCCAAGAAAAAACGAAAGCAAATTTGCAATAGGACACCGAAAGCAAGATTGCTTAGTGATTCCTTGACTGAGGGTCGGCTATAATTTTCCCTAGTACCACAGAGGTAGTTCTGTGGAAAGTGGGGACGTCATAAATGTTCTAATATCAAGGTCATCAGAGTGCGAACAACAGTGAACTATACATGTGCAGGTAGGTAACCGCTGATAGGTCTCTGCAGAAATGGCTTATGGAGCCTGTTTGAAGGAAGCTTGTTGGAAATATGTTTATTTACCTCCGGTGACTTGAATTGAATCCCTTATCTGTTGTGGTCCATATTCTCCAAGTTTTGTATAAACATGACAAAGTGAGAAAGAATGAAAGATTCAGGCCTATTGACCTTCATACCAAATATTTGAACCGAGGTAGTTGCACTGGGTAAAGTGAACAGCAAATGTAGAGGAAGTTAAGTGGGAAACAAGTTTCAATTTCAATATTTCAGATGAACGTGGGTCAGACTAAAAAAAAACATAGGATGACCTACTAGACATGGCCAGCCCTCATACCAAGTATGAAGTTGTTTCACGTTTGCATTTGTAGTTATAAGATTTGGAAGGTTCCCAGATTTTGATTCTACTGGACCTCGGATGACCGTGGTGGACCAGATTACAAAAAAAAAATACTGCAACTGGTTGCGGTAGCTCAAACCGCACAATGTTCAAAGGAACGAAATGTTACAATCATGTGACAAATGTTCAAGATCATGAGGCCAAAAAGGCAGTTCAGAATGGCATTATTGTGCCCCTGTAACAACTTGACCTTTTTTTTTTTTATATGGCCGAGGATTGTCTTAGGCCAGTAGTAAATAACCATTCACATGATGGGCCCCAGGGCCCACACGGGGCCTTGGTCCTAAATCCCTCGACAATCTAAAGGAACGGCTAGTTGAACCATAATTATAATAATAATAATAATAATGAAACTTGAATGCGCACAAAATCCGCCGCAACGGTCATGGCGCACCAGGGCTCCGGATTACGAGAAGAACTAATCATTATAAATATATAATAAACAGAATGCACAGACCATACACACACATTAAATCACGTTGAGATTAGGCACGGTCCATTAATTGAGATTTCAACCTGGATTTGAAGGATGACAGAAAGGAGAAGACCAAAAATTTCTGATGAGATATGGAAGTTGGTCCATGAGCGAGGCGCGCTAAAGCGAACGACGGGCCATGTATTCCCCATGACCGTGTAGAGTTTGGCTCCACTAGTAGGTTTCTCGATGAAGATCTCAGGATCATGAACGGGTTGGTTGGTAAGGCCCAGGAGCTCGATGATGTAGGGTGTGCAAACCGGTTTATCGCCTGGAGGTGAGCAGGAGTACTTGATATAATCCCGAGATTCCAACACAGGGAGCAGTGCAGGGGCACAAAGAAGGGGAGATAGGTGCTGAGGAGGGTGGGTAACAGTGATGAGGCGAGCCGAGCAGACGTGTTTTGCTTTCTGTTGGATTCGGCAAATGCTCCTGTTGTTGGCAGACCATGCAGGAGAGCATGCCCATGTCAGTTTGAGGTAACGAAGGCGTAGACAACCTGTTCTGTGGAGCCGGGGTTAAGGAATTTATGGATCCTGCCCAAGTTCTTGATGTGGTAGCTGCAAGGATTGACCGTGATGAAATATTGAATCCAGGTCTGTGCGTGTCCATTATGGCGAACCATCAGGCAGTGTGCAACAGAATTTGGGGAGATAACAACATTTTAGGAATCCCATATAATGGGCTCTAAATTCCCAAACACCCCATGGCCCTCTACCCAGAGAAGTGTTACATGAACTTTGTGCTGTAACTTTAGGGCCCAAGTGACCTGTACCAAAAATTCCTGAGACCCCTGGAGGTACGGCTGTTAGACCAGCGTTATGACTGAATGTCAGCACTGATGCAACCAAAATTTGTAGAGTAGAAACATCGTGCATAAATTTATATAACATGATGGGCCTTAGGGCCCACACTGGGTCTAAATTACTGGGAACCTGAAGGTACGGCTGTCAGACCCGTCATTATGACCGTCATATGTCAGCACTGTGCCACAAAATTAGTAGGAGATACCAACATTTGCGGTATTCCATATAATTGGCCCCACTACGCTCTACCCGAGGACCATACATTAACTTTGAAGACCAGGAAAGCAAAAGGCTTTAGTGATCTTGACTGTTCTGTCAACAAGATCACACAGACAAATGGGCATAGAACCAGTTCATATGGGCAACAAAGTCTGACAATTCTCAGCAACTGGTAAGAGAGTACACACTAAATTTCGATGGTTTTCAGACTTTGACTCTGGTAACCTTAGATGACCTACGACCCTGACCCCAAAAAATAGGGTCATTGTACTTAATCATGGGGAACTTACACAAACCAAGTTAGAGCCTCATTCACCCCGCCCTGACCAAAAAATAATAGGGTTAATGTACTCCCCATAAGAAAAGATAAACAACTAATTTCAACCTGATCAGACAACCGTTTCGGGACTTATAGTGTTACAAGGTTTCAGACTTTGACCTCTGGTTGGCTCAGATGACCTCTGAGCTGACCCAAAACCAATAGGGTTCATGTACTCATCATGGGGAACACACATACCAAGTATGAGCCAATCTGATCTACTCAGACCGGATCAAGTAATCGTTGGGTTACAAGCCAAACATTGGCCCAATCAAAATATAAAATTTTCACAACTTTTTATTTTTTTTATTTTTTTTATTTTGTTTAAAAAACAATAGGGTTCCTGTGACTCCCCATAAGAAAGCTAGACACGAATTTAACTTGATCAGACCAACCATTCTGAGACTTATCGTTGTTTTTACAAGGTTTTCAGACTTTGACCTTGGTGACCTCAGGAACTCTGACCTGACCCAAAAACAATAGGTTTCATGTACTCATTCATGGGGAACAAACACATACCAGTATGGCTTCATCCCATCCAGGCGGGGGTAGAGTTATAGTTGGTTACAAGCCAACCATTGCCCAAATATAAATTTTCACAAAATTTGCTATTTTCGACAAAAATTCACTTCCGACCTAACCAAAAACAATAGGGTTCTGTACTCCCCATAGAAAGCTATTAACTAATTTCAACGTATCCGACCAACCATCCTGGACTGATTTTGTTTACAAGTTTTAAGACTTGACCTTGGTGAATTCAGAGACCTCTGACCTGACCTGAAAACAATAGGGTTCAGTACTCATCATGGGAAACACGAAATACCAAGTATGAGCTCATCCATCCAGTGGGGTAGAGTTATCGTGTTTACAAGCCCAAAATTAGCCAAAAATCTCAACTTACACAAAATTTTTATTTTCGACCAAAAGTCCCGCCCGACCTGAACAAATAAAAATTATAGGGTTCTGTACTCACCATAAGGAAAGCTAACACTTAATTTCAACTTGATCAGACCAACCATTCCTGACTTATAGTGTTTACAAGAGTTTCAGACTTGACTCTGGTCGACTTAGTTGACCTCTGACCTGACCAAAAAACAATAGGGTTCATGACTATCATGGGGAACCACACATACCAAATATAAGCCTGACCTACTACAGACCTGATCAGTTATCATGTTACAAGCCACAAATTGGCCAGAATATCCAAAAATTCACAAATTTCTATGTTCGACCAAACTTCACACCCGACCTGAACCAAAACAATAGGGTTCCTGGACTCCCATAAGAAAACTATACACTTAATCAATTGTATCAACAACCATTTTGGAATTATGGTGTTTACAAGGTTGTTCAGACTTTGACCTCTGGTGACCTCAGATGACCTCTGACCTGACCAAAACAAAGGGTTCATGTCTCATCATGGGGAACACACATACCAAGTATGAGCCTGACCTACTAGACTGATCAAGTTAGCGCTTTACAAGCTGGGTCGGCTCACACACACACACACACACACACACACACACACACACCACACACACACACAACACACAACCACACACGACGTGACTGCATAGAGGGGGGTTCTATGACTTGTCAAGGTAATCAAAAACAAATTGAGATTGTGGGAAGCAGATGCCAATTTAAGTGACCTGTGTGAACAGTTCACAAAATGGCCCTTGGGCATAAAGGGGAGTCGGAGCAAAAAATTCCCGAGGCATCCAAAGGTTAAAGCTGTAGACCATCATCATGCAAAACATCAGCACTGTACACCGATTTTGAAGAAGGAGATACATTTTGAAATTTGACACATACTGGCATATATTGGCAATTAAATGAGCATACCTTAACCTTCACCAAAGTAAAATTAGTGTCTCGTGCGTCAATAAACCAGGTGTCCAGTGGTGGTCCACATCCATCACAGAATGCTGTTTGCCAGAAGGCAATTGTTGATGATGGATGGATGGATTGAATGACATGGGCATCATAGCTCAACCAGCATAGCTGGTTTGAAGTAGAATGACCAATTGGGGTGAAAAAGACATTTGACCACAATGACCCATTATTGTGCCCCACTAATGATCTTTGACCCTGAGCAGGTCACAAAGTCACCCTGTGACGATGGTGCGCCCCTTTAGATCCTTTGGCCTTAGCCGTTCAAGGGGTTCTGCAGTCAATATACAGTTTACTTATAGCCTCAAAAGGAATGATCATGTTAGGTGACAACCATCGAAGAATGAATGTTTGGGGCCATAATACTTTTAATTACGGTTTTACTATATGTTTTAATGCCCTACTCTAGAATTCATAGCCCCTAAGATGATTTACAGGTCCACTGCCCAAATTTCTTATCAAAAACAGTTCGATCCCCTGCGTTACGCCCTTGCTCTATGAATTCATAGCCCCTATGATTGCTTTACAAGTCCCACTGCCTAATTTCTAATCATACATGTCTGAATCCCCTGCAGTAACCCTGCCCCTATGAATTCATAGCCCCGTATATTGCTTTACACAGGTCCCACTGCTGCCCATTTCTAATCATATCCTGTCTGATCCCCTGCAGTTAAGCCCTGCCCTTGAATTCTATCCCTATGGATTGCTTTAACAGGTCTTCCCCCCCAGTGAGTCCTGCTCTATTCATACTCCTATGATTGCTTTACAGTCCCACTGCCCAATCTAATCATGCATGTTCTCCCGTAAGTATGTATGTTCGATCCCTAATGTGGGCAAGTCACGTCCAACTCGTGCTCATCTTATTAACAGTCCCACGTACGGCCCAGGCTCCCGCCCAGGCTGGCACCTACTGTGCAGTCACTCCAAGCAGTGAAATAGGGTACTGATTTTGGCTTTATACATCACACACCATTACTCACACGGCCCTGCTGTTACTAATGGAATAGCGCCCTTTTAAGGTGTTCTTATAGTTAAGCAGTGAATTATGTACTACGTTAAATACTGCTCTGTCACCCTAAGGTTTTTTTCCTTTTTTCCCTCATAGTAAAATCTAGATTCCACACAGAAGAAACAACATAGTATCCATAACCAAAATTAAGTGAGGAAAATGGAAGATTTCACATTATGTCCTAGCTACATGAATATCAAAGCCACTTTACTAGGCTGACGACTTTTCAAAGTGGCCAGAATTAGAGTGGCAACGCTTTTCTATTCATAAACAATGTGAGGCCAGTCAAGAATGAATGGAAATAATTTTTCCAAGGAATAAACCCCTAGACCAATCGAGGATAGAAACGTCACAAGATATGTCCAAACGGTATATGACACTGCCACTCCATTTATTGGACAGAACCAGAGCCAAAAGGCTTAGTGATTCCTTGACTCTTTCTTGACACCTATGCCAACATAACTGGAGATCATAGCCACTCATTATGGCAACATAACGTCTGACAAATTCCCATTTTTTCCAACTAACCAAAGAGGGTTCTTGTACTCTTGATCGGAAAGCTAACAACATAACAACACAATAATTTCAAGGTTTTCAGACGTTGACCTCTGGTGACTCAGATTACCTCTGACCTGACTCCAAAACATGAGATGCACTGTACTCATCATGGGGAACACCATACATAATGAGCTTCAAAATCCAACCAGGTGTGTCCGAGTTATCGTGTTTCAAGCCATACTTGGTTCAAAATAATCAACTTTTCACATTTTCTCAATTTCCTGACCAACAATTCCACCCCTGACCTGAAACAAAAAACAATAGGGTTCCTGTATCTCCCCATGAGCAAGCTATAAATACACAAATTTCAACTTATCGGAACGCACACCTTCTGGACTTCTCATTTTTACAAGGTTTTCCGACTTTGACCGCTGGTGACCTTAGACCTTACCCCAAACAATAGACAGTAATGAATAGAGAGTCCTATTTACATGACATTGGCCTTTAATTTAGCATGAATGGCTCACTTTTGCAACTTTGCACCACACCCATGAGATATTCCTGTTCGACTCTACTAGTCAGGTCATCATATGCAGACTTTCACCTATAGCGTAAAAAGCCAATACATAATACAAAGTGAAGCAAGGGGTCCACTATTGAATTTGTGTATTGCATCCCACGTGAAAACAGTACGTTTTCCCTGTACAAACCACACATCACATAACTCTTCAGTTGTCCTTTTCTTGCTAATGCCTCAAAAGATAACATCTTAGTGTTTTCATGCCCAAAATGTAATCAGATCGTGTTCACCTCAGCCCCGATTCTACATACAGAATGTGATCATTCTCATCATTTTAGGATGATAGTTAAAAAAGTGTGACCCCACCATACATTCACACAGGCACAATGCACCCATGTGCACGCAAACGTCAAAGTGAGCGCTAAGTCTCTTCCCTACCTTTGTTCGGGAGAGACAATAAAAAAGTTGAAAATGGCTTGAATAGCAGACCCTGATGATTTATAGCACCTCACTATGACTTGGTTCCGAGATCTTTCATGACCTTGCATGATGCTGGATGCAGCTAGCATGATGAGTGTGTAAGCGAGTCTACCTCATTGATGGTGTGATTGCTTCCGTGACAACCCCTTCAATCTCTCTGGCGTTGACCTTCAGGGGGTCAAAGATTCCTATGCATGAGTTCAGAACAAGTTTGGTCAACCTCTGTCAAGTACGAAATGTTGAGATCCATACAGCACAAACTGGACAGATTGACGACAGAAATCATCAATAGCTTGTTCACTGAGCCAAAAAAGGTCGGAACTAGCCGATAACCAACGAAAGCCTCAATCATAGAGAAATTTGTATTCATCCATTCACCACCATTGGAGGGTAGGCATGAGATGTAATTGTCAAGTGAGCAATATCAAATTACCGACATAAAATCCAGCATCACAGAACTCGTCTCCAAAAATGTCCACGGCAATGAGGAAAGCTAGAAATCCTCGCTGCGTTTGAGTTTTCCCCCCAGAATCCATCTTTATTGTACTGTGTGGATAAAATGACAGAGCAAATAACGTGGTTCATTCTTCAATTTACATCACATATTTTTCCTAAAACTACCACAAAGAAATGCTAAGGTGGTATTTCTCCCAGAAATGACTGTAATTGTTTGAATTTTTATTTATGTTACTATTCTGGACAAGTGTTTTTGAGTTTCCAATAGTCACATCCTCATCTAACGACGACGCCGAAAACAATCGGTTTGTATCTTCCATTCAGAGAGACAAAGGATCAGCATTACGGGGTACAAGCCCAGAGGCAGATCATGGATTTTCAGAAGGAGGGGGTCCCAACTTGGCTCCACAAAAATGGCAGTCCAACTGTTCTCACCTTACCTCAACCCCCTACCCCCCCAGACGCTATACCATTTTTCATTTTAGACTTTATTTTTCAAAAAAGCGCGTGGGTGAACGATCGAGGATATCCGAACCTCACCCTCCCCTCTGTCAGAACTTGTTGCGCCCCAGTGCCTGCAGAAATCTTTCAGTTTTAGTATAGGAAATGTTGCTATTATAATAGTGTCTTCCTAAATGAAAAAATGCTAGATAGAATGGGATATTAACTGATTATTATCATTATTATTGGCCTTTTTGCCAGTCAAATTATTACAGTATTTTAGTTTATTTTTTATTAAAGAAAGGAAGGGAAGGGCAAATCCTCATGGAAGACCCTAAGACCAGTAATTCCATCCCAAAGAAAATGATACCAGGTGGCCTAAGATTGGCCACTTTCTCATATGAGATAGTGGCTCTCTCATCTCCTCTTATAGGACGTGAAGAACCTCTATAGAGGTCAACTAGAGTTCATGTTATCGGTATTTACCTCTCAGATGTTGATTCATGCCACCTCTAGCATCGCAGCTCAGATCGATCGATCAATAGGCATGTGGAGAGACGCTATCTTAGCTTCCTTGCAATACCTTACTCCAATGCACTCTTCGTGGCAATTTGATTGAAGGATTAGTTGGGTGTGAAATCATTGACTAGCCAGGTGCCAACTGCCCGCTTGAAGCACTCTCATTGCCAAGTCCTGCTATATTCGCGGGAGCCTTGTTCCATTTCGCAATGGTCCTTGGACAATAGCGCCCTTGATGGTCCAAACAGCAAGCCAATGGTTTGAAGGCCGGTGTTGGATCTAGTACCACTGTTGTTGTGATGGAACTGCTTTGCTGGGAGTTCAGTTTGGTTGTGTAAAATTTTGGGCAGTAACAAGTCAACAGTCATTTATTCCTATGCTCCAGCAAGTCCCAATTTAATGAAGACAATATGAGTGATACTACGGTACGCCTAAGCCGTCCAGTGACAACCTGCCAGCTCTATATTAAACATTTTCGAGCTCCGTTTGCCCGAAACTGTTTGTGGTGACCACCGCCAGGACCTGAGAGGGATACTCGAGCTGGGGATGCACATAGATTTTGTAGGCAGCCCTCTTCAATAGAGCTGGGCATAGAGACTTCTCGAGAAAAATTTTTTGCGATCTGGTTGCTTTAGCATCACGTTGTCAGTTGGTGGTCCAGTCATTTTGGGTTGCGAGTCAACACCAAGGTAGGGGTGGGAATTCACATTGGCAAGGTTGTGCCCAGAAAAGATTGTAGCTAAATTCATAGGGTTCGGTTTTTGAAGTGGTGGTAAGGATGTGACCTTCGAAAGTCATTGACGTCATTCAGCAGTACATGAACCATTTGTCAAGGGAGTCGAAATCATCTTGAAGTATAAGTTGGTCCGTCGGGGACTACTATATGACCTTGGGCACAGATTGAAAAAAAAACAAAAACAGATGATAACAAATCACACCTGTATCGTCATCATAAATGTCGTATTTATCTGAGGCACAATCGTACTGATGACAATGGCATCGCACCGCTCGATTTCACGTCCAGGACCAGTCACAATCAAGATCGCGTCGCAAGAAAGGAATCGGTGTCCTCCACTTTGTTGTCATCCGTGACGGACACGAGAACAGATCCTGATTCCGATAAGGCGCCGACCACAACTTCCTCAAGTTGGCGCAGCCTCGTCCTGGCTAGAAGGATCCAATTATCGTGAGGTCCTGTAAGAAACAGAAGAGACGATGCGAGAAGAAACAGAAACAATGAGAAGGAGGACTGTTGCTCCAGCTAAATTCTAAAAAACCATTATTACAGATTTAAGAAATTCAGACTGGTGAACTTCTGAATATGAATCTGTGACAAACCTAGAAACAGATTCTAAAATCAGATAAGGCGCTGATCACAACTTCCTCAGTGGGCGGCGGCAGCATTAGTCTGGCTAAAAGGATCGTTGATCGTGAGGTCTGTAGACACGAGGCCGGTGACGAGAGAGGCTGTTACTTCAGATTGGGGCAGCTTCCTGAATTAAATCTGTGACAAGTCCCGAACCCCCAGAAGAGATATCATTCAGACATTAATATGAAATTACTGAACAGCCCGAACGGCCCTCCATCAAGAAAATGCGTTTCCGAGCACATTGTGTGTAATTTTCTGGAATGGGCTCTCTAGAGCCTTATAGTAGGGAAATTTGACAAAAACTCTTAATACCCCTGAAAGTCATTCTATGTAAACATCAACCTTGACGAAAATCAGCACTGGGCACCAAAATTTTTAGGAGATAATCGGGCTTATAATTTTACACGATTGCTTCAGGGCCCACAACAACATTTGGGCCTAAACTCCGACACCCGAATGGAGTGGGATCCACTATCAAGTGTGCAACAAAGTCATGAAGGAAAAATTTGGGTCCTCTACCCAAGTCATGACATGAAAGTACCAGAAAGCCAAAAGTCCTTAGTGTTTCCTTGACTCTTCTTTCTGAACACCTATAGCTAGACACGAGACACAATGGGGGATTGTACCAGCTCATTATATGGGTAACATAAACAACGGACCAATAAACTTTTCCCGTTATCAACCAACCCAATGGGTTCCGACACACGGAAGTCGAGATTGGTCAGACTTTTACCTATGTGTCGAAACCTCAGATGACCTCTTACCTGACCCCAAAACCAATTGGGTTCATGTACGCATCCTGGGGAACACACAAATATCAGTATAACTTCATCCTCCGTGCGGGGTCGAGTTATGTGTTGGGCGGGGGAACAGGAGCCCAAATTCTCCAAAATATCGATCTGGTGTCGGGGTGCACGGATTCATTTCGACCAAAATTCATCACTCACCCCGACCATACACAAAACACAAGTTCCTTCATCCCCATAAGAAGCTAGCACACCACTTTTCAACCTGATCAGACCAACCATTCTGGACTTAATCGTGTTTACAAGGTTTTCGACTTTGACCTTCTGGTGACCTCTACCTACCCCCAAAACAAAGGGTTCATGAACTCCATTATGAGAATACACATAAAAGTAGGAGCGCAATCCATCCAGGCGGGGTCGTTTTATCGTGTTTACCAGCCAAAATTGGCCAAAATATCGACTGTTCACAAATTTTCTAATTTTTTTCGACCAAAATTCACCCCGACCTATACTCCAAAAACACATGTTCCTGTGCTCTCCCCCATAATACAGCTACACACCAAATTTTTCAACCTGATCAGACCAACCATTCCTGGACTTACGTGTTTACAATTTTTCGCTTTGACCCCTCTGGTGACCTCAGACGTCCTCTTACCTGACCCCCAAACAATTGGGTTCATGTACTCACGCATGGGAACACACATACCCAATATGACACATCATTTCATCCAGGCGGGGTCGAGTTTTGCGTATTTACGAAGCCAACTGGCCAAAATATCGACTTTTTACGAATTTCTATTTCCAAACAATCAACCAAATTCACCCCGACCTATACCAAAAACAATAGGGTTCCTGGTGCCTCCCCCATAAGAAGCACACAGTCCAAATTTCAACCTGATCAGAACAACCATACTAGACTTATAGTGTTTCAAGGTTTTCAGCCTTTGCACCTCTGGTGACCTCTGACCTAACCAAAACAATAGGGTTTCATGACCTCCTTATGGAGAATACACATAACAAGTAATGCGCTGCATCCATCCAGGGCGGGGCGAGTTATCGTGTTTAACAAGCAAAAATTGGCCAAATATCACGTTCACAAATTTTTCTAATTCGACCAAAATTCACCCCGACCTATACCAAACCAATAGGGTTCCTGGGGTGCTCCCCCAAAGAAAGCTACACACCAAATTTCACCTGATCAGACCAACCATTCTGGACTTATCGTGTTTCAAGGTTTTTTCAGAACTTTGATCCTTGTGACCTCAGATACCTCTGACCTGACCCAAAACCATTGGTTCATGTACTCATCTGGGAACACACATACCAAGTTGGAGCATCATTTATCCAGGCGGGTCGAGTTATCCTATTTAAAAGCCCAACTGGCAAAATATCGACTTTTTAACTTTTTAATAATTTTTCAAAAACCAAATATCACCCCGACCTATAACCCAAACGAGAGGGGTTTCCTGTGCCCCCCATAGAAAAGCTACACACCAAAACAGAACCTGTCAAGCCAACCACTCTGGACTTATATCGTGTTTACAAGGTCGTCAACTTTGACCTCTGGTGACCTCAGATGACCTCTGACTACCTGACCCCAAAACATAGGTTCCTCTACTCAATCATTGGAACCTCACATCCCAATTTATGACGGTCATCCTTCCATGGGGTCAAGTTATCGTGTTTTAAGCCAATTGCCAAAATGTCGACTTTTCACAAATTTTCTTATTTTTGGATAAAATTCACCCAAACCCAACCAAAACGATAGGGTTCCTGTAATCCCCACAAGAGGAAGCTCCACACCAAAATTTCAATTGATCAGACAACAATTCTAGACTTATCGTGTTACAAGGTTTTCGACTTTGACCTTTAGTGATCCTCAGTGACTCTCTGACCTGACCCCAAACAAATTAGGGTTCATGTACTCATCCTGGGTAACACACCTACACAAGTTGAGCATGACCTACTCAGTCCTGATCAAGTTATCTTTTGGTTAAAGCTGAGCGTCACACACACACACACAAGTGACTGCATAGATTCCTTGACTTCGTCAGGAGAATCAAAAACCAATTAAAACCTAATGGGTTAACATGGAATTCCTGCTAGTGTACAGGATGATATCATTATAATTGTAAGGAACTTCCCCGACCACATTGAACATATTCGCAATGTGTTGGAGCAGCTAAGACAAGCAAATTCTGAAGTTTAAATTGGCAAAATGGTCACTTTGCAAAATCTGAGATTCGTTGTCTAGGTCATGTGGTATCGTCCAAAGGTATTTACCCAGATCCTGACAAATTGCAAGACATGAGTGAGTATTCAACCCCCAAAACTACAAGGATTGGCGTTCACTTCTTTGGGTTGTCAGGCTACTACCGTAAATTTATTCCAAATTACTTCAAAATTTTTGCCACCCCACTCTACGGTTGACCAACATCTCAAAGTTTGTGTGGAATGCATCCTGTGAAGGTGCCTTTGGTCAACTTTAACTTGGCCCTGGTTAATCCACCAATTTTGGGGTATCCTAAGATAGATCTCCCGTATACTTGTACAACAGATGCCTAGTGAGTATCTTTGGGGGTGGTTGTGAAACAAGGTGCAGGATGGAACAAATGCGTGATTCCTATTCGGAAGGTCTCTAATGCGCCAACAAAACTCCTGATAACAAAAAGATGTCCTCGTCATTGGTAGAGAATAAGCACTTTCCATGTTACCTCAGACAGAAGCATGTTTCTGTTGTGGTTTGATCACAGTGCTTTCACAGTGGTTTAATTTCACTGTCAGTATAAGGGAATGGCAGTCTTTGATTTCCTCTGTCGTTCACTTTCTATTGTGTTTATGGATGACCTCAAAACCCTGACCACTAGAGTTGACTAAGAGTGCTGCTGAACGGGAACCACGCGTGGTATGAATGGCATTTCAGAATGATGAGGTGAACAAGTTTCTGCGTTGAAGGATCAGTATGTGAGCATGTGGTTTTAAAACTGCTTATGTACAGGAATGATTTAGATATTGGTATTATGTCCGAATCAGTAAATTTCGCTACGATACAACAGTGATTAGTCTAATGCGGAGTGAGATCTCAGCAATTACGCAAGGTTAACCATTTGGTGGGGGCAGTGATGAACCTACAATGTACCAAATGAGTGGAAAAGAGCTGAAGAGAATCAAAGAGGAAAAAAGACTTGGGGGTGTTAATGTTAGCACCACAATGAAGATCAGTAGACAGTGTGCAGATTCTGTGAAGAAGCACACAAAGTCATTGGAATTATGATGCAGAACGTTTGCTAATTTCAACACCGTCCATGTATAAAATCACTATAAGGCCTACACTTGGATTATGGCATACCCTGTCTGGAAACCTACCTGAATGAAGATATTTACTTCGTTTGAAGGAGTGCAGCGAAGGATACCTAATTATACCGGGAATGACTGAAGAACGTATGAGGGAAATACAAGAACTAGGATTGATGACAATTCAACAACGCCATGCACGTCAGTATCTCATCTCATCATTTCATTTTTGCGGGAAAAATAAAAATAGACTCCCAGAGAGTGCTGTATCAAGCGCTCAGTGATTTCATTCAAGATATTAGTAACATTGCGGGATCCTTAAGAGTCTTTAGACCTTTTATCCCATGATGACATTCTCTCATCTATTTGAAGATTTAACAACACCAGATCAGAGGGTTGGCCATCCGGTACAACTAAAATGAATATGGCAAGCCTATCATGAACCCTTGGGCCGTGGGATTGTCATAGAATTCTTGTGGGTTTTTTTTTTCATGAAGCATTCCTAACTAACTACCTCACCTCAATAATAATCAAGGGGCACAGGCTAAGGCCACCATGCATACTTACCAAATGAAAACACAATCCTTCTGGCAGATTGGATAAATGCCATGTATGTACTTCCGGAGCCCTCCACAAAGTCCTCTTACTTCCAACCATGCAACAGCTACAGGCAAATAAAAAAGTGTTCAAGGTGAATCAAATATATCCTCATTCGTGAATTACTGAAGCCTACCTCACACTATTCGGAGTTCAACGCCCCAACGGTAAGACCTTGCAACTCCTGCCGAAATTCATTGTAGTCGATTTCCCAGACAGTGACTGTATTGTTTCGAACGCGCCACTGGAAGGAAATTCACAGCAGGAGAAAAACGGGATATCTCATTTCGAAGGTCTTTTTCGTACGTCTCCGAGAATTATTGAAGGGAGGCGGACCAACTGTACATGTAGCAAAAACGATACCACTTTCCGCATTTCCTATCTACCAATGGTTTTGAATTAATTTACAATCACAAAACATGTGGGCCTTGCGGAATTTCGAAAACGCTTGCTGCCCAGGCGCAGTGGCTAATAGGCATTGTGGTCATTGCTTCATACCTTATGGTAATACCTCAACCGGCAGGATGACCGTAAGCTATAAGCAGGTGCATAATAGGATTTATTCCAAGTGTGCAACCAATGGGAATATTTCCTATTCACAGCATACCGGCTGAAAGCAAATTTGCTGTCAAGCCTTGGATCGAAAGATTGACCGACCGATACAAGGTATAAACGTGTCCAAAATACCAGAATTTTACACGTTTCCACTTTTGGCCCAAAATTGACCCCCTACTCATACAACAATAAATAGCGTTCATGTACTCATCATGGGAAGCACACCCACCAAGTTTGAACTAGATCCCACCAGGCACGTTTGACTTTGCCTGATTAAAAGGTCAAGTGCCCAAAATACCAGAATTTTACAAGTTTCCACTCTTGGCCCAAAATTGACCCCCTACTCATACAACAATAAATAGCGTTCATGTACTCATCATGGGAAGCACACCCACCAAGTTTGAACTCGATCCCACCACGGAAACCGCTAAGCCGGCCTTGCAAATGTTGGACCGGAATTCGAAATAGTTTACTATCCCAACTTCAACATCACGCAAGAGCACTCAATGCCAACAAGAACACATGAAAGGAGGATGAAACCGGTAAGGACAGATGTCCGTTGCCAATTGCCAACATCCTAACCCAGAGACAGGCATGCCTCTTTACACGACGAGGGTGCAGATGTAACAATTACAGCCCTGCGAAGGCTGTAACTCAATTCGTTGCGTGCGGGTATAATATAAGTAACCGAACAGGAGCGGGGAGGGGGGAGGGGGCATCCATTTGCCCCCCTTGGCAGGGTTTCGTCTGTCCAGGATAGATGTAGTCTTGTGTTAGATACGATTAACACTCTTACACAAGACTATGATACATGGGGCTCCTTAGCCGAAGCGGAGGCATCCCCCTTAAGGGAAACTGATTGCAAACCACTTGAGGGCAGCTAGATGATCCGTCGATGGTCTTCAGCCTTGGGGTTGGCAACTCCTTCTAGTGTTGAGATGACACAATTAAGCATCCAGCGCTGATCCGCAAATCAGGTTGTGATGTTAGGAAGGGCATCCAGTCATAAAACTTTCGCTCCAAATTAAAAAATCCTTACATGATCAACGTAGTGATGGCTGGATCAGGAGGTGTACTGACACGCAGATTGCTGGTACAGCATCCCGAGGTAGACCTAGGAAGACCTGGTCCAGCACAGTGCATAATGATCTCCAGAGTGGAATCTGGACCTGCTACCACAGGGAATCGGGAGGCCTGAATGATTTCGGTGAGAGCTGCATGAACCGTCTCACCCACTGATGTGGATTAATTTAGAAGTTAAGCTGGATGATGATGATGATGGCAACAAGAATGTGTGGCCACCAACAGCCAGCCAAAGTTGGGGTGGGCCGCATCTGGCCTTACAACTCGAATATAAAATAAAACGTGAAAACCCTCGCCCCGGGTCGTGCAAGATGGCTTGCCTGATGAAGAGAGACTGGATGAGCGACTCAGGGTGAGGATTGGATCTTGGAAGGCTGGGAAGTTTGTGTGGAAGAGGGACGGAGGTCACTGATGAGAGTTGAGGAGGACTGAGGAGGGTCGCATGGACATTTGTAGTCTGCAGGAGGTGAGATGGAGAGACCAGGGGCCGAGCAGGGGGCAGAGGAGGATTTGATTGGAGTTAGGAAGGCGATACCACTTGTTGGTGGTTTGGAAACGACAGGGAAAATGGAGGGCGGTGGTGTGGTTGTGTTTCCGTCAAAAGAAGCGGTGATTGAAGGTAATGGAGGGTCGAGTTTAGAAGGGAGAGTGACCCGAAACGTCGATGGCGAACAGTTGCAGCTTTGCGAGGAGGAGTGGGTGAGTGTGGGAATGTGGAATGGCTAGGAGGAGTGGCGAAACAAGCAATGAGGAGGAGCAGGTTTACAATGAGAAGGCGAGTGAGGGGGACTCCCGAACGAGGGAGGGAAAAGGAATTGAACTCTGGTTCTGGGCTATGGTGACTCAATGGGCATGTTGGGTGGAATGGATGCTATTACAATGGAGTACATGGTGGATATGGTTTGGAGGAGGAACATGCGCTATGAAGGAAGGATGCCGCTGGAATTCTGTGTCGAGAAGGATCTGTGTGTGGCACAAAACACTGGTTCAGAAGGGGGTGACATTCGGTGCTGGAGGGGAGGGGGGAAAAGAGCAGAGATGGATTTCGTGCTGGTGGGCAAGAATAGTAGAAAGCATTCAAGAGATGTGAAGGTATCAGGGGAACTGCAGCACAGACTGAGTGAAAAACTGGTGAAAAAACTGAAAAGGTTGCGAGGAAGGGAGCAGGCAGTTGAGCGAAGAATGGTGTGGAAACTGAAGGAGGAAGAAACAGAAGGGAGATTTTGAGAAGAGAGAGTGTAGGGGCTGGTGGGCATCAATGCACCAGATACATGGAGCTGTTTTTGGGATGGTTTGCAAAAGGTGGTGGATGATCGCGAAGTTGCGGAGAAGAAGGCAGAGGAGAGCGAGTGACACACATGGTGGTGGAAGGGAGTGAAGGAGGTGAATAGGGAGAAAGAAGGAGGCGTACAAAACCTGGTTTGAAGTGCACTGGGAGAATGAGGCAATGTTAAAACCATGAAGAAGCGGGCGATGGTGGTGTAAAGGCGATGAGGGAGGGGCATGAGGCGGAGTTGTGCAAGCTGGATATGGATCCAAAAGGGATGTTCAAGTTCAGTGAAATTATGGGAAAGGAAAGGAGGTTGATGGAGGGGGATGGCATGCGGGGGAGTGGACAGGCAGTGAGTCAGCGAGGGAGACAGGAGGATAGTTCAGAAAGAACACAGAGGAGAAAACTCATGAAGGAGAGATTATTGGACCAGCGACAGACGGATATGCTGGAGGACACAATGAGAGGGTTTAGACGGGAAGAAGTTGTGAAGGCTATGAGAGAAATTAAAGTTTAGGGAAGGTAGCTGGTCGTCAGTTATGGCGATGATGGCAGATGATTGATAGACTGCAAGGGAGACTATAGAGATGCCAATATTGCGTAATGGATGGAACCTGACAGATGCGTGGATGGAGGATGGGAGGGGGTGGGGGGGGGGAATGCCGGATGACAGGGAAGATCAGTGTGGGGTCAGATTAGACAAGGGGAAAGGTTCAAAGGGGGATGTGGGGCATATATAGAGGATAATAACTGAAGCATGCATAAAAAAGAGTCCAGAACTGTGAAGTGGTGAGATGCAGTTGGCTTGCAGGCCAGAACTCAGAAAGCCGAAAGGCTTAGTGAGCCTTGACTCTTTCGACAACTATAGTGGACACGAGACAATTGGGATATATTGCACCAGCTAATTATGGGCACCATAACAACCTAACAAATTTCACGTTTACCCAACCAAACCAATAGGGTTCCTATACTCTTGATAAGAAAGCTACACACTGATTTCCCCGATTTCGGACTTGACCTTGGTACCTCAGAGACCTCGACCTGACCCAAAACAATAGGGGTCATGATCATCATGGGGAAACACACAGACCAATATGGGCTTCATCCATCCAGGGCAGGTCGATTATTGTGTACAAGCAAAATTAACCAAAATATGAATTTCATGAATTTATTTTTGGACCAAATTCACCCCGACATATACCAAAAAAATAGGGTTCCTGTACTCCCATAGGAGCTACACACCAAATGTCAACCTGATTTAATACCAACCAGTTCCGGGGACTTAGCATGTTCACAGGGTTTCATTACTTTGACTTCTGGTTAGTATCATATGGGAAACAATACCAGTATGAGCCTGACTACTCAGACTGATTCAAGTTTTGTGTTTACAAGCTGGCGTCACCAACACACAAACACACGACCCACACACACACCACCGACGGTGACGCATAGATTCCTTGAACTTGGTCAAGGAATCAAAAACTCTTAGAGCGTCGGGGTCACCATTCAATCTTTGCTAGGACAGGCCGGATCCCGCCAGCATTCGACCTGTTTCTGTTCTGGCAGTGATAGGCTGGATTCGTAGTCCGGACATGGATGCAGCTAGGCGCGTGCCTCTGAAACCAGGCTAAAACTGTCCGTGTAGTAGGACCGTGAGGACGCATTGGCTGGCAGTTCTTCGCCACAGCAGAACCAAGCAGTAGAGGTAGCCGGTTGCATATAACTTAGGTCCAGGTGAACGTGCGTGACGTAGATATGGCAGAAGCTGCCGTCAGCAATATGGACAACGCCTCCAACGATCCACTGGAGCCGCCCACCGCTGGATATTGCAGGAAGAGGGATTTGACAACCCGGTGCGGTCAAGGGCAAGTGTGAGCCGTCGCGTCTACACAATTGCTGGCGTCTACAGACCACCGTCGCGAGTTGACCATCTCCTTGGGGAGTCCCGCCGTAAAAGGCAATTGAATAACAGCAGATGCTAAAGTGGCAATCAATGATCTCGGAGCTAATTAAGTAGATTAGCAGTGTTGGAGTCCAAGCAGCAATCCGAGTCCGAGTCAAGACCGAGTCTCAGCGCCGAGCCAAATCCAAGACAAAGTCCGAGTAAGACCGGGTCCTTTTTTCCGAGTCTGAGTATGAGTCCTCGAGTCATCCTATGCAAACTATTGAAGCTTTCGCACAGATAAATAGGCCTAGTAATGGATCCAAAATAGCAAGGTATTACAGTTAGATGCTTGCCATTCACAAACTATGATATTATTGTACATCAGCCCAATGCCTAAATTCGTTTTGAAGTCCCACTTCCCATTCAAGAGGTGGATGTCATCAAGAAAGTTCATAGCAATGGCCAGGTAATTGGAAAGTAATGATTGCCAAAACTAACAAAATAAGTACCTAAATAATCCATAAGATCCTACTTAACTCTCCCCTGCCCTAAGCCTACAATTTGGAGCCATAATAATTTTTTCGGACAGTATTATGGCAGTAATCTTCTTTCATTGGCTTTCACGAAATCACAATTTTCGGTTTTCCACCATCTTTGCGGTGAATCGGCAGTTCTCCCCCTGTGTTGGTGCATGTGACACCTTTGCTGCCATTCCTGCCTTTGCTGCCGTTCCAACCGGCAGACACACTGAAGCTTTAGTCCTACTAGATCAATCCATATTTGATATGAGCGAATTCGGACCTTGACTAAGACTCACAGTAGTTCCTATGTTTTTGATTATCAATGTTAGAATTTTGCATATTCTTCCTCATAATTTCAGGATTTTTGCCAAGGATTTTTGAGCGGTCTGACCTGGACTCACTCGAGTCCCTGAGTCCCAGCAGCCTAGTCCCAGCAGCCGAGTCCGCGTCTTGAACCCTGAGTCCGAGTCCAAGACGAGTCTTGAAAAATCGCCTCGAGACCGAGACCGTACTCGAGTCCCCCAACCTGTAGATTAGCAGGCTCACTTATAATTAACTGAAAACCGGGATGCCAATGTTTGCAGATATTGAATCCCTGACAAAGCCTTTCAACATCCATTCCAGGGTTTCTCTTCAAAGCAAGACCTCCTATTAAGCTGACATACACATGTTGTATTCCCAGGGATACCCAAATCTTCACATGTATTTCATAACAATGGGTGGATTTAATGTTATGTAAACCACTCTATCATAATACAAGAACTAGTCACCTTGTGAATCTGGCAGGGCCCATTTAACTGCCGATAGATTAAAAATCTCTGAAAAAGTTCTGCTGCTAGCTAAGCCCTCTAGTTAGGAGATACCTCATCCTATATTTGTTCGCTGTCGTCGACGTTTGTTTTTACCCGGATAATGGTTATGCATTCATGTGTATTATTAACATTGAAGTTAGGCACCTAACTGCATAACCTTATTTCTCCAATTTGTACGAACACCAATGGAAATACACAAATGTTAGAAGCAGCATCATTTATTGGATCCTATTCTTCAGATGCCAGTCTTGTAAATCATTTCATAGTATCCTATCACGGAGACTGGAATGCCGTGAGTCAGTCCGTAGTGCACACTCCGCATCTAATTAATGAATCGCGAATATCCTCAACGCAGGAACACAATTTGACAACATAAAAATAAGTCTAATGAAATATTTTTCAGGCAGAAAAATTGAAAAAGAAAATCCGGAAGTAATTAGTATCTGTCATTCGGTGGCTATTTGAAGACAAAATGTGTCATCCAGATCAACCTCAAATTTAGGGAAAATTCGTAAGTTGGGTCTTTCTAGTGAAAGGGAAAACTTTATTGACGAGCAATAAACTGCACATGGACATATCTGTATTGTACAAGTTTAATGTCGAAGGAGGGGCCGGGGGGGGTGTCAGTAGGTTAAAGTTGCACTCACCTACATCATTATCGTTAATGAGACAGTTGCACTGGTCTCAGTGGCATGTAACGTAACTGCTTCAATCATTTCGTCTCAGTTCTGGGCCAGAAAGTCCGTGAAACGTACTGAAAAGGATTCATGATCTTCTACTATCCCATCTTTTATCCCCTGGGTATAGAAGCTGTCAGCGGTTTGGCTCCCTTACCAATGATTTCTTCTCCGCTACCGGGTTAATAGTCCCCAGCGTCTGCATGTCATCCACCCCCATCTATAGCTGTCAATATAAAAGTAATGGATGATGTTTTGAAACATACTGTACTATAAAACCATTGAGGCAGCTCTTAGGCTGTGTTCCACAGGCGGACGCGGGCGCTGCGGTCGCTGGGGGGGGGGGAGCCCAGAGGGGACCGGGTAGCTGTTCCCACAAGGCGGACAAGCGGACGAGGCGGGCGCGAGGCGGACGAAGGTTTTGAGCCTGTAAGCCATTGCCTCCTCGTGTATTCTTTCCATAACCACACGTCAAAATGTGGTAATTCAGCTCAGAAATAGCGTTATAAACTGATGTTTATTTCAATGAAGCACATTGGTGAGTGGATGCTCGAATTTCTAAGGCGTCCGCTAATGAGGCTGATGTTCAAGTGTTGAACCCTTGTGTTCAAATTTTAAACAATGGTGTCAGGCCCGTAGCCAAGGAGCGGATTTTATGACGGTCCCCCCTGCTTAGTGTACTTAATGCCTACATTTAATTCCCCCTCCCCCTTCTCGACTTGCTGTCCAAGTCTTGATATCGTCGCAATGTGTTCAAGTGTTGTCACTTGACATGTCAAGCATTCATTATGTAACTTCTCGAATAGGAAACAAGTGCCCGATGCTCAACGTCTTTTTTGGGCCCCGTACTACTCGGTATTACTTTCAGGCACCCTGAAATCAACAAAACTTCACCTAGTTTGTGAATCTTGAAGTATGAATCATATTGGGCCCCACCCCCGCACCATTAAACATCTGGCAAACTGGCAACTAGTCCGGGTTGCCACCCCATCGCCCTTCTCAATTTTCCAGTTGAAGCGTCATAGAATTGGGGTGAAGGCCCGCAATCCGACAGAGGAGGATGCTGTGATGGCCCGGAAGGTTTGGGCGGAGCATCCACCATGGGTAATTATTCATACTTCCCAGATTCACAAACAGTGAAGTTTTGTTGATTTTTTTTTTGAAATTTCAAATATTCACTACCCCATTATGGAACCAGGCACTAGACGAGCACACAGGGCCACTTGCGGTGGGTCGCCGAGCAGTCAGCTTGGGAGAGAGGATGGTGGTAGAACTATGGCTAGGACGCTCTCGTAAGACTACTTTCACTAGTTTCCAACCCTGTCCTGAAGGTATAACCCAGGCTTCGTTGCGAGGCGAGAGTGCAGCTCCGGCGGCGTGCCGACTGCGGTCGCAACACGGCTCTGGATAATCGCTCTTGCTCCGGAAGGTTCGTAACCGGTCAGGCGAGCAAATCACGGTTCTGGAGAGTCCGAGAGGCCAGTCCAACGGGCTCGAAGACACGGGAAGAGCTGACTCCCTGGCCCGAGAGCCGATCAGCTCGCGATGGCCTACAAGTCGGACCTGGCTCTGAGAGCATGAGCTGGGGAATTGTCCATGGCTCGGGAGCCGGCGAAAGCCGACCCACAGCCAGGGAGGGCCGACCTACTGTGGAAGTGCCCGTCCCCGCTCTGGATCGCCCGGGAGTCGACTCACGATCTGGTTCCGGAGAAGCAGGGAGAGCCGCCCCACGGCCGGAGAGCCATCCGCTCATGAGGGCCCACAGAGTTCTTCCACCTCCATCCACCCAATTCCAAACGGCTCGGGAGATTCGGGAGAGCTGATCCCCGGCTCGGAGAGCTAATGTGTTCCGAAGGCTCGAAGGTCGGTCGGGGGCTCAGTAGAGCTGGAGAGCCGACCCTGTTCGGAAGCGACCTGGTTGGATGACTGGAAGAGTCGGACCAAAACGTCCCATGAGATCCGACCGCCTTTCGGGAGAGCTGACCTGCCTAGGGAGGACCGGGAGTTGGACACAAGCTCTGGTAAGCCGGAGAGCCGACCCTTGGCTCAGATGAGCCGATCCGGCCGTGATAGTATGGTAAGGATCGGTCTAAACAAACAGGCAACAAACAATACATGATCGATTTGAAAAGGCGTCCACGTCCGCACCTTGCCCTGCCCGCCATCGCCTCGTGGAAATGGCTTTCCACCCGCGCCTGCCTCATGGAGACACAGCTTTACATAATTATTCTCAAGCACTAAACACTTCCCGCACTGGGACAACACATAACCTCAAACTAAAGAGTTCCTGCAACAGCACCAAAATAAAGAGGCTATATCTGGCCAAGTCTCATTCTACAATCGGATAAACTTCAGAAATTTGAATATATTATGCAAATTCGATACATTTAATGTTTCCACCATTGGCCACATGGTTCTAATACCCTCGGAATCAGATCCCATTTGCAAAGGTTCTCGAAATCAAATGAAGATTGAAAAATTGCAACTGGTCCATTAATACCTTGAGTGACTCACTCTGCTGTTATAATATTCGGGACCAGCTGAGAATCGACCATCTACCAACAGTACGGATCAGAGCGGGCCCCCCCCCCCCAAAACAACGTATGTAAAAAGTTCTGTTTGTCGCGCTAAAATATTAGTTGTCAGATTGAATGCTGACCTTTTCTGTCTCAAACTAATCCACCACCTTGCAAGCCTTACCATTGATAAAAAACCGGCTATCAATTCATAGAATTTCCTCCACCTCTTACTCAACATTTTACGTGATTTAGTGGCCTTTTTTCTGAATCGCCATATATCGAGTGGAATCCATATGTCGAAAGTGATAGTATCTGGATGGAGCTTAATTTCAATCGGAATAATTTCTTGAGGACCAAGTAAATGGTGCGTAAAAATTTGGTCTTAGATTCATTGCGACAACATTATTAAAATATTGGAGTAAAGAGTAGCGATAAACGCTAGGATTTCGTCTGTCAATCAGCGTTCAGTGGATAATTGTTTAGGGGCACCCTCTCATTCAATAATTTGTGTGGTTCCATTCGAAATTCAAGAATCCGAGGTGCATTGCCTTCTTGTGCCCAATCACCCTTATTGGATATCACTTGAGGGGGATTGGGTCAGTTTCCCCAAAAACTAGAGGGTTAGGTTAAGTTGTTGGGTTAATAATGGTTATACTAGTCAAATATATACTAGAATATAATAGACCATAATATAAAATATAATTAAAATAATATAAATAATAATATAATTATAATATAATAGAATATTATATAATAGATATGAATAATCTCGCTCTGCAGACAGTCCTGTTTCGCTCTTCTAGAGCTCATCGTTGCAGTCTCAGAGTGTTGAATCGCAACTGAATGTTGTACAACTACACAGGCGAAAAACCTGCCCAGTCCTACCTTCCACAAGGACGCATTGTCCATGATTCCAGAGTGCACAAGCTGTTAAGAGCGTGCGATAAGTAATGCAATATATATATATAATATAATTAAATATAATATAATATAATGAGAATATAATATAATATAATTATAATATAATATAAATATAATATAAGGAATAGTTTACAATTTAATATAATATATTATAATAGTTGGTTGGGTTCAGTTTGTTTGGAATATTATTACTATTGTGTAATCACCACTTGAACAACCAGAAAAAAGCCAAACGGGATTCCTTGCCGATCCTGAATTGATCAACTTCCACATGTTAACATGTCTGCACTGAAAACAATGTAGGCTGTACTCCTCATGAGAAAGCGGCATACAAAATTTCACCCTGACTGATCGGACAGGCATATGGACGTATTGTATATTATTAACAAGAATTTCAGACTTAAGGTGGAGATTCCATAATCGCGGATGCGCCGTGCGGGCAAACATTTTGAAAATCACAGTTTTGCAAGGCGGACACTTTTTCGAAGGAAAAAAAGATGTAGGGTGGTCCGGAATGGATCAAAAATATGGGACTAAAAAAAACACTCACAACAATTGACTTAAATTGGCTTTATGAGGAAGATTTCCATATTAAATCCGTAGCCAAGGTGAGGCATTAATGCCGCGTTGGTACGCGTGGTACTTTTGCCTTCACTCTGTGCTCGTTCCATTCTGAATTCAGATTTTTCAGGCACTTCCACATTTAGTTTCCGTGAAAATGAAAACAAGCCTATGGTTTCTACCGTACCCGCATCCCGCCGATATGGAATTTCCCTTTAGACCTCTCTCAACCTCAGATGACCTTTGACCTGACCCCAAAACAATAGGGATTATGCACTCATTATGGGGAAACCATATACCAAGTTTGAACGTGATCCAACCAGTGGAAGGTGAGTTATGGGGGTTAACGAGCAAAATTGCCAAATTATCTTTTTTCACCCATTCCCAATTTTTCCAAATCTTACCCCCAGTCTGCACAAAAAAAAAAAACAATAGAAGTCTGTACCCCCATGAAAGAGCTGGCATATATAAAATGTCAACCTGATCGGAAAGGCATTCTGGACTATTGTGTTAACAAGATTTTCAGATTTTGACCTGCTGACCTCAGAGACTGTGATCCTGACCCAAAAAACAATAAGGATCATGTACTCAATAGGAAACCCGTATACTAAGCAATTAAATTGATCCATTCCAACGTGGAGGGTGGTCGAGTGATCGTGTTAACAGCTTGCTAAAAATTTGCTTGTATGTATTATCCATTTCCACAATTTCTCAATTTTTCCCAAATTGATCACCGGTCTTGCACAAAAACATGAAGGTCCTTGACTTATCATGAGAAAGCTTGCATCCAAAATGTCAACTGACGGGACCAGGGCATTCTGCTGGACTATTGTGTTTTTACAAGATTCAGACACAAAACACCTCACGGGGTCATGGAAAAGTGGAGAAAGGAATTTCAACACCACAAAGTCAATGGCAGTTGTGGACTGGGTCTTGCAAGAATATAAGTTCGGGTTTGACCCTCTGATAACGCTTACCAGGAAGGCCCCTCTCCCACTTAAGCTCAACAATATTTGAAATCGTATAAGGGGGGAACCCTGATGCTACTCTTTCCTACTATTGAGCTTATAGCTCCCAGCCTCTTAATACTTACTGAATATCTAACTGAGAACTGAGTATCTGTTTGATCACGTGCTACATGCAAGGGGGTGATATAATGCAACCCAATAAGACGATTATCTATAAGTACTCACACAGGTATTCATGCTGATACCCAAAAATTATCTGGATACTAGCATAAGTCCTCGAGTTATCTATTTCTAGTCTTCAAGATCTGCAGAATAACAATTGCCTGATTGACTCGCCCCCCCTAGGCATAAAAGTAGCTAGAATACTCACTGACTGTGTAGGGACCCAAATGAGAATTATATGATTATTTCGTAGGTTCAGAGAAAAAGGTTCAAAACACGTCCCCTTCGGTTGATGTTTGAGAGTCATCCAAAGTTATCACAGCTGCCCAAACAAAAAACAAAAAGAACATATTTGAACAAACAGTTATTCTCAAACATACATGAAATAAGGGTGTTTAGATTCCACTAGCAACAAGAATTTACCCATCTTGAAAAAAGTTAGGGATACCTTGGGAATTCAGATTTAGCATACATATAAGCACCAAATATTTCTCATGGTTTACAGTACAGTTGAACGGGAGGAAAATGTTGTTTTTTTTCCCCCACATTTTGGTGATGAAAAGTGAAGAAAGTAAACAAATTGTCACTATTGTCATTCCAGACTGGTTACAAGAAGAGTTCTTTCAATAACATATGTCTAATGAAACATTTGACAAACAACTCAGTCTCTCAGAGGAAAGGGTTTCGAAAAAATTTGATGTTTCAATGTTGTGTCACTCACGTCTTTAAAAGAAAAAGTTTCTCAGCACCTCTCGTTTGAATTGAAACGAGTTATCCCAACTACTTGCCACAAATAATGAGTTTCAGCCCAAGGATCACTATGCAGTATGCAGAGAGCATTATCCTTGTGGCATTTAAAGGTCTATCATAATTTGCTTCCAAAATGGTGTCGTTGTCTTCACCAAAACGTGAGTATATTTGAGAAAATCACGGCACGGGGATGGGCTGAACGAAGATAGGACCAGTGAAGCATTATTTGTTCTATAGCAATAGATAATAAGGTGTTCCACCGTGCCACTGAATTCACCCGATGTTAGTCATAACAGGCGAAGGCCCAATGGAGGGTCGAGGAAATTCGTTTTTTCAATCAATTTTTTACATAAAATTTGTATTAGAAGTGATCTCTCGTTTGCTCCATGTGTATATGTATATATAACTAGTTGTGTGGTAAACAGCCACTGTATTACCTGTAACAGAATAAGAGCAAAGACACATGAAAATTGGGTTGAAAACCATGTATATTTCGAACACACCTGTGTTTTTTACCAGTGTACTTGAGTAGGTTGTTGCAAAGGTTATCGGCGGTGATCTTGTACAATATTGGTAGCTGACTCCACTAAGTTATATTCATTCAACATGAAATGATAGGGCAGGCATTGTCAGCAGTACTTATCATTTGGGTGGAAAATATGTTTCTACTTAGCATGCTAAGAAAGTGAAATAAGGTAGGCTATAAATACAACCTAATATCAAATTGCATCGAGCAGCTATGACGTTGGCCAGAGAACGTACAGTACCCCCCCACACTCACTCCCCCGCTTGACAAAAGAGAACACTTGATGACCCAAATCAGTGTTGAATTCGATTATGGGATTAGGCCATGATCATCATTTACTTTCAGACCCTCAGTATACTGTTGACAGTTGGTAGGTCTGAATAACCCAATACTAGAATGCACTTAGGTTGAAAGTCTGTAGTTATGTTTTGTGAGCGTTTGGCAATCGAAAAGTTTACATTAGCGTCACGAATGTTTGTTTGTTGACATTAAATGACCCTGAATTTGTTTGCCAGGTATGTCCAATGTAGTTTCCCTGGTAACATCTGTCACAACACAACAAATAAAACTGGTATCATTCTCGGTGTATTGCAATCGCCATTACCCGGTCGAATCGAATAGCTATTATCAGGAGGCGGAAGCACGAATCTATGATTAGAAAGTCACCACCCTGACACCCGAGTGGCCCCATACTTCCAGTTTCCACTTGCGGTCGACATGCGATAGGCTGAGACCTGGTCAAGAGGTCTTTAAGATTGGGGGGGGGTGGCCTACTGAAGGAAGAGGGGGTCCTGGAACAAACGATTTGAACAGGTGGTTACAGAGGGCGGAGGAAGACACAAATCTGTGATTGAAAGTCACAAACCTGACACCCGGGCCCCATACTTCCAGTTTCCCCTATTTCAGTCGACATGGATAGTGATGAGACTGGGTCAAAAGGTCTTTAGGATTGGGGGGTTGCCTACTAGAAGAAGAGGGGGGTCTTAAGCCAAACAATATGAACAGTTGGGTACAGAGGGGGATGGAATGGAAAAGCACAAATTTGTGATTAGAACGTCACACACCTGACCCCCAAATGCACCATGCTACAGTTTCCCTCTCTCGGTCGACATGGATAGCTGAGACTGGGTCAAGAGGTTTTAAGATTGGGGGGTACCTATAGAAGGAGGGGGTGGGGTCCTGAACAAACGATGAACAGTGGGTTACAGAGGGCGGCAAGCACAATCTGTGATTAGAAGTCAACACTGACACCAGATGCCCATACTCCAGTTTCCGTTCTTTCGGTCGACATGGATAGCTGGAGACTGGCGGCAGAGTTGTCAAGTTTGGGGTTGCCTACTAGAAGGAAGAGGGGGGGTCCTTGAACAAATGATGAAATCAGTTGGTTACAGAGGGCGGGAAAGACCAAATCTGTGATTGAATGTCACACACCTGACACCTGAGTTGCCCATACTTACAGTGGCCCTTTTCAGTCGAAATGGATAGCTGAGACTGGGTCCAGAGGTTTAAAGTTGGGGTTGCCTATAGAAGGAAGAGGGGGTCATTGAACAAATGATGAACAGTTGGTTACAGAGGGCGGAATGCACAACTCTGTGATTAGAAAGTCACACCCTGACACCAAGTGCCCCATACTTCCATGTTTCCTCCCTCTTTCGGTTCGGGTCGACATGGATAGCTGAGACTGTCCAGAGGTTTTAAGTTTGGGGTTGCCTACTAGCAGGAAGAGAAGGGGGGTCCTTGCATCACGCTTAAAGGGTGGTTCCGTGGCGAAGGCCCCAACAACTCTGTGGATTAGAATGTCACATACCCTGACACCTGAGTGCCACTACTTCCAGTGCCCTTTTCAAGATCGAATGTGATAGCTGAACTGGTCCCAGAGGTTTAAGTTTTGGGGGTGCCTACTAGAAGGAAGACGGGGGGGTCCTTGAACAAATGATGAACGGTTGGTTACGAGAGGGCGGAAGCACAAATCTGTGATAAAATGTCACACAACCGACACACTGAGTGCCCCATACTTCCAGTGGCCCTTTTCCACTCGACACTGGGAAGCTGAACCGATTCAATAGAGCTTAGGACTGGGGTTGCTTGCCTACGCGAGGAAAAGGGGTCTCCACGCGAATGGTGCAGTCCCGGCGATGAATTAGTGGAAAAGGCTATTTTTCTGATGGGCAGGATACGAACTTATGAAACACACCCACCGTAGAGGAGTTCACAAAAGACAGAGAAAACATTGAGGACGTGTTGAACAAAATGAAGGAAGCTGATGTGAGTTTATTCCTACGGGTTCGGGAAGCCCAATTACAGATTCTCGAGAACCTGCCATATTGTTCATGGATGAGCTCGGCCGTTTAACTTTTGACTTCTCTCGTGACTGGTGCTCAGATGAGAGGCAGAGGTGAACTTGTAACCAACTCAAAGCTGCCTCCAGGGACCCCCATTTCACAATCGCCATCCGGAAGCGGAATATCAGTGGATCCAGGACCCGAACTTTCTCGCAAACCAGATGGAGGAGTGGGAGTTCAGGTTCATTGTGATTGCTCAAGCCACAGACGAGAAATTTATTACAAGTCCTGTAACAAACCCCAGCAACCTCAGGATATCCACTTGCATTACAGCGAACCATGAATGAAGACCAAAACCTCGCCATCGCAACTGCAAGAAGGCTACAGCCACTTAGGGAAACGCAGTTGATCGCTGGATTTCAAACCCAGTATATTTGATTGGAAGTGTCACTATACTTCCTTGCCATTCTTCCGGGGGCTAGTTCGGATGGCAGGATATTGTTTTGTTTGTTGCGGAGATTCGCACGCAATTACGAATACAGACTACTCATTTTTAATGGAACCAGAGAAAGCCAAAAAAAAGAGGCTTAGGATTCCTTGACTATTTCTGAAACCTAAGCCGGCACGAGGACCAATGAGAGATTGTACCAGTCTCATATGGGCAACATAACGTCTGATTGACTTTTAATATTTCCCATTTGTTTCCCAAACCAACCAATAGGGTTCCCTTGTACCCTTGAAGAAAGCTACACACCTGAATTTCAGTTTTGCAGACTTTGACGTATGGGACCTAAGATGATCTATGACTGACCCCGAAACAAGCAGGGGGGGTTATGTAACTTCATACATGCTGGACACACACAGGACAACCCAGTGTAGGCTTCATCCATTCAAGTGAAGTTCGGAGTGACCATGGTTTTACAAGCCAAAATTTGGAGCGAAATTTAATAGCGGACTATTCACAAGTTTTCTATTTTTGACTAAAAATCACTCGACCTGAAAACCAAAAACAATAGGGTTCTGTAACTCATAATAAGAGGAAAGTTTAAAACCCGAAATTTTCAAATTGATTGGACCAACATTATGGCTTTTCGTGTTCACAAGGTTTTTAGAATTTGACTCGGAGACCCTCTGACCAGACCCCAGAACAATAGGGATCAGTCTCATCCTGGGGGGAAACAACACATATATTAAGTATGAGCCTGATCTACTCAGAATCGATCCAGTGATTGTGTTTACAAGCTGGGCCGCACACACACACAAACGAATACATACACACACACACACAACATGACTGAATAGATCTGCACATTCCCATTTTTCCCAAACCAATAGGGTACTGTACTCTTGATAGAAAGCTATGCACAGAAAATTTCAGGGTTTTCAGACTTTGACCTCTTCTTGGTGCCTCAGAGATGACCTATTGCCCTGACCCCAAAACCAAATACGGTTCATGTTACTTTCATCATGGGGAAAACATAACATAACGAGTATGAGCTTCAGCAATCCAGGTTGGGGCCAACAAAAAAACATCGATATGTGCACAAATTTTCCATTTTGACCAAAATTCCTTGTTCCCCCCCCCGGACTTGAACGAAAACCAATAGGGGTTTTGGTACTTCCATTAGGAAGGCCATACACCATTTATTCAACTGATCAGACCAACCATCTGGTACTTATCAGTGACAAGGTTTCTACTTTTCCCTTTTTCTGGTGACTCAGATGACCTCTGACCCGGACCCCAAACAATAGGGTAATGTATTCATCACGGGGGAACACACCATACAAGTATGAGCTCCATCCATCAAGGTGGGGTCGAGTATCATGTTCAAAGCCTGGCATCACACACACACACGTACAGGACCACACTCACTGTCACCGAATGCATAGATTCCTTTGGGACTGTTATAAAGAATAAACAAGGCGATCGCCAAAAAAGTGTCTCGCCTGGTTTGCGCGATTCAAGTAGGTTTTTCCTATTATTGACTACACTACACACTCTATACAACAAACCAACTAGGGGATGCAGGACCATGGCATCAAAGGAACATCACATACTTTTCACATATAAAACACATTTAAAATAAACTCCTTAGAAATTCCTAAAAAAATAACTGGACCAATAAGTTGAACTCTTAATACAAAGACCTTTAATTGCCTTTTCTTCTTCATGAGCCCTCCCACCTCCACGTTCTCTCAATAAAATAACAAATTTGAATAGAGTTTGTATCGCTCAGTCAATCACTTCTTTGACCCAGGGGGGCGGGGGGGGAGAAATCAAACTTGAAATGTTCTTACATACCCTGCAGCCCGGGATTCTCTGCCTTTTTCAAAATCATTCCCCTTTATATTCATGCCTTGTATTTTCCAAGCAGCCAGCCCAGCCAGGACATGCAACCCCCCCCCCCCCCGCCGGCAGCAAACACCTCCCTCGCCGCCCCCACCACCACTCAAAAATAAACCACGCAGAGCAATCTTTAGGAACCTCCTATATGTCCCCAGTTCACAAGGCAAGAGAGAGAGGAAAAGAAAAAGTTTACAGTATTTTCGAATGGCTAATCAACGATGAATCAAATTGATTGTGGGGCAGATTATAAAACACAATTGTCACAGGAGATATGGTTTACTCGTTTCCTCAATGCGTTATTCTAACAGAAGCTAGTATATGATGGAATTCAATCAAATTTCATGAACAAACCAAAACATAAGATTTCAGAAAAATTGTAATGGACCATACTACTGAGTTTCGCGAAAATTCTACCAAGTTGATTGGAAATAAAATATGCAAATGATTGGTACAATACCATGAGCGTATAACAGCAGTAAAAAATGGTCACAGGAGCTATGGTTAAGTCGTGCCTCAGTACTTTATTCTAACAGAAACTTTTATATGATGGAATTCAATTACCTGAACATCAAACACACATTAGTTAGATCCAGAGAATGTTAACGAACCCATAACTACTGAGTTTGGGAAAATTCTTACCAAGTTTGGAAATTGGAATATTTTATGAAAATCAGGCACATACAATATGACCTATGCCCAGATGTACCATCAAATGATCAAAGGGGGATCTTTACATCTACCAAGGTTGTGGAAATCCAAGCCAAACTTTCAAAAATTGTAACATAAAAAATAGCAAAATTAATTAGACACATTAAATGACCTTCCAGTGACCCCGACTTCACTTTTAAATTTCTAGGAAATCATGTAGACCACATCGACCCAAGAGTGTCGTGAGGGAAGGGAGGGGAGGGGGCGATTCTGACAAAACTTGGAAACTTTGCATAAATAATTAGCAAATTAGACCACTTTAATTAGAAAGTTCAGGCTGAAAATCTAATCGGTTCATCTACTGTCATTCCTGGTCCTATACTGCCAAAAAACTACTCACTGTAGCACCTTACGGTTTCTTGCGTAATTTGAAACGAGCTTTAACAATAAATACATAACATAAGCTAATTACCAACTTTGCTGCCAAACTTAATCAGTCATGTACCCACCAAACACACGGTGCTAACAACAAAATTGTGCAGGAATATGGCCAAACGTTCGTGAGGAAAATCCTGCGAACGGGAAAACGTGTGACACACCCACACACATACAGACCACATGCCATAGTGACCACTAGTCTCTTCCTGAATTCATTAAGGTGGAGACCAAAAAAACGTCTACGTACGTCCTTGCAAAAAATTATAACATCTCAATTTGGATTTAGAAAAGCAGTAACGATACTATCACGCTTTCTAGAAAACAATAAATTCTATTTGTACATACCTTGATAAGGGTGAAAGTGTTCTCGGTCTTTACCTTGATATAAAGAAGGCCTTTTGATACCATAAAGATTTACCATAAAATATAAAGTTCTCTTAAGCAAATTGTGTCATTGTGGTATTCATGGCAAAGCACACAATCTAATTTCCATTATTTGTTAATGGCATTTTAGTGTTGTATAGTATTGACGACTCATTTCACTAACGCTAAGCAGCCTATTATATTATTTTGATAATTTAGGATGTTTTCCAGCACACATGGGCATATTCACTAGGCTTAAGAATTGAGGGAGTGTATCTTCTTGTCTTCCTGCTAACGAGCCCACAGGCTAGAGGCGCCATACCAGTCTGGGACCAGATGAATATTTACCGCTGTTGCTTTTGTGTTGTCAAGTTGTTTTTGAAGCCAGCTGTTTTAGCGCTACTTCCCATGGGATTCTATTGTTAATAGTGTTTAGTTAATTTTCTAGCTTCCTGCAAGTTTGTGTATTTTTAGTAGCGTTTAGCAGTTGCGCAGACGAGGGCGCTCCGTCGACCCTCGTGGTGATTCTGGAGGGACAGCGTTTGCGCGATAGTCAGTATCCACAATTTATGCTGACGTCAATATTAAATATGTAGTGTGTTCGTTTTAGTGATGTATTGGTCATTTCGCCTCGTCCACACTCCGTCAGCAACAACATGGGCGGCGGAGCATGGCTCGCAAGTATGTAAGCGAAGCCCATTGAATTAGTATAGTGGTTTTAATTGTGGGTGGAGCCTGTTTTATATATATCTTGTGGCGCACCGATAGCTAGAGAAAGAGAGAGAGAGGGAATGAAAGTGAGAACAGGAAGTCACGTTGACAGGAGGGTCGAGGCCAGGAGGGTCGGGTCGGTAGTAGAGAGCAGTAGTGTAGGATGAAGTTTAAACGTCGGGGTACCAGAGTTCAGTAATTAGATTATTATGTAGGGGGACTTTCTTAAGTTTTATTACGGAACAATCATATGACAATTCAGAAGAAATCAAGAGGAAAAATAAACATTACAAAGTCCACGGACTCCCTTCCGTATCCATCGAGGTATTTCATGGAAGGAACATTCTAATTTACAAATCATCATGGACAAATAATTATTTTCCCTGAGAAGAAAAAGCGTTTGGCTCGCCCAGAATACCCAGCGAGTTCAATCCAGAGGCAGCCTTATTGCTCTCTGGATCACCCCTCCCGAAAGAGGGAACTAAAACAAGAAACTACACGACATGGCGCCGAGACGTGGCGGCAAATGGTCATCGAAGGGAGGGAAACTTTTTATTTTAATTTACTCGATTTCAACGATGGGTGGGAACTTTGTGTAATTTGCACGGCTGTTTTATTCGCTACTGAGGGGGTACTGTTATTCTTATCGAGTCATGGGAGGTCGTTATACAACGCTACCGTGGTGGAACTCGATAATTCACGTATTTTCTTTTAGATGAGGGAGTTTGCCATGCCGCTGGATCGAGGGTGAGTGAGATCATCAATGATAACCTGGGCACATGTGCACCCACACTCAGTGTATTGTTCATAAACCTAGGGAAAATTATAATTAGATGTAAGGAATAAGAATACTTAGGTAGGTATAAAAACTAGTTAAAATTGGGAAAATGTCATTTGAGTGTGTTTGAAGTGTATGTATGTAGTAGCATGAGTGTAGTGTAGAAGAAGATTTATTATGGAGCACAGAATTCTGAGAGTTAATTTTGTGCATGTGACACAGCGTAGTTGCGTGATGGGTTGAAGTGGGTGAAAGGTCAGTTGCATTCGAAATTTAGTTTTTTTATGTCATGATGGAGTCGTAAATTCCAAGTGCATTGCAACATCTTATAAGGGATACTCCTGTGTGTGACATTTTTTAGGTACATAATTTATATGAGAGGACGGAGGAAGGTTAAGTCGCAGTGACTAATTTTTTTAGTTAGTGTTGAGCTTTAGGGCCTGTGTCCTTTTTTGCCTTTTGTCTGTTAAGTTCGGAGAGAAAGTACGTCTCAAGCCGATTGTTGGGATAAGGTTCTTTTTTTTTTTTTTACAGGAACTGCAAGGGGGGACATTTGGGTGCATCTATGTAAATAATAAAATAAGAAAATAGTGGTGTTATATAGCGCTACGGCAAAGCCTCTCAAAGAGATTAAGGAAAGAGGGAAAAAGTTCACAGTTACGGAAGGGGAAAGTTTTCAGCTTCTTCTTGAAGGAGTCACACATGGTGGCCGACCGAAGGTCGTTCTGGTAGGCTCTTCCAACGAGATGGTCCTGCCGAGACAAAACAAAAGCCTTGTTACCGTAAGTATTAGTATGCGTTCTTTTGTGATATAAGGCGGAGAGGAACGAACCGCAGAGTGCGTTGTTGTTCTAGGGCCAATACGGCTCAATCAGGTATGAAAGGTTGAACTTTGGGCCGATTGTGGCCCTTGTGTGAAGATCGTAAAATTGTGAGTAGAAGTTTGAACGAGTTACGAGCGGTGGACAGGGCGGGGAGCCAGTTGAAGATCCCTCAATACCGGGGTGTGATATGAGTCTTGGAGGTGTCCTGGGGACAATCGGGCTGGCCGCTTCTTGAATTGGGGTTTTGACAGGTTTTTTAGTTCGGAAGCAGGAAGTCCAAAGAGTAGGCCCCATTGCAGAAAATCGAGGCGGGATGAACGAACGAGTGTGCGAGTTCTTGCTGAGGAGGATGGTCCAAGGTTATTTTCTGATTTGTCCCGAATATGGTTTTTATCGGTGAACACCGAACCAGCAGCCGACACCACTTTCGCACATGCGTTTTTTTGAGTGGGGTCAGCTGCTGTCAAAATAGAACACCAAGGTTCTGAGGCCGCCTTGATAGGCGTTTTCGCTCTAATCCTTTTGATGTATATATTTCTGGTACTTTGCCATGCTACATTTTTTAGAGGGATGTCTGGCAGCCTGTATCTGTAATCATCAAAATGCAAGTGGTTTTTGGTCACCTTCATGCAGTAGGCAAGTTTTGGAAGATGTGCAGTTTTGTCTTAAATTTTGAGGTCGTTACGTAGTTTCGAAAATAATCTGAAAAAATGCGTTGTTTTTTGCGAATTTCATGAACTTTGTTTGCTGAATTTAGTATCTTGCAGTTATGATTGCAATAATTTGTGGTCGCAATAGGCACATTTGGAGCACTAAAGACGTCTTTTTTGACAGTAAGTGTGTCGTAATTTGATTTATCGGTACAGACCAGAAAGAAGAGACCAGAGAAGAAGAAGAGAAGATAAAGGAGACCAGAAAGAGCAAAAAGGGCTATTATCATATTTTACAGAATATTAATTTAATTTTTACAGATTGTTTTGATATTGTTGAGGAGCACATGATCTTGTTTTGCATTTCAACGTAAATAATATGGTTCTTTCGGGTAAAAACTTGTTGATTGTATCGCGAGTATCAGTAGTTGTGGCATAACTGCACTGTGTGTATTACTATGGTTTCCGGAACAAGACGGATTTATTCTTAAGAAATTTAGTAGATATATTGTGAGTGTTTTTTCATGGTGTTTTGATTGTGTGCCATAATTCTACGCTCAATAAGCTGGGTAGTTGGAGTAGTTGTGCGAATTTCAGTTGAGTGTTGGATGCTAGGGAATTGCTCGTTGATATTTAAATTTAGTTCAGCATTTTCAGCATCTGCAGAGGTGCATCCATTGCATTTTTTTTTAGAGGGCATTGTGGTTATAGTTCTAGCAGGTGGCCGCACGGCTTCCCTGTGGTATATTTTGACACTGACATCTCGATGTAGTGGCAGTGCATTGCACGGATCTTCGGATGATGGGTTATGGAAGAAGCTCATTTTTCAGTTGATCTTAGGGTTGTGCAATTATTTGACGTTGAGTTTAGGATAGCCTAGGTTTTAGGGTTGAAGGAAAGTTGTACACAAGCGAGGAGTACCTCTAAATTTTGGGGCAAGGTAAGTACCTCCATATTCAGTGCTATTTTGTATACGATCGTGTTTGGATATTTTTGAGAACTTATTATTCAGTGGCTTGAAAAAAATTAGTAGAGTTGATAATTGCAGATTTGATAGTGTCTAAAAATTTGTTCATGTTGAAACAGGCAATATTTATATACATGTTTTATTTCTAGGGATGAGAGATTTTATGCATAGGTCATCATCTGGATATATTTCATGTATGTATTTGCTTTTAGGGAATCGAATTAGGGTCCAATTTATATTGATTTGAGATTTGATGATTTATGTGTGGAAGGAAATTCGATTGCTGGCGCTCACCCTTTAGGTGGTTGTGGAAATTAGAGATTTACGTAAAATATGTGTCTGAAGATTGTCGAGTGATTGGTGGTGAAATTTGTTCTATCGGATGTAAGATTTGTGTGTAGAGAATTGACAGCATTTGTGTCAGTGGATAGTTCATTCTTCGTAGTAGGTGATAGTGTATTCACTTACTTTTGTTGAGGTGAGATAGTGATCACTTCAGTATGCATTTTAGTTATGGCTCGTAATTGATTGTTTATGAGGGTTTCCACATGTTGCTGTTGTTAGAATTTGTATTTCTTATTCGGGAGGCAATTGTTCGTTATCCGAGTTTAGGGGAAGTCTTTCTTACCAGACAAGCGATAAATAAGGTCTTTTCATATTCGCAGATTTCAGGACTGTTTGCTTTATGTGCGTTATGGTACATTCTAGTACAAATCACTTTTTTTAGAGAGACTGGTGCAGCTGAAGTTGAGTTGCAATGGTAACAGAGATTCGAAGCAAGTGGAGACTCCTTTATGAGGGAAAATGGGAAAATACGTATTTTGTTTTAGTAAGAAGTGTATTTTGTGGAATTTGTGGTTGGTTTCTTTTGTACTGAGAAGATGCATGGCTGATTTTTACCTTTGTCTTCGGCCAGCCCCCTTAGGCTTCTCTTGTTGTCGTTTCTTTCTGTGCGACGTTCTGCAGGAGGGTTGTGATCGTGTCAGCAATTCAAGCGTTTGTTTACTTGTCAGGAACGAATTGTAGATGTGGAGGTATGTTGTGTGAGTGGGCTGGTGTCTACCTTTCAGCATGGTGAGATCTTTGTTTTTTATTTTATGAAGGGGGATGCTTAGCCGTTAGTATCTTAGGTACTGGTGACTGTATTGTGTGTATTGGGTAATATGATTGATTATTTGATTCTTTGTTTTACTTTGTGTTAGTTCGTTGCTTGTTGCTGTGGTGGTCATATGTCAGTGTGCGCATTTCACAAGTTGATATTTTTGGAGCGTTTAGCTCTGTGTGAGACATGTGGCTGAATCTGAACAGGTGGTGCACTGTGGTGTATTGGCTATGTATGATTTTCTTGGTTATAGGAGAAAGATAGTTCATGGTATGTTTAGCAGGGTTGCTAGGTGGAGAGATTTTTAGTGGTTATCTATGCAGTTCAGGGAATGAAGTGGAGAGACACAATTATCGAAGATATGGCGATGCGGGTGTTCTATTATGAATGTTGGAGACCTTCTTTGTAATTTTTTTAGCTCCTTGTAACTTCCTGGTTTTGGTAATAAGTTTTAGGACCTGGATTATGGTTATGTTTATGCGAATAGTAACAGGAAATTCAAGAGGTTATGCCCATTGAGAAATACTTTAATCTGCTAGGAACCGACTAGTCACGAAAACGATCAAACACGAGTGGGATTAATGTTCTGTTTAATTACAAACTTCATTGTTCCATCTTTTGGAGTGTTGTACTGTGGGTCGAAGAGTGTTTCCTCTGCATTCCGTAGTAGTGTGGTCCTGATCACCACTTTTTTGGATTTCACAGTGCTGTGCTGATTGGTTCTCTCTTACATGAGGCAATTGGGTTACCCATCTCTTCGGTAACCAATGCGGTTTTTGCAACGTTTACATTAGCCTGTACATGCATTTTAAGAAAGAGTTTTCTAGGGAAGTAATCCCTTAATTATAATACCCCTTCCCATGCTATGGCACATTTTAACTGTTGCATTTAATGGTTATGAATCGATCTCACTTGCATTGAAACATTCCAAATGCGGATTTTGATGATTTCTTCGGTCTTTGCAGTTTCTCTTATCCACAGTTACTACGCCCCTGAATGTGGGAGGAGCTGATAAGGGGGAAGTGTATGGGCCGTTTCGATTGCGAGTTCGCGAGATTGTGATGTCTGTATCGTTGGTTTCTTGACGATAGATGTCACGAACGGTTGAAAAATTATGCTTACCGTATATTGACCGTTCGGCCCGATTGTTGGACGATATTTTAACGATAGAACGATATTTCCGTTTTTTTTGACGAGTATGTCGGTTATCTGCCATTTGTTTTTTTTGGTTTTTCACTAAAAATTACCAAAAGGTACTTCCATTTGACATGCATGGTCTGTATCATGTCTTTCATATGATTCTTCGTATTGCATTAGTAAAATTATGACTTCATTTCTCAATTTAGAAATTTCACGTTTTCGTCGCATAAAATTTGAAAGATTTTGTTTTTCGGGAGGGGGGATGGATTCACAAAACTTACTGGTTTGTATTTTTGGAATCTGTGAACTACGAAACTACCCCAATATCGACTTGCACCCCCCCGCGCCATTGAACCTATGGCAACGTTTTACAGTAGTCCGGGTGGGAACCCTATCTCCTTCTCAGTTTTCCAGGCGGAGGCGTCCAAGGGATTGAGGGGCGTAGGCCCGCGATCCGACGAAAGGACGGGAGCACCGTGATGGCCCGGAAGTGGGACGGTAGGGTGGTACGTCCCAATGGGGTAACGTATTCGTAGTTCACAGATTCACAAAACCAGTAAGTTTTTGTGAAATACTTATTTCACTTATCAACTACCCCATTTTATTGAACTTTGCACCAGACTAGCACAGGACCACTGGAGGGGGTTCCGTGACCGTCACGAAGCGGGGTTGTTGGTCGGTTGTAGACGCAGAGGCAGCCCTCGTGCCGGCTAGGGACGAGCTGCGTTGGAGAAACAGCATGAAACGAGCGTCGTGTGGTAAACCCCATCGACGCTCGCATACCGTCTTGCGAAGAAAAGAGAAGACCGTTATGAGCTCGGGAGAACCGAGGTATGGGCGACGCTCAGGCTAGCGGTTTTCTGCAACGGACGGTGTTAGTGCAACTTGTGAAACCCGATGCGAAACCTGCTCAGATATATACGGCCTTGCGAGGCTCTCTATCCCACGGACTGAGAAAGCCTTCGATTTGCGGAGACCGGAGGAGAGGAGAAAAGGGGGGGAGGGGGAGGGAAGAGAAAGAAAAAGCTGGAACATACATGGGAAAAGAGAGTTAATCGTTAACAGAACGAACTCGTTTTCACCCAGTACCGGTGCCGGTGAACGCACCGGACACCCACACCTGACGCCTTCAACCGTGGATAGAATTCCGACGGTGCAGAGGTAAGACTTTGAACGTGTGTGACCCGCACCACGGACCGCCGTTTGGGGTAGACCCACCGCCTCGCAAGAGCTAGAAGGCTGGACCTGGTCGAATGTCGAAAGCGGGTAGGCTGCGCGGCTGCGACCTCAGGCTTGGGAGTACCAATTTGGCCTGGGAGGGCCTAAAGAGGGATCAAGGCGTGAAACGGTAGAGCCCCACCCACGATAGGAGGGGGAGAGTCCATCTGGGCGTAGGGCAGGGGGGGGGGAAGGAGAAGGGAAGGGAGGGAGGAAAGAGTCGGCAGGCCCCGGATCCTATGCTCAGTAGGGCTGACCTCACATAGGAAGCAGGGGGAGGGGGGGGGGGGAGGGAGAGTCGGACTACGGCTATGGAAGCTCGGGGTGAACCAATCCCGGGGATCGATGCCCAAGGTAGCCGGCAGGAAGAGTGGGACACTGCTCTGGATAGTCGGCAGGCCGATCCTCTGCTCGGTAGGCAAGCTGATCTCACCCAGGAGGGCAGGAAGAGTCTCTGACACTGCTCTGGTGAGTCGGCGGGGTTTAGAGGTCCGATCCTCGGCTCTGTAGGGCCGATCTCACCCACAGGAGGGCAGGAGGAAGGAAGAGTCGGGGAGGGGAAGAGTCGGGATCCGGTATGCAAGGCCCGGAGATGAGCGAACCAATGCACCAGGGGAGCGGCTGCGGAGGCGTGAAGCAGTCGATCCGCGGAACACGAGAGACGGGAAAGGCACCGCGGCTCGGGAGGGGGGGTTGATATGGCCTCAGGAGAGTCGCAAGAATTGGGACGAAGGCTCCGGAGGGGTCGGTCGGGCTAAACCCTCGGCCGGGGAGGCCCGTCTGGCGCCAGGCGGATGATAGCGTGGACCCCGGAACGGGAAAACCGGGGGAAGGCCGAACCAATTGGTCGGGAGAGCCCATCTAAATCAGGAGGGCCGAGGGGAAGACCGACCCCCAGCCCGGAGGGTCGGGAAGAGGGTCGACACACGGCTCGCGACGGCCGAACAGAGAAGGCTTCACGGCTCTGGAGAGACTACCCACGGCCGGAAGGCAGACCCGGTTCCGGAAGGGGGAAAAGCCGAGAGAGGCGGGTTCACGGCTTTTCTTTTGTTGAAGGGCAGACCCCGCTCTGGAGTCTATAGTGAAGACAAAGTCCCGGCTTAGGAAAACACGGAACGCCCCACCTCCGTGGCACTCCGCTGTCAGCGGGCTCCGGCCTAGCCCGGTCTATAACAGGGCCGAGCTGTAGAGGAGCACGGCTCATCGGGGTGGAAGACGGTGGCGTACGTAAATGGGCCGGACGGTTTGTCTCTAGCGAACGGGGCAGGTGTCGGTTCGAGGTCCCGCGAACGTGGCTTTGACTTCAGGAAAAAACGCGTGCGACGTGAAGGTGAGACTGCGTTGGAGTAAGTAGGACATGGGGTCCACGGAGTAGTTAAAGACGGCACGACCAAGGGCGGTCTGCAGAGAGAGAGAGAGCACGGGCTACCTCGGGGTGAAAGCCGGCTGGCTCCGGTAAAAGGGCACGTGGCGCTTGGTTATGTCTTCAGCGGACCAGGGGCGGTCGACGAGCGAACGTACTGGCTTCGGGGAATAGCGCGGACGACGTGAAGGTGTAACTGGTCGAAAGTAAGCCAATTGGGTCCACGGAGGTAGACGGCAAGGGAGGACGAGACGGCGGCAGAGAGCACGGTTACCTCGGGGGTTGTGAGCCGGTTGCTCCGTTAAACGGGACGGGTTATTATGGTTCTGTCACATCAGCGGTACAGGTCGGGTCGATTCGAGGAAAAGTGCTGGCTTCCGAGGACAGCGCTGATGCGACGTGAGGTGATACCTGCCCGACCAAAAAAGAAGATATAGGGTCCACGGAGAAGACGCGGGACGGAGACCTAACTCAGCAGAGAACGAGGACGATAGGCGAGGTGCACGGCTACTAGGTTCACCCCAGAGGCCCTAAACACAAGGCGAGACGTTAGTCCAGCCAGGCCAAACTACGGAGTTATATGCAGGCCGTTTTCACAGTCGTGAGCCCCCACCTATCTTTAGTAAGTTGTCTATGGAGGACGGAGCGACTAGAGTTCGGTACGGAGGGGTGATGTGAGCGAGGACAAGAGATGTGGGCCTGGTAAGAACACGAGGGAAGGTAGCAACTGCTAGTCTCTCCCACGGAAGCCAGTACGGATGGAGCATGCCCTGACCGGAATAACGGCCTGGTCCTCGATGGCAGCGGCTGTACGTTCGCTACGATAGTGGAGCATTGAAAATCCGCCCCGGTGGCCTTCCGCCCGGGTGAAGGGGGAGGGGCAGGCTAGATAGGAGTCAATTCGCTTGCAAACATTAGTAGTCTTCCAGCATCAGTTGGGCCTACAGCGAGCAACGCTGATTTCTCTTTAAAGAGATCCGACTCTGGCAGGGTAGACCAGCGCTCCTGGGCGGGTTGCGTCAGCAAACCCCGACCGCCTGACCCGAGCGCGGCTCCCTAAGTCTAGACGAGTGAGGAGACTATAGACGATCCTGACGTAGACCTGTGGTGGAAAACTCCTTCAAGTCGGCCCCCTTCAGGGGGACTTTTAATTTATTCAGTACCGCTAGCCGCACTTCTTCGAAAATCCCGCCGAGGGACGGCCCGGCCCGCGATGGGATGGGTTGAACTGAAACGGCAAACCTTCTCAGCCGAACGGGCCTGGTCACCAGGCCCTGGTGCGCTGTCGTGCGGCCTTAAGGCCCACCGCGCTTCAATGTCTACAGACTGGCAAACCATGGGCGGATGAGGAAGGACGGCCACCAGGAAGCAACGAACGCGATAGGAGTCACTTGGATAGCACAGCGTAGCGAAAGGTCCGTCCCGACGTAGTGAAATATGTCGGAGAGGACCGAGCACAGTCTCTGGCGATGCGGGACTTTAACAACGTCCGCGACCGAGAAAAAAAAAAAAGAAGAGACCCGCCAGCGCTAAGTCTCCTCAGTTAGGTTGATCGGGGATCAACGGCACACCGGCACACCCACTTAACAAGGATGCTGTCCATGCCGGCCCCCGAGGAATACGGCGGGGGTAATAGCCTCGCCGCTTCCTGGGGTGTAGAACACACTGCCCCACTTGAGTCGCCATGACACGACCGGAGGCACTCCCCGGCGCTACGGCTGTTCGGACGGACTGCTCTTACCAGGAGACCTCCGAGGATCCGGTATCGGGAGACCGATTTCTTGCGCCTCCTCATACCCCCACCGTACCGTCAGCCACACTTCCCCCCCCAGCCCCCCTCCCCCCCTTCCCCCCCCCCCCTGTGCCCAACCATTTGACCCCCCACCCCCCCCCCCCCCCCCCCCACGCATCTTCCCTTCCCACTGGCCCATTCCACCTACAGACGAGTATATATAATATAGCATGTCCCACCCCCCCCTGCAGCCCGCTCCCTAACTTTTTGGATAGTCTCCCCTACCTTGCACAGTGAGCCATTACATTAGACCACGCCTTTGCAGATTACGCGCTCCTCCGCGCCAGAGGGTCCGGAGGGCCCAGGAGCGTAAAGCAATAAATAAAGTTGAGACACCGGTCTACGCTTCCCAACGCGCGCGTGATACGGAATACGGTAATCACTCACAAACCTGTAGCTGTCACTTTCTTAAACCCCATTCAGTGTTTCACACAAGCACCTCTACTCCACACAGTTGTGTCCACATGCACATCGTAACCAAGACAATGGTATTGTAGACCACATCCACATCTCACTCTTCTGATAATTTTCATCACAACTTTTTCTGTTTTTCACCATATGGCCCATCGCCCGGCTTGGCACTATCCAATTTGTAAACTTCTCTGCACCCCCCGCCACCCCCAACCCGCCGCTATCCGAATCGAGCGGAGACCTTCCTGGGGAGACGTCTGCCACACCCCCCCCCACCCATGTGGCTTGTTGCCCGGCCCTAGGGTTCAGGCAGCACGATCCACTCACCCCGGTGCCCTCACCCCTGGACCTCCGCCCTGGTCCCCGACCACCCCCTGCCGACCGCCTGGTCTGACCCCTGCCTGCAGCGCCCACTCTCACACCCGGCCCGCCGGACCGAACACCACCCGCGGGCCGCGGGCCCCCCCCGCACAGAACGGCCTCCACACACCGGTCCGAACTCACTCGTCGGGACCCTCGGGAGTTTTCCCGACCCCGGTGTCACCCCCCCCCCCCCCCCCGGTTCCCCCCCCAGACCCCACCCATGTTTGTCCTTTTATGTGTGTTGTAACCAACCCCCGATCGGACCGGATGGGCCGGCCCCGACCTTGCTGGTCGGGCCCCGAGAGGCCGCCCCTCCAACAGAACCCGGTCCACATGTAACGACACCCCGTTTGGACCTGGCTGGCGCGAAGCCGGGGCCCCCCCCCCGGCACCGACCCACCTAGGCTTGTCGGCCGACACCCCCACCCCGGGCCGTTTTCCGATCCCGCTCAACCCCCACACACCACACGGTCCCCATGAACCCCCCCCCCCACACCCCACACCCGCGAACCTCCGGACACAGGCTGGGCCCCCCGGCCGCGCCGGCGCCCCCCCCCCCACTCAACCCCGACCTCTCCGGTCGCTCCCCCCCACCTCGGGCCGGTCATAATGTCCCTCCTTCACGAGGTGTTCGTAACGACATCCCCGTCGGGCCCGGCTGGGCAGGCCCGACATCTCTGTGGGAACCCCGGGCGTCCCGACGTTGGGTGTAACGGGACACCCGTTCGGACCCGGCAGGGGGGGCCGGGCGATCCCCGACCCGCCTTACAGTGGGCTGGACAGGCCACACGACCCGCCCCACACGAACCCCCCAACCACCCCACGCCGACCCAACACTGTAGCCCCCGCCCGGCCCACAACTAACGTCCCCTGGGTCGGCCCCGACCCTCATGTCGGGACCTCGGACCGTCCTGAGGTTGTAACGACACCCGTTGGGTTTCCCCGGGCGACCGAGGGAGCCACCCCAGGACCACCACACGAAGCGGGGGGCCCCCGCCTCCTCGACGATGCGGCGGACGCGCCACCTCGGCCGTCGCCGGCGTTCCGGGGTTCATGCTTGCCCCAGGGGAAGCCATGCTGTGGGCACCCTTCAACCCCCCCAACCCCCGGTCTCCGCTCTCACCCCCGCAGTCACCTGCCCAGGGCATGCCTCTTTTTGCGCCCCCACCACCCCCCCCCCCCACCCCAACCCCCAAGCCCAAACCCCCACCTACACCACCCCATCACAACAGCCACACACACACCACCCCCCACGAAAACAACCCCCACCACCATCTCACCCCCCCAACCCCACACCCTCAAAACAACCACGCCCCTGCCGAACACACCCCCCCCACTCCTCCAACCCACCGTGTTTCTGATATACCTAAGACAAACACACCCACCCCCGCACACACACCAACCCACCATCTGGTACGGGTATGGTAGTAGTCTCGAATAGCACAACCACACGCCGAGGCGCTCTCACAGAGTTCTCTGTCCCAAAAAGAAGAGCACCCTTCCACGACACCCCCACTCCCCACCACAACAACACGCCCCCGGGTTAGCGACCCATGGCCTTCGGAAGGTTCGGTAGCCGAAACACTTTCCCGTATCTGAGCGGACGGAAGGAAAAGTCCCGATACGGAAACTACTCCTTCAGGAGTATACCTCCTCACGAAACGATTTACCATACCAATATCACAATAGGAATCACTTCCGACATGAAAATGTGATACATGTCATATCCGAGTGTATTGCCCTAGTATAAGATTAGACAAACCCATAAATAAAACATCAGCCGAACGGAAAATATCCTTCAGGGAGTCATACCTACCCGAACGATACAAAAACATACTTCACAAATAGGAATCACTTCGACATGACAATGTGATATTCATAATACTGAGTGTGTGCCTTACCAGTACTAAGTATACACCAAAATACATAACATCAGCCGACGAACGAACGGTCGATACCATAGTGAATATCACAGATAGGGAATCATTTCAGACCGTATGCGTTATGTCAAAATATGCGTATGTATGCTGGATAAGACTATACAAAAAACCAAATCATCGGCCAGGTGGTAACACAATCACAAATAGGAATCACTTCCGACATGAGAGGCGAAATGCATAGTAAGAATGTATTGCAGTATAAGAATATTACAAATACCCAACATCAGCCGATAACGAACGGCCCGATACAAATCTAGACGCAATCCCACCTCACAAGACCCGGAATCACTTCGACATGATATGCAGAAATGTCATAGCCGTAGTGTATTGCAGTATAAGACTATTACAAAAATACAAGTAAGCGGCCCGTGGTAACGAACTACGAAAGAACGAGTTAACTTAGACTCCAGGCCAAGTTAACAAAACAAAATAAGGATACCCATTCCCCCGCTTTAAGTCCTTTTTTCACCGCCCACACCCGTCTTGCGTAACATTCCTTAGCGCCGCGCGCGGAGAGACCACCGACCGGGAGAAGGGGAAAAGGGCAAAAGGGAAAGGGGAAAAACCAAGGGAGGCGGAGGGAGGGAGGGCGAGGGGGGGGGCTCAGCTAGGGAAAGCACCCGGACAACAACTCCAACCTACTAAACCTAAACCCCTAGGAGCCCACACCACCCGCGTCGTCGTATAGCTCGGCCCCGAGCACAGCCACCCATGACAACCTATTGTGCTAGAGCAAGCCTAGGACTAAATATGGATTACGGCAACCAACGGCCCACGACTGGGCGGGAGGAAAAAAAGGAATCCAAAGCACATACCACCCAAACACGCTCTAAGGATAAATCCATATACTGATACCTCCACGCACCCACTGGACCAGAGAAAGAAAAATGTATACGTGGCAGATTCTGAATGTTCAATTGAAAGCACGATGGGTGATTTTTCGGCGAATGAAAAATCGATGAAATTATTAGCCAAGATGCTCTGAACTTAAACGTTCAATGGCAAATAACGAAGACGAGTAGGGTGCCAGCACCGGACTATGTAAAAAAAGGAAGAACCTGGATGTTCAATTGAGCTGCGAGGGTGGGGGGCAAAGTGCAAAATGGCAATTGGGTAAGTTGGGAGAAAGTGAACTAGATTGTTCTGAGGGCTGTAAACAACATTTGACGGGACTCATTCTCTACGCTAAGCGGCTCCTGATATTTATATGATACTTTAGGATTTTTTCCAGCAACATGGGTGATCTTCACATAGGCTTACGAATTGATTGGTGGGCTGTACTCTTTGTGTCCATCTACCTGTCTACACAGAGCCACACAGGCTAGAGGGTCACGAGCGACAAGTATAGCAAGTCTTGGGACGCAAAAGATAAACACACGCTTGTAACGAGTCGATGCTGATGTTGTCAGTGTGTTGAGCAAGCTGTTTTAGACGCTCGTTCCCAGGCTTAATATTGTTTACTAGTGTTATGTTTAATTTTAGCTTCTGCAAGTTGGGTATTTTTAGTAGCGTTTAGCAGTTGCGCAGACGACGTGGACGCTCCCGGTGGCCTGACTGTCGTACTGTGAGATTCGTGGAGGGACAGAGTTTGCCCGCGACTTGTGGCAGTAGCCCACAATTTATTGCTGACGTCATATTAAATATTTAGTGTGTTCGTTTTAGTGACGTGATGGCATCGTTCGTCACAGGATAGCATTACAAACAGCATGGGCGGAGCATAGGCTCGCAGGTGTAAGCGAAGCCATTTGAATCAGTTATAGTGGTTTAATTTGTGGGTGGAGCCGAATATATATCTGTGTCGCACCGATTAGCTAAGAGAAAGAGAGAGAGAGGAAAGAAATTAGAAAGGAAGTCGGTTGACAGGAGGGTCGAGGCCAGGAGGGCTGGTGGTTTGGCCTAGAGACCGACTATCAAATGTAGGATGAAGTTTAAAGGTCTGCCGGTACAGAGTTCAGTACTTAGATTATATGTAGGGGACTTTCTCAGTATTACGGAAAATCATATTTACAATCAGAAAGAATCAAGCGAGGAACAATAAACGATACAAAGTCCACGGACTCCCTTTCGTATCCATCGAGTGATTTTCATGGAAGGAACATTCTAATTTACAAATCATAATGGACAAATAGTTATTTCCCTGAGAAGAGGCGTGTCTCGCCCAGAACCGCGAGTCTCATCCAGAGGCAGCCTTAGGCTATCTGGATCACCCCTCTGAAGGGGACTAGAGACAGAAACACTACCCCACGTAAATTAGGTCGACCAAAATTTTTTCATTAGAACATTAATTCTGGAGTTCACGAGTTCTGTATAGGACTACTCTTGCTGTTAATTCTTTTACATGATATCAACGTGTGGTTCTAATATTTCTTAGACTTTTTGCTGAACTGAAGGACAGTCAGGTATTCGTGCACGACAAGACCTATGTGTAAATCTCAGTTCCGAAGCAAAGAGTGTTCTTGTTAGCTCCAATTTGCTTTTCAAACAATAACTACAATCATTTTGGGAAAACAATTACTCTCTCCATTTCCTCACCATCATTATAATGATAGTACGACCCCACACGCTGGCCTAGTCATTTCATGTTGAATGAATTAAAAATTTGTAGTGCGCTTATCACTATGTACTTGGTCTAACTTACTGACGCAGGCTCTTTTAAAATCAATCGATAAATCTGCCAACAACCACTCAAGTCCACCACCGACCCCCCTCTTCCATGCAGACGCTCGCAGGACACACATACACATCCCTCCTGTTGACATGACACACCCTCTTTGTATTACTACTGTTATTTATTCACCCAGCAGCGCCCCCATCCCCTTCTCCTCTGGAATTCTTGCAGAGCTGTCGATAGTCGCCCCTATTGTTTCTAAGAGTGTATCTTCCTCTCCCCATGCATGGAACACCCACCTCGCTTCACACCCTTACCCTACTTAATGTTTCAACACCCAATCTCGCAAACTCCCAAGATTTCTGTGCCAAGCTCCCCCCCTTACCACTCTCCTCGCAGAAAGAAACTCACTCTCCCTGACGAGGACCAATAGATGAACACCATTAATCCCTTGAATAATTATGTAACACTTTGTGAATCACAGTCATAATTAAACAAGAAAGCCAAACCAGGTTCGTTCGTGTAATTCCTTGATGCTTTCTACAAATTAGATAGGGACACGGAGACAAATGGACGTCTGCAACAGCTCATATGGGAACCATAACAACCTAGGCAACCACGTCCCCCCCTGTTTATCCCAACCAGCCAACCCTCGCCGGTTCCTATACTCTGATAGGAAATGATCAAAGTGAATTTCAGGATCGTTAGACGTCTGATCTATGGCGACCTAGAGGACCTCGACTCGACCCCACAAACAATAGGGTCCATATCATCGTGGGGTTATTTTACACACATACCGAGTATGAGCTTCATCACCCGGCCCCAGGTCGAGTTATCGTAGTCCTTAAAAAGCCACCAAATAGCCAAAATATTCAACTGTTACATAAATTTTCTAGTATGATCAAAATTCCCCCAGATTATACCAAACATTATCGGGCACGTTCCTGTTGACTCCTCTCCAATAGAAGCCAACCCCAACCAACTTCTACGATGCGAGACGACAACCCACCACTCTGGACTTACCGTGCTTACAAGGATTTTAGACTGTGACTCTGGTGGACTCAGATGACCTTGCCGCGACCCAAAACCAATAGGGTTCATGTACCTAATTAGGGGAACACACAATGAGCCTTATCAATCTGGCGGCGAACCACTCGGTGGTATCCCAGTTACTTGCTCGTCTAACCAGCCCAAAATGGGCCCAAATATTGAACTTTTCCTCAAATTCTCGATTTTTGACCAAAATTCACCCCGGCCTAACCAAGCACATAGGGTTTATGCGGCTCACCCCAGAAGAACGTACACCCCATATTTACAACTGATCAAACAACCCCCCCCCCGTTCTGGACTTATCGTGTAAAAAGATTTTCAAACTCTGGCACTTTGGTGCAACTAGACCTGACCCAAAACAACTACACGGGTTCCATGTACACACCTACTGGACGAACACAACCAAACACCAAAAGTATGAGCTTATCCATGCAGCGGGCTCGAGTTCTGTGGTTACCAGCCAAAAATTGGCCAATATGATTTTTCAAAATTCATTTTGACCAAAATTTACCCGGACCTAAACCAAAAACCAATAGGGTTCTGTACCCATAAGCAGTACCCACCAAATTCAACTGATCCGCCCCCATTTCTGGGCCTTCTCGTTCCCGTTTTCCGCCTTTGACCTGGTGCCCGCGCCCTTGCCTGCCCCCCCCTCGGGTTTGTCCTCATCCTGGGCTACCCACTCAAGTTGCGTATATCCAGGCGGCCGGAGTTCCTGTCGTTCCAAGCCAAACTTCGGCGACTCGCTTTTCCCCTTTCTTTTTCCCCCCCCCTTCCCCCCAGACCCTACCCCCCCAATAGGTTCTGCGCTCCCCTCCGCCGTCCCCACCAATTTCCCCTGTCGCCCCCCCCCCCTTCTGCCCTTCTCCGCCTCTTCACCGGTTTTCAGCTTGCCTGGGCCCTATCACGCTGGACCTGCTGCCACCCCCCTCTCGAGTTCTGTCTCTGTGCCTAGCCGTTCTCCTTCAACACCACCACCACCCCGCCCGCCGCCTCCTTCTCGTCGTTCCGTCCTCCATGCTCCCCAAATCACCCCCTATGTTGAGACGCCTGCCCAGACTAATGAACCAAAACACATCCTCCCCCAACATGATACTGTGCACCCCCCCAAGGCATTAATCCCAACCAGGATACCTACCAAGACCTCTTACTTTGTCCCTCACCCTCCCGCCCTCCCTTCCTTCCTGCCTTCTTCTTTTTGCCTCGTGCCCACACCTCTACTTTGTTTTATCCGCCCTGTTCCAGTCCACATCGCACGCCACCCTTTCTAATAAGACCACTTCTACCCTACACCTCGCCCGCCCCAAGAGCCCCCAAGTTCAACCACTCTTTCTTTCTGACGATAACAAAGCAGTTCCATCAGACGACGGCACCCAACCTCCCCCACCCCAGAGAGCTTCCAGAGTCATTAGACAGATGATTTTCCACCACCCGTCACCACTACTTTTTCCACCTTCCCTCATAGAGAAACACAAATCTGACCAGCTGTCAGGTTATAACAATCCAACACCTGAATTAACACTAATTCCTCCACCCCCGCACCACTTGATGCTTGACTTGTCCCTTTTTCGACACAAACACCTCAACCGACCTCGTCCCGGAAACACACCACTCCGGCCCTACACAAGTTCATTGGGCGAAGTACAGTTCTCGCTCCCAGACCCGACCTCTCCTGATATTTCCTTTGTGTCTTCTCGGAGAGTATCACGTCGCTGTTTTTTATTTCCTTATATGCTCGGCTGGTGCGTGCTTGGGTTTCCCTCCTTTCCTCAGTCACCTCGAACATACGACTATCGACATGGTTTTCGAGCTAGAGAGAGACTGTATGATGGTGAGAGAAGAGTAATCAGATATCTTCCTTATTTTTGAGGTTGGGTGATATTTCGCATTGCCCGCCCCCCTTGGGATTATATACCAGAGAACTCTATGACTCCGAATCTTCGAGTTTTTTCATGCAGCCCTCGGAGAAGCACCCCACCAACAGTGTGTTTGAGTGTTTTGATGTGTGGTTACCTATCTCTCCAAAAAATGTCGGCAAGATTGCATGTGCAGTCACTCACACGCTGCATGGTCAGAGTGAAAAGTCAATATAGAGGAGTCAGTTTACGAATGAATTTGGCCAAAGGACCGCTATATCCCTTGGGCTCTCTGCCGTGGTAACTACGCTTCCCATGACGATACACATTACTTCGTAGAAGGGAACGTAACCAACTCCACCACTCTGTAATCGGAGACAGTGATTCGCCATTGAGAGTGGTTGTATCATCATGGGTAACACCAGTCATTCTGTATTACACAGTGGATATTCCAGTTCAGCAAAAGAAATTTCTAGGAGTATCACTCCTACACCCAAACTGTCATCGTTCACATAGGAATGAACAACGATAGATAGTAGCAGGCTCTCATTGGGAATCCCACTTATCTTGTTCGTCTTTCCTGGCCATTAGTAACTGCGAGGTACACCCCCTAACTATCATGACCACGTAACCCGACTATCAAAATCGGCGGAACTGTACATTAAATCTGCAAAAGAAGAAATTGACAAAACATACTATATAGTGCTAAATAGTTTCCATCAAAGCTCAACACGTGCACAGCATAAACTAGGACAATTGGAAAAGGGTTGCAGGAATCAGAAAGCCAGAGGCCTATATAGTTGATTCATTGACTCATTCTGACAAACTAGGCAGGCACAGGGACCAATGGGGGGTGGAAAATTGTCACCAGATTATTATTGAACAAAAAGATTAATGAAAATGATGACAAATTTTACCATTTTCCTCCCAAAGGAATAATGCTCTTGTGATCAGCCAATATGGTTCATTGTGACTCTTGATAAGAGGCTACACACTAAGCCCGAACATGGCCAAAATATCAATTATTCACGTATTTGATATTTTTTCGACCAAGATTCACCCATGACATAAACAATCCAGAAAGTCAAAAGGCTTTAGTGATTCCCTGAACTCTTCATGACAACCATATGTCCAGACACAGGACAAATGGGCAGATATAACCAAGCTCATATGGGAAACATATCGTATGGACAATATTTACATTTTTCCCCAACAAAACCCAATAGGGTTCCAAACTCTTGATAAGATAGCCGCTACACACTACTTCAAGGATGTCAGGTGGCATTGGTGACCTCAAAAACAAATAGGCGTTCATGTACTCACTTAGACCTCTGACCTGACCCCAGAATGATAGGGATTCATTTGTGAATTCATGGGGAACGCACATAATAAGTTTGAGCTTCATCCATTAAGGGGTGGGATCCCGATGTAATCATGTTCACAGCCTAATTGGCAAATATTGATTTTCACAAAAATTTTCATTTCGACTAAAAGTCACCTCTGAACCTATACAAAAACACAATAGAATTGCTGTACTCCCCATACGGAAAAGCTACACAACAACAATTTCAACCGATTAAGACTAACCATTCTGGATTAACTCGGTCTCACAAGGTTTTCAGACTTTTACCACTGGTGACCTCAAGATGACCTGACCTGACCCTGGAAATTTTAGGGTTCATGTGATCATTCATGGGAATCACACATACTAAGTATGGCTTCACCATCCAAAGGGTGGGGTCGAGTTATCGTGTTCACAAGCCAAAATGGGTCAAAAGATGGATGTTTCAATTTTCTTCTTCACAAAAGCATCCCGACCCTATACCAGAAACAATCGGGTTACTGTGCTCCCCATAAAAAGGCTAAACACCAAATTTGAAGCTGATCAGACCAACAATTCTGGAACTTATCGTGTTCACAAGTTTTCAGACCTATCATGACATCTGAGTGACTAGATGAATTGCTGACCTTGAACCAAACACAATAGGGGTCATGATCATTGCTGGGGAACACACATACCAAGTATGAGCTTCATCCACTATCAGGTGGAACGTCGAGTCCTTATCCGTGTGCACAGCAGGCGTGACAACAACAGTACATACTACACAACAATCAACTGTCACTGACGAACCATAGATCCTCTGACTTCATCATCAAGAATTCCAAAACAAAAAAAAAAAGAGGTTCGGTATCCTAATGAAGAAGCTACAAAGCAAATAACACAATCAGATCACCATTCTGGTATGTGTTTAACAGTATTTCAGACTTTGACCTCAAATGACCTCGCACCCTGACCCCAAAACAATAGGATCATGACCTCAGTCATGGGGAACCCAATATCAAGTATGAGCTTCCATCCACTACCACGGTGGGGTCAAGTTATCGTGTGTTTACAAGACGAAAATTGGCCAACAAATTGACCTTTCACAATTTTCCCTACTCTCTTGACAAAATTCAACCTTTCAACCCGAACCAAAAATAATAGGTTACTTGTCCCCATGAAAATCTAACGACCAAATTTCCACCTGATCAGGCCAACCAGTTTGGACTTATCATGTTTACAAGACATTCAGGCTGACCCGTTGACCTCAGAGACCTTATTGACAAAAAAACAATAGGGTTGATGTACTCATCATGGGGAACTCACATTCCAAGATGAGCTTCATCTTCCGGTGGAGTCAAGTTATCGGTTGTTTTCAAGCGGGTTTAAAAATTGGCAAAATCTCAATTCTCCACATTTTCTATTCTTGACTAAAATTCAATCCGACCTACCACCTAACACCAAGACGCACTCATGATGCTTTGTAGCTCAAACCGTATCAATGTACCAAAATATTTATTACGAAGAAGGAGACCAATTTGCAGTATGGGTTGAATGTTCCCAAGAAGTCCGTCAGCATTCATGTGGCGTGTGGGGAAAAAAAATGTATTTCTTAGCATTGTTTCCCACATTGGCTGATTTAACTGTTGCTTGAAAATGGGCAAGAAGGTACTGCCTCAAGAAAAAAATAATCTACAAATTTCATCTTGCAATTCACAAAAAGCCTCAAGTGCCTTTAATGACCATTGACTTAAAGTTAAGGTGGTCAAGATTTCTCAGGGCCACAGAGAACCACGTTGTCTATGACAAGTTTGATTAACAATTCTCTGAAAGGGTGACTAAATGGTAGCCTATTGGGCTCCTCTATTACGTTTTCACATGGTTCATCGATGCCCCCAAGCAGATTAGTAAATCGCGAGTGTCCAGCTTCGACGTCTAACACCCCATAGATCAAAGCCCGGCCCATCAAATGTGGGCCAAATGGACAACTTCACAAAATGATATTAGGACTGAAATGACATTTGACCTAAAAATTGTATCAGGTTGGTAAGCATAATAAAAAAAAAATTATCATAATGGTGGCCAAAAGAGCAATTTCACCCATGCGTGCCATGCGATGTTGTGCCCTTCAATGACTTAGGACCTCGACCATTGCATGCCAAGTGATCATAGACAGCGGACAATTATGCTGGGACTTGGTAAAACATCCATGATAGCGAGTAGTGGCCAACTCGACGGAAAAGTTTACACCAATGGGCGCCGGGCCATTAAGAGGCCTTTGACCTTGACCTTCCACATGGTCAAAGATGGCCTAGCGTATATGAACATTGTAACTTATTTTTGTCAACATCCATCAAAGATCTAGAATCCGCCTGGAGGAGTAAATCCTTCACATGTTATATCGCCACAAAGATTTATAAATCAGAAGGATGACATCCATGACCAAAAGGAAGGGGGGGGAGGATAGTCGATGAAGTGACCGTCATTCATTCGACAAACTAGTCAACATCACCAAGTTTTGATTGAAATGTGGTGAGGTTTCAGGAAAGCAATCTTTGACCTCTGGTGATTTCCATATTCATTGCACGTGTTTTCAGACCAATGAAGTCCATACCACCCCATCTGTTTTATTTAAATCTGATAGAGTACAAAAATGCGTTAAAATCCCCATTTGACCTTTGGGTGACCTGGTGAAATAATGGGCCATGTATCTAAGAACCGTCACCGTCCACAGCCACCAAGTTTTGTGGAATCGACAAAATTATTTCTTTCGATTCCCTGCCAATTAGAGCTAGGCAGGCACATCATGGCACAAAGCTCACTTTCAAACTCATCAAAAATTGCACCAGGGGGCCAGGACCCATGAGTTGCAAGCTAAAATAAATTGGTAGGAGCGGTTACAGCAGAGCAAAACCAGAATATCCCCCCGAAGTGGGGGGATTCTATAGTGTTTAGGGCCCATTATACTTCTTCTCACAAATGTTAATGTCTTTAACTCGACATGGCCCAGTATATGACTGCCGCATTTCAAATTGGGAAACACGATTGAAAAGAAGCACTGCCAAGGAACATTGTTGTGACAGTAGTTTCAGATAATCGAATGTGCATTTTATGAGAGGAGAAACTTTTCATATTTTTCCACCAATGGTTCTATTTTTGACCAAAATTCACCCTGACCTAAACCAAAAACAATAGGGTTCCTGTACTCCCCATAAGAAAGCTACACACCAAATTCAACCTGATCAGACCAACCATTCTGGACTTATCCTGTTTACAAGTTTTCAGACTTTGACCTCTGGTGACCTCAGATGACCTCTGACCTGACCCCAAAAACAATAGGGTTCATGTACTCATTATGGGGAACACACATGAGCTTCATCCATCTAGGCGGGGTTGAGTTATCGTGTTTACAAGCCAAAATTGGCCAAAATATTGACTTTTCTCAAATTCTCTATTTTTGACCAAAATTCACCCTGACCTAAACCAAAAACAATAGGGTTTCTGTGCTCACCATAAGAAAGCTACACACCAAATTCAACCTGATCAGACCAACCATTCTGGACTTATCCTGTTTACAAGTTTTCAGACTTTGACCTCTGGTGACCTCAGATGACCTCTGACCTGACCCCAAAAACAATAGGGTTCATGTACACATCATGGAGAACACACAAACCAAGTATGAGCTTCATCCATGCAGGCGGGATCGAGTTATCGTGTTTACAAGCCAAAATTGGCCAAAATATTGACTTTTCACAATTTTCTATTTTTGACCAAAATTCACCCTGACCTAAACCAAAAACAATAGGGTTCCTGTACTCCCCATAAGAAAGCTACACACCAAATTCAACCTGATCAGACCAACCATTCTGGACTTATCCTGTTTACAAGTTTCAGACTTTGACCTCTGGTGACCTCAGATGACCTCTGACCTGACCCCAAAAACAATAGGGTTCATGTACTCATCATGGGATCACACATATCAAGTATGAGCTTCATCCATGCAGGCGGGATCGAGTTATCGTGTTTACAAGCCAAAATTGGCCAGAATATCGACTTTTTCACAAATTTTCTATTTTCCACCAAAATTCACCCCCGACCTATACCAAAAACAATAGGGTTCCTGCGCTCCCCATAAGAAAGCTACACACCAAATTCAACCTGATCAGACCAACCATTCTGAACTTATCGTATTTACAAGGTTTTCAGACTTTGACCTCTGGTGACCTCAGATGACCTCTGACCTGACCCCAAAAACAATATGGTTCATGTACTCATCATGTAGTATGAGCTTCATCCATGCAGGCGGGATCGAGTTATCGTGTTACAAACGTTACATACACACATACATACATACACACACACACACTGTCATGACTGCATAGATTCCTCTGACTTCGTCAAGGAATAAAAAAAAATCAGAGCTAACAATGTAATCTGCTCTCGCTAAATACCTCAAATGCTTTCAATTCCCATTTTTCAACAAGCGTTAGTTTCTAGCTAGTCACTATCTGACATACCTTTCTTGTTTCCTGTATATATCATTATTTTTTTAGTCACTAGCCTTGATAAACATTATTTGTTTTTCTTCTAGTATCCTGTCATACTTCATTATGTACATTGTATCTATGCTCAAGTATAGATGAAATCGATTGAACTGAATTGCTATTTTATGCAATTTTTCAGTTCCATTGGAATAATTTGAAACCAAGGGATTAAGGAATTGTGGTTTGGGTTTTACAACCAAACGATTCTCAACATATCGAGAGTCTCTATTGATCCTTCTATTAAGATAGTAAAGGGGTAGCGGTCGCTACAGAAATGACCTGCTAAGTGATATATATATGCTTGTCGTATTCCGATTGAGTTGACATATGCTGCTTTTTCTTAGGGCTGATCGGATGGGAGCTGGGATGGAGTTGAAATAACTCCATCCAAGGTATATATATATATAATATATATATATATATATATATATATATATATATATATATATATATATATATAATATATATATTATAATCATGAAAGTAACATCGTCTATCATTTACATTCCCAAAAAATGTGGCAAGAAGATTGCATGGAACTCACACTGGAATGGTCAGAGTGAAAAGTCATATATAAGAAGGTACAGTTTCGAATGAATTTGGCCAAAGGCGCTATATTACCCCTTGGGCCTCTATGCGTGGAACCATGAGATACACATACTTCGTAGAAGTAACGTAACAAACTCACCAACATCGTCAATCGGATACAGTGAGAGTGGTTGTATCATCATGGTCAAACACCAGTCATCTTGTTACCACTACCCCCGTCGGATAGTCCAGTTCAGCAAACGAAATTTTAGGAGCTCATCATCCTCCACCCAACTGTCATCGTTCACAAGGAATGAAACGATAGCTTAGAGGTCTCCTTGGGAATCCCTATTGTGGCTACAGGAGTGTAATCAATGAATTCCCCTGCACTATCAAAATCGGCGGAACTGTACATTAAATCTGCAAAAGAAGAAATGACAAAAACATGATATATTAGTGCTAATAGTTTCCATCAAAGCTCAACACGTGCACAGCATAACATGGACATTTGGAAAGGGTGGCAGGATCAGAAAGCCAAAGGCCATATAGTGATTCATTGACTCATTTCTGACAACCATGCCAGCACAGGGACAAATGGAGATTGTACAGCTTATTATGGGCAAAAAAGATGTCTGACAAATTTCCCATTTTCCTCCAAAATAATGCTCTTGTGATCAGCCATATGTCCGTACTCTTGATAAGAGGTACACTACAAGCCGAATTGGCCAAATATCAAATTATTCACCGTATTTGCTATTTTCGACCAAGATTCACCCCTGACCGAAACAACCAGAAAGCCAAAATGCTTATTAATTCCTTGACTCTTCCTGACAACCATAGCCAGACACAAGGACAAATGGGAGATTATACAAGTCTCATGGGAAACATATCGTCTGACAAATTTCACATGTTTCCCAACCAACCAATAGGGTTCCTAAACTCTGAAAAGATAGCTACACAATAATTTCAAGGTGTCAGACTTGGCATCTGGTGACCGAAAAACAATAGGTTCATGTACTCATCATGACCTCTGCCTGACAAGAATGATAGGGATCAATGTTGTAATCATGGGGAACACAAATACACAGTGCTGAGCTTCATCCATTCAGGTGGGTCGAGGAATCATGTTCCCAAGCCTTAATTGGCCAAAATATTGAATTTTCACAAAATTTTCATTTTCGACTAAAAGTCACCCTCTGACATATACAAAAAACCACCACAACAATAGGATTTCTGTACTCCCCATAGGAAAGCTACACACCAAATTTCAACCTGATCAGACCAACCATTCTGGACTTATCGTGTTCACAAGGTTTTCAGACTTTTACCTCTGGTGACCTCAGATGACCTCTGACCTGACCTGGAAATTATAGGGTTCATGTACTCATCATGGGGAACACACATACCAAGTATGAGCTCCATCCATCCAGGTGGGTCAAGTTATCGTGTTTACAAGCCGAAATTGGCCAAAATATTGACTTTTCAAATTTTCTATTCTTCACAAAAATCCATCCCGACTATACCCACAATAGGTTCCTGTAGTCCCCATGAAAATCTACGAACCAAATTCCAACCTGATCAGGCCAACCAGTTTGGACTTATCGTGTTCACAAGGTTTTCAGACTTTTACCTCTGGTGACCTCAGATGACTTCTGACCTGAACTCAAAACAATAGGGGTCATGTACTCATCATGGGGAACACACATACCAAGTATGAGCTTCATCCATTCCAGGTGGGGTCCGAGTTTATCGTGTCACAAAATCCGCGTACATACACACATACTACACACACACCATCACTGTCATGACTGCATAGATTCCGCTGGACTTCGTCCAGGAATCCCAAAACAAAAAAAACAATAGGTTCCTGTAGTCCCCATGAAAATCTACGAACCAAATTCCAACCTGATCAGGCCAACCAGTTTGGACTTATCGTGTTCACAAGGTTTTCAGACTTTTACCTCTGGTGACCTCAGATGACTTCTGACCTGAACTCAAAACAATAGGGGTCATGTACTCATCATGGGGAACACACATACCAAGTATGAGCTCCATCCATCCAGGTGGGTCAAGTTATCGTGTTTACAAGCCGAAATTGGCCAACAATTTGATTTTCACAATTTTCCTACTCTTGACCAAAATTCACCCTCAACCCGAACCAAAATAATAGGTTTCCTGTAGTCCCCATGAAAATCTACGAACCAAATTCCAACCTGATCAGGCCAACCAGTTTGGACTTATCGTGTTTACAAGCATTTCCAGGCTTGACCCCTGTGACCTCAGATGACTTCTGACCTGAACTCAAAACAATAGGGGTCATGTACTCATCATGGGGAACTCACATTCCAAGTATGAGCTTCATCTTTTCCGGTGGAGTCAAGTTATCGTGTTTACAAGCGTGTTTACAAAATTGGCCAAAATATCAATTCTCCACAATTTCCGATTCGACTAAAAAATTCACTTTCCCGACCTAAACTAACCAAGAGCACTAATGATGCTGTAGCTCAAACCGTATAATGTACCAAATATCTATTTACGAAGAGACCAATTTGCAGTTAGGTGTTGAATGTTCAAGAACGTCACAATTCCATGTGTCTGTGTGGGGAAAAATGCATGTCTGTTGCAATGTCCCACATGGCCTGATTTAAATGTCTGAAAATGTGAACGATGTACTGCTCAAGAAAAAATTATACAATTTCATCTTGCAATTCACAAAAAGCCTCAAAGTGCCCTTTAATGACCATGACTTAACTTTCAGGTGGTCAAAGATTTATCAGCAGTCAATGAACGTGTCTATGCAGTTTGATTAACAATTCTCTGAAAGGGTGACTAAATGGTAGCCTATTGGGCTCCTCTATCATTTTCACATGTCATCGATGCCCCAGCAGCCAGTAAACGCAGTGTCCAGCTTCTGCTAACACCCATCAAGAATGCCAATCGAATGTGGGCCAAATGGACAACTTCACAAAAGGCTTATTAGGACCCTTGAATGACAGTGACCTTAAAAACAATGTATCAACGTTTGGTAAGCATCAATAAAAAAAATCTCAAATGGGGGCCAAAGAGAAATTTCACCCACTGCCTGCTGCTCTGTTGTGCCCTTCAATGACTTCTGACCTCGACCATTGCATGGCCACTGATCAATAGACATCGTACATATGCCGGTACTTGGTCAACATCCATCATCGAGAGTGGCCAATCGAGGAAAATTTACACAATGGGCCGCATCAGAGGCCTTTGACCTTGACCTTCACATGGTCAAAGATGGCCAGCAGGTCTGAACATGTGTAACTTATTTTGTCAAACATCATCAAAGATCTGGACATCGCCTGGCGAGTAAACCTTCAGCATGTATATCGCCACAAAGATTTATAAATCAGAAGGATGACATCCATGACCAAAGGAAGGGGGAGGATATTCGATGAAGTGACCTTCATTATTCCGGAACAAACTGTAGTCAACATTCACCAAGTTTGCTGAAATGTGGTGAGGTTTCGGAAAACAATTTTGACCTCTGGTGATCTCCAATTCATTGCCGTGTTTTTCACGACCAATTGAAGTCCATACCACCTTGTTTTATTTAAATCTGATAGAGTAAAAAAATCGTAAATATCCCCCAAATTTGACCTCTGTGGGTGACCTTGAAATATTGCCCCGTCTCTGCAGAATCGTCAGTCCACAGCCACCAAGTTTTGTGTGAATCGACAAACTTATTTCTTTCGCTTCCCTGCAATTTAGAGGGCAGGCAAATCATGGCACAAAGCTCACTTTCAAACTCATCCAAAATTCACCAAGGGCAGACATGAGTGCCAAGCTTAAAATAAATTGGTAGGAGCGGTTACAGCAGAGGCAAAACATAAATATCCCCGAAGTGGGGATATATTGTTTAGGGGCCCATTATACTTCTTCTCACCAAATGTTACTGTTTTTAACTCTAATGGCATTATATGACGCCGCATTTCAAATCTGGGAACACGCTGGAAGAAGCACTGCCCAAGGGACATTGTGACATAGTTTCAAGATAATCGAATGCATTTTATGAGAGGAGAAACATTTTCCGATTTTTACATTCCAATGGTCTATTGTGCCCTCATAATGACCTTTAACCTTTACTTTCCCATATTCAACAATGTCCCAGGGGGCATGAGCACTGTGTCCAAGTTTGGTTCACTTCCACCATGGAATTACCCCAAATGACATTGCATGTAAATTCTGCAAACATGCTATAAAACCCATTGCACAAAGAAGAAGATGCAATTTGAAGGTTTACACATAGTGGCCCATTTACCCCTTTAATGACCTTCGACCTGGGCCTTCATGTGGCTTAAGGATGTCCCAATGAAACAATACATACCAGCTGGTGAATATCCATGAAAGAATGGGGCAAAAAAGGCAAAAGTTTACAGATTTCACTGTTTGAACCCTCATGACCCCAACCGAGATTGAATCAAAAATCTGTATGCAACCTGAAAGTAGCACCACCTAAAGACCATTATGACATGGTTTAAAAAAAAATCTAATGCACTTTGTAGGAGGAGATACATTTTGGAATTTTGGACCATTGAGTTTCTTTAAAGACCTTTGAACTTAAGGTCAAAGATGTCCCAGTTGCCGAAGAACATAGTGTCCAAATTTGGTCAACATCCATCCAAGACCAAGCGAACACGGGCCAAAAGAAGCCAAATGTTGATGGAACGGATAGATAGATGGATGGATGGATGGATGGATGGATGGATGGACGCACGGACAGCCAGACAGACAGGTAGATAGATAGATAGATAGATAGATAGATAGACAGACTTTGACCATCTGGTGACCTCAGATGACCTCCGACCTGACCCAGAACAATAGGGTTCATGTACTAAACCGAAAACGGACAGGGTTCTTGTACTACCCATAATTAAGCTGCGTTTCCATGCACGCGGGCGGGCGGGCGGGCGGGCGGGCGGGCGGCGTTTTGGAAGACTCGTTTCCATGCACGCGGGCGGGCGGGCGGGCGGGCGTTTCTTGAGTCACGCACCTCTTCTCACTATTAGTGTTTATAGGTGCATATAAGACAAAACCGTTGTAGCATACTATTATTAATATTGTTATCATTATTATTGTTATTATTGTTATTATTATTGTTATTATTGTTATTATTGTAGTTGTTGTTGTTGTTGTCGTTGTCGTTGTCGTTGTCGTTGTCGTTGTCGTTGTCGTTGTCGTTGTCGTTGTCGTTGTTGTCATTGTCGTTGTTGTCGTCGTTGTCGTTGTGTTGTTGTCGTTGTTGTCATTGTCGTTGTTGTCGTTGGACGTTGTTGTCAAACACCGGACGCATACTAGTGTTTAAACCTAAACACGGTGTTCATTTTCTGAAAACCATGTTCTGAATGTCAACGATCACGGCCCACCATTAAAACTTCACAATTGACAGGTTTGGAGATTTAATTAGCAAATAACTTGACATATCCAACCTCAAATCATCGTTTAAAAAAAACAAAACATGTGAATATGTGTTCAAAAAGGTGTCTAGCCATTGAATTTAGACACAATCTGTATAAAATCTCACACCTAGTGTTGAAACAGTTATGAATGTGTTTGGAACATTATTTGAACCTACAAATTGTCCTCTACTCTCCATTATCCGGCTTCAAGCCGGTAAGATTGCAGGGAATCCCCCGGGAAATGATTGCGAACACCACCGGACACGCGGGCGGGCGGAAAAAATCGTACATGACCGATTCGAGAAAACGCCCGCCCGCCCGCCCGCCCGCCGTCCGCCCGCCCGTCCGCATGCATGGAAACGGCTCTGTTGAAAATAACGATGAGCGATTTTAGACGCCCGCACCGCCCGCCCGCGTGCATGGAAACGCGGCTTAAAACCAAATTTCAATGGTTTCCAGACTTCAACCACTGCTGACATTCAGAGGACCTCTGACATGATCCCAAACAATAGGGTTCTGTACTCATATAAGAAACACACATTACCAGTATGCACGCCATTCAGGTGGGTTGAGTTATCATGTTACAAGCCAAAATTGGCCAAAATATCGACTTTTCACAAATGTTCTAAACCGAAAACGACAGGGTGCTGTACTACCCATGAGCCAGCTATACACAAATTTCAACTTGATCTGACCACCATTCTGGACTTTTTTCTGGAGGTTTTCAGACTTTGACCTCTGCTGATCTCAGATGACCTCAGGCTCTGACCTGACCCCAAAATAAAAGGTCCATGTACTCATTATAGGGAACACACAGTACCCAAAATGGAGCTGAATTCAATTCCGTGGTCTATTGTCATTGTTTACAAGCCAAATTGGCCAAAATATCACTTGCACAAATGTTCTATTCTTGACAAAAACTCACCCCGACCTAAACAAAAAACGATAGGGTTCCCTATACTACCCATAAGAAAGCTATAACACCAAATTTCCACTTGATCTGACCAGCCATTCTGGGCTTATCGTGTTCACAAGGTTTTCAGACTTTTGACTTCTGGGACCTATGAACTGACCCCCAAAGCATGAGGAACATACATACCAAGTATTGAGGTTCATCCACCCAAGCTGCAGGAGTAGGGAATAATGAGAATATGCAAGGATCGGTTGAATGATTCATGAACCCTTTGAATGAGCGCCTGGTTGGCCTACCTTTCTAATTCTAAGGAAAATGATCCTGTCCCTGTGTTTTGCTGCCATGGGACCAGGACAGTTGCCAGAACCCCCCCTCCCAAAGCTCGGATGAGTTGAAGGGAAGGGTCAGGACCATGCCTGCATGAGTGCGGTCATTTACTCAGAGAAGGCCAGGCGATTGGACAGCAGCAGATGGGTGTACCTACATTTATTCTAGGGTCTATACTCCTATATGAGTAAATGTTGTAAGTTACATACATGTATGCATGGAACAAGGTATTAAAAAAAAACTACATTCAATCATCGTAGTTTGATACTCACTCAAAACGAACCCATCATCTTCGAATTCTTTATCTAAGCAAATCGTGAATGTCTCCATTTCGTTTTCCTCCGAGAGAGGAAGAAGTCTGCCACGAAAGGATCACTGTTGAAAGAAGACATTGAAATACTTCAGAAATTTTAGTCTGTCGGCACTCGTCCTTCCTCCAATGCTTAATAGGAAGGGTAGGGTCTGTATCATTTTCCATCAGTGGTGCAGCTGGGAGCAGACTCAAACTTGAAGATATTCAATGAGACTGGGCTAACAATTTATCGTGTAATTTTCACCATTTTATTGCACGGTTTTGCCCAATACCCCCCCCCCCCATCCCAATATGCCACTCGATCTTTTACTCGCTGACTTTTACAAACACCTTGCAAAAAAAGATTGCCCTTCTAAACCCCCCCAATACCTCGCCTGGACAGGCACGTCAACTTGAACACGTGGATCCCTTGTTGGATCTACTAGTGGGTACTGTCATTTCCAATTTGTAAGAAATGTCCAGTGACTGAGAGGTGCACCGATGTACAGAAATCGCAAGACCCACATCAGACAATAGCTCACCCAGCTGACTGGGGTGGAAGAGGTGTATCATAAAATTGAAAAGTGCATTACCCTCACATGGATGTTCACCATAGAACATGCATGTGATGACGTTTTAATACACATGTCAAGCATCTGACATAGCTCACCCAGCTAACTAGGGTGGAAGAGGTGTATCATAAAATTGAAAAGTGCATTACCCTTACATGTAATTCACCACAGAACATGCATGTGATGATGTTTTAATACACATGTCAAGCATCTGACAATAGCTCACCCACTCACTGGGGGGGGAAGAGGTGTATCTACATTGAAAAGTGCAATACCCTTACACGTAAGTTCACCATAGAACCTGCATGTGATGATGTTTTAATACACATGTCAACCATATGACAATAGCTCACCCAGCTAACTAGGGTGGGAGAGGTGTACCATACAATTAGCCTTTTCGCAAAACAAGCATGTTGAGGTGCACTGTGGGATAGTTTGATGCATGCTGGGATACTTCAGGGGGCAATTTTGTGTTAGCATGTATGGGAAAAACTTGTAAATTTCAATTATTTTTCCTCGTTCTCTGAGCATTTTCTCTCAAAATTTGACAGGTTGTCACTGTTAAATTTAAACTTTATCGGACAAAATCTGACTTAAATGTGCTAATTATCAACAGAATAATCAATTTTATTGGCTGAAATTCCTATTTGGCCTTCAAAGATTTCCTACTTTGCCCCCTGAGCTAGACCACAATGCATTGCGGGAAGCTATTCGCGAAAAGGTCTATTGAAAAGTGCATTACCATTACATGTAAGTTCACCACAGAACATGCATGTGATTGATGTTTCAATACACACTCGGTGGCATGGTAGCCAAATCTCCACGCACAACTGAATTTATTTCATACGTGCATCTACTTCCTCCTCCAGAACTACGGGCAGCTACATCTTCAAATTCACAGAGGGCGGTACGAGGGAGAGCCTGGGGGATTCAGAATCTACTACCCAGAAAAAGAGGAGTTCCTCATTATGACACAGGGACACTCACCTCAACTGAACTTTCCAAACCCCCCACTTCCTACTTCTAATAACTCTGTTGAAGATCCCTTGTATGTTACTCAACATAGTGTAAGGAGTGGCATTTTGATATCTTTTCTAGTATTAGTATTAGCCTTACTAGTACCTAGCCTGGGCTATGTCCTACATTAACTGTAGCCTAAGCTGTGCTGTGTAGTGCAGGCTGGCACTGGCCGATCCGGCGTTCCATATATTTATACACTGGGCAAGGAATCACACAGGGCCTCTGGAGCGCTACCCCGCCTATGCCTATAAAGCAACGTAATTGCCTACCACGGTGTTCAGACGCCGTTCTACCGAGACCAGATACAGCAGTTATTCGTATTCAACTCAACCAACGACGTTTGATCATCTATCAGGGCCATCCGTACAACTTCTACGAAGGCACGACGGCTTCGTCAAACGGAGCAGGCTTATTTATACGGTTTAGACCTCCATTTCTCGTAATAACATTATTTGGGCAAACACAACGATTGGCGTTGTCGGCAATTTGTCAGTGTGGTGCGAGCATACTGTAGAGCCTGCGGGCCTAGCTTATTTGTGTATTACATGTGCGTGGCGGCCCGTATATTAATACGCAGTATGCAAAACTTGTTTGCGAATATTTAGTTTTACGACCAATTGGGTTTGGCCGGAATAGTTAAAGCGAGACTTGGACGTGTTTAACAAATCCTTACATTCTGCATTATATATTGCCTGGCAAGCAGTATAACTGTGGAGCAATTCTTTTTGTAGTTATCGAGTGGCAGATTTCTACAAATAAAAATTTGTCAGGGTAAGGACTAGATTATTTATGAACTATAGTCCAAGAAGTACCGTTTGCGGTTAAATTGCAAAATATCACTGTGCCGCTTACGGGTAGCATTTGCATTTACAAGATTGAGCTAACGTGCCTATTTCTTATTAATTTTCGCTCTTTTGTTTTATTCTGTCTCCTGTTATTCTCGCTATCGATTCGCGGTACCATATCCCGGAGTGAGCGGCCAACCATTCATTGATTAGGATAGGGAACCCGCAACTTTACAATAGGCGTTGTTGCTCAATATGCAGAGGGAGGCTACCTTTCTGGCGTTCAACAACTGCCCAATTGTTACGGTCCATTTCCACTTCTATGGTGCTCATGTCCCATACTACATACTGAATGTTCAATTCCAAATCAATATTCCTCTGCAGTTAACAACGCGTACCTGCTTTTTCTCTTTTAAACTGTCTCCTTCTGTAATATCGGTGGATTTTCTGCCTGAACCAAGAGTCCCCCAGTAAACCTTCTGGAAGAACCAGCCCATGCCCTCTTCTTACTGCACCAGATTAGCCTCAGATTCCTCAAGCTCAGAGCAAGCTCCCCACATCTCAAATGTCCTGGGTATGAGCTTCTACCCGCTTTCTTCCGTCAGGTGGTGTTGGTGTGGCTTTCGGTTGCGCGTGAGATGTGTCAGCCACTCGACTCGCCTTCAAGAATTTGAAATCTAGAGCTGTAGAAATATTCTGTGCTCTCTACAGTTATCCTAACCGACCGCTCGTGTTGTCCTACTTCAAACAGTTTCCTCTTTGGTTGACATATCCTTTTTCTTCTCTCACTGCTGAGATTTTCTCTCCTTGGAGAGTTCAACGCTCACAAATCCCACTGACTCTCTCCTAACCGTCTACTTCTAAATGCACTGGCAAACCGGCAGGACCGCTTTCTCCTCTCAGCATCCTCCATTCTTACACCCTCTCTGATGTGCACTTTGGATCTGTTTCTTGACTTCTCACCCTTCAATCTACTGGACACCTCTAGTCCATTTCCCCCTCAGGTCAGTCAGAGACCACTGTTTGAATCTCTCTCTATCCCCACCTGCTCCTCCTCCTCCCATCCTCGCAAGCGTGCTTCTTTTATGGCAGACTGACTGGATTCTCTCCGAGACTTCTATTCTTCTGTTCCCTGGATCCATCCTGCTTCCAGGGGCGTATAGGCCCCTCCATATTTCCCAGGGGGGGGGGGGTTGGTGAATCATTTGAGACCGACAAGATTTTCGTGAGACTGATTCTTATAAGCGGACTATTGTACAAGAGGCGGCGCCATGCGCTCGTGAGGGTGCTCTGGGTCCCTGACTGGGTGGCCATCGTCTTTGTTTTGATAGACTGATCGGGGGGAGGGTCAATCGTTGACTGTGTTCATGGGTTACACTTACTTAGGTCCACATTTAGTTGACCGTGTTCACTGGGTTACACTTACTTCACATACAACGAAGTATTGGAGGTTTTCCGCTTGGGACTAGTCGAAGGGGAGTGTCTGCCTCCCTTCCCCTTTGGACTTTTGCAAAAACCTGAACCCCTCAAGAACGCAAAATGTGCGATCCTAGTACGATATTCTAGCATTAATCTACCTAATAAAAAATATTCGTTTTTTCTGCCAACATATTTACCGACGACTACGTACTGTGTGTTAAGATAATGTGTGTCAAAACGGTCTGTAAACTAGCACAATAAGACCGTGGCACCTCAATATTTGTTATATTTAAGATACTAATTGCTGATCTTCTGGATATGATTATACCGTGATTTTCCAAAGTGCTTGAACCTAAATTCACAATATGATGACTGGGTCATGAAGACGGAGAGAATTTGCGCGATTCACTCATGGTCTTGCTGCCTCAAGCTGATAACCGATATTTAATAATTGTCCGATGGGCTGAAACTTGGCACACGATGTCCATCATAGTGATCACTTTCCTGCACTCCTGCACGACTGCGCCGGCTGGCGCCGCCCCTGTATTGTACGTCAATTTTCGAATGTGGTTTACAGGTAGGTACGAATATATCGTAATTATAATTCAGTGTGAGGTGGAAATGAGTTCCATTTTTTTTTAATTAACTCATGTCTTCACCACTAGGAATTCCCTAATGCACATCGGAATGCCCCAATTGTACAAACTAAGTCTGTGGACTCAATAACATTAACATAAAAAAAAAAACATAAACACCACCAACCGTTCATACCGGTGCCACTCCCGCATTTCCGAGATTTGCAGCTTGTTGCTATTGACAATAAAGCCAAATTTCCCTTATTCGGCATATAAAATTGAAGTAGCCACGCTACGTAAGCAGGGCCTTCTGTGTGAAATACAAAGTTTCACAGCTGCTGAAACTGACGATTGGGTTCACCGACAACAAACTTATGTGAATAAGATGGCGCTATTTCTTCCGTCAGTCTGGACAGTTAGTTTGTGTGCGACAGCCCTATTTTTCACAGGAACAGAAATCATAGGTCATTGGCTATTTTCTGCGGTCTTTCGAACTCGTACATACCGTACATACGAGTTCCCACCTGTCGACATGCGTTTCTTGCGACCCCCTCACTTGTTTTTTTTTTTTTCAAAACAGCGGGCCGTTCATGGGCCATATCGAAACTCCACCGTGTCCGTTGCAATGCACCGAGTAGTGGTTACGCGAAAAGTTCTCGCTTTCCCTACGTTTCGACGCTGTACTAATTTTACTGTCACACTCCCGCGGCTCATACGTAGATATTTTGTCAATTCAATTGCATGAATTCAGGTCCTAACCTTCTCATCTATAAGTTATTCACATGAATTACCGAGTCATTGATGGAACATTTCGGATGACTTTCCCCCGATTTTCTGAATTGAGAAGGTTGGTCGCATTGTCCGCCATTTTGATTGAATCGTGGAAGTTGAGGTTCATGCCATATACGTTCCCAAATTCACAACCTTAAGTCACAACTTTTGTTCCGAAAGAACGCGTTTTATCTCGTATAGTATACCGGTATATACAAGTTTCCGAAGAACGCCACCATATAAATCAATTAATTTTTCACTCGAGCGGAGACACTTTTGTCGCAGAGCCAGACTTCTGATTTTCACAGGGTGTCACACCCCCCACCTCTCCCGCCCCCCCGTATTTACGCCCCTTGTCCTTGCTTCCGGCAATCCTGATAGCTGACAACATCTCAAATGGATCTTGGTGTGGGATAATCCTTTGTCCTATCTTCTTCGATCAAACCAGGAGCGTTCCAATTCTCACTCACCCAGAATGTCCGCAGCAGGTTTCTAAACAATACGTCTAAGCACTGACTCTAACAGGACAAAAGCCTAACAATCTAAGCAGCCTGATTAATCAATTGGTTATGGTGGAGTGCCGCACTAATCCTTGACGCATTCCGTTATATGTCCGTTATACTGCATACGTTATGCAATCGCCTAGCTGTGTCCGATCAGGGCTAGAGTCCGCACAGACAACAATAATGCCACGGCCGGTTCAACGACACTAGAGAGCAGCGTGAAATACGTCCTGCTCTTCTCGCGTGCCTCCGAAGTCTAACGGAAAGCTGGTCCAGCCGAACACATCTCATGTGATGACGAAAGCTTGTGACGACCATCCATATTTCCGAATGTTCTTTTTTCAAAACCGATGGTGTACATGGCCATTCTCACAGGTTATCACAACAGCGTAATATTTTGTTCTATCTGAGAATTGAGAGTAGGCCGTGGGCACCCAATACCATATGAATACTTGGAACGAACCTGCCCCTTCGTCAATGTGAACACCAATTCCTTACCATGTTTTAAAACCTCTTAGCAAGCAGTTAACTAAAGTTATGGCTTGTATTCTTTCATCTGCTTTCTTGAGTTTTCCATCTTGTTGTCCTACTCTTTCCCTTAGTCTTTGTAGTTTTTATGGTGGGCATTTTGAGGCTCCAGCGTTTGCTAAACTTTTATATTTTCTTTGAATCTGTTTTTTTTTAAGTGTAATTAACCTCCTATAGGGTAGCAATCTGGGATCACCAAAATGGCTGAAGGTTTGACAATTTTTTGAGAGGTAATTGTCATGTGTTTCCAATGGTGGTTGAGGTGATGATGTCTTCATTTTCCTCGCTTGGCCTTGTCGGCCGACTTTTTTTGATTGACCTAATCCTCCACCTCTCCATGCCCCGTCCCGAATTCGACCACGTGCTGACAAGAGTTTTATGAGCCTTAATTTTTCTGCGAAACGCTACAAAATGGCGCAGCATCATTCCTAAAACATTACTTATACACTTGTCGTCATTCGCATACACACTCCCCTCCCCCCATTACCCCGGGCAATGTTGGTCAAAAGTGTGTCAATGTCATTTACTCACATATGCGCCATAGTTGTGGGGGGCCACAAAGATGTCTCATGGTGCTCATTCGAGTTAACTTGGTAGGAATAACGCAAAAGCGGTACTACATAGTGACCCATTTTTCAGCTGAAGGAATTTGAAAAGATTCAATGGACGGATGTCCAATGTACACTTATTGTATGACCCACTTTTTGGGGTGACTCAATCGCCAGATATAAGCTACGTTCCAACTTGTCCGTCTTCGGCAACGGCGCCGCAACGGCACTGTGGCGCTACGTGCAACGGCGGCGGCAACGCATCCGGTATCACTGTTCACATATACAGCTAAGAACTATTGCCACGTCCGGCAAAAACATTTACCGCACACAGTCCCCAACTATACTGCAGTGTCGCTGCTACACCTGTGAAACGTGGATGAATTCCGCGTATCTTGGCGATAATCGTTCCCCTCACTCGTAAAAATAAGAAGATGAAAGATGAAGGATGGAAAACGAAAGGGAAGGATAGAGAGAGGTGGGTAAGGGAAAGAAAGAGAGAGTAAACAAGAGGAAAAGTGAAGGAAGAGCACCATGATCCGGAGAGAAAAATACATTCGCATGTTGCATAACTCTATTGGTAACCATGGCGCGCACGCGATGCGTTTTGCATGGAGAGGAGGTTGAAACCTTGTTAGCCAACCTAAGGCTAGCGCCGCATAGAATGTGATCGATGCAAGAATATTCCGGCCGCGACTGTCATTGCCTGACGCTAGAAAATTACACTTCCAGAGCTTTTCCGGTTGTACCTACCACTGCCTACAGAGTTATGTATGTCTCCGAGGCATACGGCATAAAAAATATTATTATTTACTACTTTATCCTAAATATATGCTCATCCTCGGAGCCTGATAATCCCCCCCCCCCTCTTCCCCGATGGGTGTTGAAAGGTAGGACGGAGGGCAATACTGGTCGGACCGTTGGCGGACAGTAGTCATCATACAATCAGACATTCCTCTTTCCCGGAAGTTGAGAATGTTTTCTAAGAAACAATATAGAGATAGTTTCAATGCCTCTCTCTCATTGCTGGTTGCTCGTTTTGAGAAGAATTGACTTTTTAGTCCAGTGTGTCCTTGGCCTGTCTTTTCATTGGCGCTTCGTCCCTTCATGGGCGAAGATAATCCCGGGTAGAAAAAAAAACTATTTGTTTTCAATATGAGTTATCCGCACAGCAAAACTAAACTAGGAATGATTTTTTCATTCATTACTATTGCGCCTAGTTGTTACTACTATGGCGTCGAAACGGGGAAAACAATTCCAAAAGGTGGGGTGGGGGTGGGGTGGGTATCATGGAGCCGCGGGATCCCAGACCTCACATGTTCGGATATCTGCCTACCTCGCACCGTTGAACAGTCGATTTGGCGCGCAGAAGATGTCTGATTGTGGTGAGGGGTGGGTCACTGCGAAAGTTTGAAAGTTCCGTCCTTTTTCTTCCTTGACGAAGTCATAGGAATATATGTAGTGCATTGGCCAGTATGTGTTGTAATGTGTTGGGTCTGATTGTTTATGTGTATATGTGAACATCCCCTTAGGGCATTGTTAACACGATCACTCAACCCCACTTGGAGAACAAGTTCATACTTGTTATATTGGTTCCCCATATTGAGTTCATAATCCCATGGTGTTTGCGGTCACGTCATCATCTAGGTCAAGAGGAGGTCAAAGTCCTGAAAAATCTCGGTACCATGATAAGTTCCAGAAGCTGCCTGACCCGAATCGTGTGAATTACGTAGCCGCTTTCTTATGGGGAAAACAGAAACCTATCGTATTTGAGTAGCTGGGAGGATATGGGGATATTGAAAACCTTGTGATATTTTGTCTACTGTAGCCTTTAGACAAGACCTCACATACAGGATGAAGTCTTCTCTACGGCTTGGTATTTGAGTTCCCTATTATGAGTTTCTACAGTCTACAGTGTTCCTATATATCTGGAACAATCTTGACATACTTAAAAAAAAATTGATAAGTATAGGATCAGTCAAGAACCTACCCTTCTGGCGTTTCCTGTTCTTTTTTCTAATTGTTACTCTACTGGTCTGCGAGTCACACAGAAATGATTCCGCGTTAGGCCTATTATCCCTCGAAGATGCGCAATTTTAAAAATTATTTCAGGTCATGGAACTCTGGTCAAAGTGTTTTTGTTGTAGTCTTTAATTAACTAAAAAGATGTGCAAATTATTACCCATGTCACGCGGTCACACCGGATTGCCCATACTTTGCACGCATAACGCCAAGATTCTCAAGCAGTCACTGCGTATATATACTAAGAAACACTTATTAGCGACGCGCTCAATGTGCGTTTCTTGTTTGAAATGCTCAGTCGAAACGTAACTGATGCGTGCATTCTAATAACACCTTGTGACACTTGGGAATAGGTTTATGGCAGGATATGTACCTACTTCCACTTTATAATTGTCCCAAATTTGGGGGAATATTTTGAAATAGGTTTGATTACACTTTTTTGCACAGAAACAAGACTGACCGGACCACTGTATATATGAATATATTTCCCAAATAGGTTCCAAATTCGGTCCTAACCCGCCTAGGCTACTTGTTGGCATAGACGAAGGATAAGAAAACCCCATACATAGCATGCCTATTTGTCGAAGGTTTGTCAGTTTCCTCCCTGCCTTTAATTTTTCGAGTGTCACGTGATAGCTGTCGTACCAGAATGTGGGCCTGCAGAAAATTACTTCGACAGAACAGTAGAATGACAACATTCGATGAGCATATCAATACCGCATGAGCTTCTGTATACCACTTCTAGGCCATCAGTTAGCCTAGAGCCTATACCGGTAGCCGATATATTAGAACAGGGCCTTTTCAGCAATCGTTGAATCTACCGAAGAATTTTGCAGCAATTTTTCCGTCCAATACGCCATGAGTTTCCTGATATAAAGCAGGCAGGATGAATATACATCCACTTCCCTCACCACGTATCAGAGGAAACCATATTGACGACAAACTAAAGCTTAATAGACTTTATTATCTTATTTGCAACCCATTTCCTCATTTGAACTGCGCACTGGTATGCAGAAAGGGTTGTTGCCGCATCCGGCGACGGCATTAATGAATCGCTCTCCGAGTTGGTTTTTCATTTCCCGGCGGCTGCGGCATAATGTTTGCCGGGATTGCCTGATAGCCATCGCCGTACTAGTGTGAACACACAATACATTTATACAGTGTGTGATTTTTTGTTTGCCGTTGCCGTCTGCCGTAGCCGTTGCCGTTGCCGGAAAAGTGTGAACGTAAGCTAACATTAAGCTCGGTCAGATGATTTCGACACCGGATTACTGACGGTGGTCCTTACTGGTGCCATCTCATTTTTGTCTCCTAGGTGAATTCACTAGCCGGCAGCGGGGGCTCGCAGACGCCTCCGGCACACCTTGGCGCTAGCGACAGTTTCGAGGTCTTTCTGAGGGGAGAAGAAACAGAGCTCACTGTCAGATTGAAGGTTTCCTTGAGGGAAACAGGCCTTCACAAGACAGATAATACTTTTCTTGAATCTTGATACCCCCAAATCTGGCATCAGTTCTCGAGGTTTTCTTGCGTGAGGAAGAAAAGTGGGGCAACGTACCTTCGTCATCATCTTCATGGTACCTGTCGAGGCGAGATTTCCACGCTTCACCACCGGTGCTCTTGGTGTAGCCCTCTGTGTGTTTATAACTGCTGTAATTGGTGGCATAGAATGATTCATAGTCTTCAACAGGAGATTAATACAATGGGTAGTGAATGTCCTCCGTAGCTTGCACCTGTTAGTGGAAACTCGATGCTATCCAATCCGATAGCATCATATTCGACTCGGTCAGTTGATAAATCCGCCCATGTCGTGACCTCTTGAAAGTGACAAAGCAACAAACGGTAGTCATAACTATGCAAAGTGCTGCCACATGTAAGTAACACTAACAGTGCCCAGTCCCATCGAGGAATTTTTTGAGACTGAATGCGGACTATAATGTCTACTATGTTTTGTAAAAATGTAATGATATAAAATGTTATGCTGATAAGACATCGTCCACCTCTCCAGTTGAACTTTTCGAATTGACGAATTACTCATATTCTCGCATATCTTCGGGCTAATAACTAGACCCATTAAAGATCAGAATAATCTCAACACGACATATAAATATCTACCAAGTTCCATGGATATCCCACACCTTTCAAAATGACATGAAGTATGCAATAGCCGGAGGCCTTTCAGTGGTCATCATTTTTTTTTAAATTTCCATGAATACCTACAAACTTACTTCCTAATACCTGGTGGGTAGGTGGCCCATGTTACGAGACCACTGTACCTACTTTCCGGTCCTGCAAACTGTTTCTATACAGGTTTGGTTCCCGTGAATTTCAAGGCAGTTTTACTCTGTAATCCTCTGATCTGTGGCCAGCTTCGAGTGTTTACATCAAAAAAGGAAATTTGGGCGTCCCAAATTTTGCTTGTCGATAGTAAGGATCGCCCCATAAAGTATATGCAGTAGAAAGTCCACCAAAACTTTCCATTCCATGTGGTGGAGACTGGTGAGCTACTAGGCTCCAGCACTAAAGGCTTCACATGAATGAAAAATCGAGTAATTCGTGATTTGTTGAAAGGTACCAAATATGGATACAAGTGACGCATAGAGAAGAGTTGGTGGGTGGTTTTGGAGTGGTCTGAAAGTGGTAATGGACCGTTTCAGTTAACAATTAAGAGGAATGCCTATATGATAGGCTGACTCGATGGTTTTTGGTGTGTAGGTAAGCCGTGATGGGTGTGAAGGGTAAACCTCGCAAAAAACGCAGGCCTGTATCTAGATCAATTTAGGTGTATGAGTTTTTCATGTAGCGTGAGGATTTAAACATGGATCTAGTAGTGGGGAAATTTTTGCTTTTGTAGATGCTTTAGATGCAATTGGTGCATATAGCACATGCACCTGAACCTCATACTCGTGTGTTGGAAACGCGCCTCTCACCTCCCTGGTTCCTACGGGCCCCTTGATGTTGCCTAACTGAACATCTAACCATCTAACCACATCTCCTCTGCCCATCTATTCACGTAATTCCCTAGTTCCTCCCATGGAGTTGTTCAATACCCCTTCCTTCTCATTTGACTTGTGTCCGTTCGGATCATAGTCCCCTCTTAGGAGAATCCTCCTCCAGAACGTTGGTAGCACATATACGACTACCTTTCCTCTCTAATATTCTTCATAATTCAATGTTGTAGGCTTTCTACAACCCTTTCAGAGGCCTTCACAGACGATAATGATTTTGGATGATTAGATATCGTAACCATGGTAGTCGTACATACTCTTTTTCAAGAGTGTCCGTTGTCAAAAGTCAATCATCTTTTTAGCTGTTCCGACCTTCATCGAATGCTCTCCACGGAACCGCGTGATAAGAGTGTATAGTACGGCAGTGCAATTGACTTCGTGGTGGTTTGTTTTTCAACAGTCAATTCGGTTATTACAACAATCGCCGTAGTGAGGCTATCGGTCAAATGATGCAAGGTCGGTCGCCAGTGTAGTCGCAGAGACGACAACTGTCCATTCGCCATCCCTCTGAATGTTTCGTTCACTTCTTCAGCAAATGGTTCCACATTGAGTGTATCCAGGTACGTGCTTCAATTCACCTTCCACAACGTTTCATAACTTGAGCTTGTGAAAGAAGTGTCGAGTACATTATTGATTGCTTTGTTCTTGGTCATTCTCGAAAATCCACACTCATCATGAAAAAACTTATCATTAATGCCATTCTTATTCTCTGAAATGTTCCGTTGCTAGGACAAACCTCCGTGACTTTACCTCACAAACACACGAACGGTTCCTCCTATTCGAATGTGCAACCCACATCCACCCAGTTTTGACTTAGTATGGTCCTGCGTTCTTCAAATATCTTGCTGACACATCTAGAATTTCCCCTTTCACGACCTTGATGACCTCGACCCCAGTGAAAGACACCAATTGGTCATCTCTCACATAAGTGCGAACCCACAGACCTAATGTTGACTTGGTACATTCTCGTGATTCGTTAAATGATCTTGCTGACAAGGTGTTCACACCCGAGCACACACACACAACACACACGCACCCACTACCCCCCCCCCCCACACACACACACACACATACGCAAATATGGTTGTATTTCAAGCTACACAAATGCAATTATTTTTTGCAGGTTTAAAATAACTTTTGTGACTCATAGTGACACTCAGAAGAACAGGTCTTCACACCCATCGACCCAACCATGAGGTACCATCGGCACTGCTGACAGTAACCACATGTTATCAGGAAACAACGTAAAAATCTGCAGAAGCATCGCCCTCCGTTTGAGAAAGAATATCCTCTAGATGGCTGTGCTGCCGTGGCCCCATAGATGATCGCTGATCCCAAATTCCAGAAAACACATGATAACACTGACTGAGTATAATGCTAATTCGACGTTTATCTGTAGAAGATGAGAAGACGAAGCAGTTTGGATATTGTCAGTCGTTTCAATCACATAGTAGCTAAAATACGCCTCTTTCATGGACCTTTAATTGGTACTTGGTGACTTGGTACTGGGGGTTGCCTCCGTGGGGATCCCGCAAGTTTTAACTGAGGTGCACGGTGCCATGATATGAAAAAAAAAAAATAGGGCAAAGTCAATTTCCACAGAAATGCTGCAGCTGAGGGTTTTGTCTACAAATCCCTGGGGTAATTCATTCAATCTTTAGAAGGTCTTGGGAAGAAGGAGTTAGCATACACGAGCACTAATGGTGCGAGCTCAACTCAAACAAATATCAAACAATATTCAGTCAGAATGAATCAACAAGAGCTGAACTCGGGAACTTTCATGTTAATGCTGTTTGTTCCTTTAGTTATTTGACCTATCCTCGATGAGATCAAGAGGGTTAATTTCAGCACCTCATACAACCTGATTATAAAAAAAAAAAAAAAAGTCTTTTGAAGAATGTAAACAACTTAACGTCATTGAGCCCAATTCACTGCTTGCCATTTTATTAGATGGCGTGGGTTCGAGAAGTTCTAGATCTTTGAACGTTCTATGGTCGAACAGGCACACAGGATGAATTAGCGCCGTATTATGGAATGAATTAATAGGGGATGTGGTTATATTTAAGACAGGCGGCCAAAAAATCCATGGATACAGGTTAGCCGAAACGGTACTTGGCTGAAACGGTTGTTGGCCAGAACTTCTAGAAAGCAGTAGGTGAACCTAGATGTCAACCAAAGAAATAGTTAGGGCCCTTCCTAAATATGCAAATTAAAATTGAAAATGTATTGAATGAATTCATAAACCGATCTCTGTTAAAAAGTTTCGGGACTGGATTCAGACCGTATTTCCCAAGTTGCGGGAAAATCTGACAAACCTCCAACAATCAGACAACCTAATTAGCATATTTCTGCTGGGAATCTAATCAGTTTTCATCTACCTTAGATCCTTCACCAATGTGCCAAAACCGAGTCACCAAGAACTTACGAGTTTCATCCGTGATGCTTGTAACGAGCTTTTAAAACAATAAATAATATAAAATAGGCTAAGTAATACCCTCCTTATCCTTAATTATGTGAGTCCGCGCCAAAAATAGTCGATCGTTGTTACACCCAACCCTGATACTAAACAAAATATTTCTTAAAAGGGGCTCGCGTTTCAGAGAATCCCGCTGAAAGAAGTTTGTCAGGCGAAACAAGAAAGACCCATGATTGCCAACCAGGTATACCATTGGGTACCTGGATGTATCAGATAGTTTACACTGTTGTCAGGGATCGCGGCCTAGGGGTAGGGTTAGAATCCAATTGCAGATGTCATCCCAAAAATTTCATTGTTACATCTAAAAAACCCCTTACCGAAACCTTTAACCCCACGCCAATCCCTGACCACACCCCTAATACCAATCTCGAACATCCAGACACACATGGGATGCATGATGCAATTATACCGGTAAACTCATTTCAAACTATACGGCCTTGCAAATGTATAAGAAGCATTCTGGAAGTGAGTGTGTGACCAGTGGGCTACATTACATATAAACAATTGTGAAATAGGCCTAATCCTTTTTTGCAGTCATTTTGTATGTAAATATGTTTATATATATCGTGTTACGTTGGTTTCCCACAAACATTTTTCCAAAGAAGGATTTTGAAATCTATGGGGTGGGGGGTTGTCAGAGAATGAGTCAGCGAATCTTTTGTACAGTACCATGCATACTGCCGAACATTGCCCTTTTCTAACAGAGGAAGGTATGTGTTTCTAAGGGTTACGCCTCCCTTCTTGCCCATTCGTCTCCCTCCCTGAATATCAATGGAGTGCTTGCAAACTACTCTACGCAAGTTACACTGTAGGCAGTGGTAAAGGAGATGTACCAGGCCATACCGTTCCTGCGTCCATCCCATAGCTATATGATGTCGCCGAAAGAGCAAATCCTTCCAACGGCAACATTTTCGTGGCCCACAGTTAATGTTATTTCAGGCAAAATTTGTAATTTTGGTGATGAGAAAAAGAAATGATAATTATATCCCTTGCGACACTGGAATTGTCCAGGGTAATCTGGGTTGGGTGTGTAGCCCGGCCGGGGCCGCCCGTCCAGGCTCCACCGCCGCAGCCGCCGGAAACTTTAGGCGTTAGCGTACTAACTCTTTAACACTTTAATCGAATTGATCTGAAACTTGTACAATTTCCGCCCAGTGAAATCTCGAATGAAATTCGATACGTGGGCATCACCGCTATGCTGGGGTTCCGCGAATTTCCATAATTTATACGAAATTTTCAAGTTAGTCGGAGCTGAACGAAACTTGGTGGTAGGGACTATAGTTGATATAAAAAATTGTGGAATTCATTTCAAGGTCATCGGAGTTCATGGTTTTTGTATCTATCCATCTACATGCCTGGTTCATCATTTGATGATTTCCAATGTTTTAGATTGCAGATTTTACCGTATTTTATACGTGAATTTGTCCTATCCCCATGTTTAACATAGAATGTTTTACATCACCGTTCTGCAAAATCATGATTCATGTCAATCCCGGCAGTGGTGTTTCCTCTCATGTCCCTGCATGTGTTATGGTGTCTGACCACCAATTATAGGATTATGCATATTGTGCAAAAATATAGGACCGTTCCGATACTCACCCTCTTCAAACCACGGCTGTTCGTACAGTGTTGACCTACTTAACGATACTGCTATAGCCCAGGCCTAGGCTACATTATGGTATAGCGTTCAACGCTTACGAGACCCTGGCTTCAAAAAACCCTCGATTCAAAGTATGCTCCAAAATCCTTGATTTCAGGTTCCTATTGATCCGCGATCTTTCGTAATATTCAGATCTCTAATACTATTAATTATTCCTGTAGTACACATGTAAGAAGGAGTATTCTATGGTATCAATGAGAAAATCAAGTGCCACTTCAGATACCTCCGAATCGCTCGGTACAGTACATGTGTCGTAATTGGCACGCCAGTTGGAGTCATGTTGACAATAGAGTATCCACATGCTAGATTAAGAGGTCCCAATCTCCGACTGATTATGGGAGAAAATGAAAAGGATCATGGGAAAAATTCAAATTTCGCATAAATACCCTTAAAAACTACCCTCAGATTAACATACATGTAAATTTTGTTGAACATGCTATGAAGAAACACTTCCGAGAGAACCTTAGAATGTGATTTGAGAACAATCCAATCCCCTTCATAGCAGAAAACGCATTTTGTAGATTAAAAAAAATAGTTCCTCATTTCTCTTCAATGACCTTTGACCTCAACTTTCACAGGTCAAAGATTTTCCAGGGGTCAACGGACATTGTTTTCGATTTGTTGGGGGTCCACGCTCTTATCAAGCATGACACCTTAGGGACCCTATCATACTTCTTCTCACCCGATGTTACTGTTTTTAACTATAATGGCATTATATGACGTCTCATCCAAAATCTGTGTACAGTCTGAAACAGCACTACCTAAGGACATTATGACAGAGTTTCAAGAAAATCTAATGCTTTTTGTGGGAGAAGATACATTTTGTAATTTCGCACAACATGACCAATTGTGATGATTCAATCTAATGATATAGATAGATAGATAGATAGATAGATAGATAGATAGATATATAGATAGATAGATAGATAGATAGATAGATAGATAGATAGATAGATAGATAGGGACTCTCATTCCAGGAAAACCATTGACTGAATTGTTAGGTATTGCAATCTCATCTGTAGGAGAAACAAGGGTTTCGCAGATTTTTTGGAGATTTCTACATAGTAATCCATTTTGTCCTTCAATTACCTTTTGCCTGGAATCCCTCAACACCCAACGAGTACCACCATTCCATATTAACAGTGGCCAAGTATGATGGTAATCCAATCATATCGGTAACGGGCATTCTGCAGTTTCTCACAATCATCTTTTGACTCTTAAGAAGTGAAAGATGTCCCATGAGCCAAAAACATTGAATCCAAGTATGATCAACATCCGTCAAGCAGTAGCGTAGCCAGCGGTGGGCGGGGTTGGCGGGGCGCTTCGAAGAACTGGGGGGAAAATGTGGAAGATGAAGGGGTAGAAAGGGGGGAAGCAGAAGAAGGGCGGAGAAACAGGGACGAGAAGAGGAAAACATAACAGGGAATAAAGAAGGATAAGGAAAGGAAGTAAAAGGGAGAAAGAGAGAGGGACCGGAACGGGGGGGGGGGGAGGGGAGAGGAAGAAAGAAAAAAAAGGGAACGGAGGAGAGAGCTTGAATTTACTGAGAAAGGAAAAGAGGAGAAAGTGGAATCGGAAGGTCAAAGGAGACAGAAAAAGAGAGGAAAGGGAAATCAGGGAATAGAACGATGAAAAAAAAGAAATGAAACGGGAATAAGATCAGAGAGAGACGGAAAGAATTATAGAAAATGAAAGGGGAAAAATAAAACCAGAATACAACGACTCATCCTCGCGATGAAATAGTGAACATATAAGGGATAGTCGATTTTGGAAGGGGGTCAGTAATTAATGCCGTGTGCATTGGAAGAGTTTCTACTTTGTGGTGAGGTGACCTTTAATCATAAGGACGCTGAAGTCATAAGGATTGATGATACGTATAACTTTTGCGCTATTTCAAGTGGGAAAAGTTCCCATTGTGTTTCTAGCACACACATTGTTAAAGCTCTTTCCACCTCTGAGAAAATGCGAATTGAAATTTGTGATTTAAGAACAAAGACTTTGAGACTTGGAACGATCACGAAATTTGGAGAAGTGACCACTACACTCGAGAACTGACCCCGTGAGTGATAGTCATTGTTTTCTAATGAGGCCCCTCCTGTTTTCTACAAACCGAATCGCTGCGTGTCATTTTATTTGCAAGTTGGTAACCTATTAAGTAAGAATTTAAGCAACGTCTTACTAGCCTGTGAAAACAGGCGTTTGACTTTTTTACCTTGTCATATCTTAATTTAACTCAATGTTCAGGATGACCCTTTAACCAATCGGTGATTTGCATAAGCAAACTCTGTGCGTCTTTGTTCTGCTCGCTGTCGAGCTGTATCATGGGCGTTTTGAGCGGCGCGACGTCACGTTGATTGCGCACTCGGACAATTCTCTCTTTCAGCATAAATAACGGGAAACGTCCCATGTCTTCTGAAATTAACTCTATTGGTCTTATTGTGGAATTTTTTTATTAGACACCTCACCCAGGTTTTGGTCTAACGTTAGATGGATATTCTTTTTTTATTGCCCATTTGAAGGATTCTTATTTTTCTGAACGTCTGCGGCGATACCAAACAAGCCTCAACGCCATCGCATAAGCCGAAAAAGTGGCTTGACTGGCTTCGGTCAATTTTAGTCTTCAAATTCATCATTCTTCGATAAATTCTTATTTTCCGGTGTGGTAGATGTTGATCGAAAACATATTGTACGACAGACTATAGAATTAATTGCAATACTACAAAATTCACATACCGAGTAATAGCACGATTTCATCGCTCGTAAAATCAAATCGAGGGCAGAACGTGGTTGCAGTTGAAAACAGGTAAAGGCCTCCGAACCGGCTTATAATTTACTCATTGGCAAGAAGCTTGGAAGTTATATAAGTCTATCTACTGGTCGCTTGCCCCCCTTAATGTTGTCATGTGTATCAAGCAGGGACCAAAGATATTCTTAGATCAAAGGTATTTTACATCTTAAGTGAAATAGCCATATTTCATCACGTCAAGGAATGTACTTGTGTAGATAAAGAAAAACATTCAACTTACATGATGGCCGCCCAAGCGACTGCGTCAAGATACGGAATGTACCCATCGCACTTGAACCGACAACAATAACAAAGCGATTTTCATCGCTCGTAAAAAGAGGGAAGAAAACGAGGGAAGGTATGAAAATAGTTAGCATTTAACCTCGAAATTGAAGAGGGAGAAGGGAACAGAGATGGGAATGTCCAAGGGCAGAGATGGAGGGAAGAAAAACAGAAAGACACAGAGAGGGTATAAATAGAAGGAGAAAACAGGGAAAACGAGAACGAAACCCGACGCAAAAGGCTTAGTGATTCTTGACTCTTTTCTACAAACCTATAGCTCACACGAGACAATGGGCGATTGCACCAGCTCATTGTGGGCAACATACAACTGACAGATTTTCCCGTTTATCCCACCAACCACTAGGGTTCCTATACCTCTTATGAAGAAAGCTACGAACTGAATTTCAAGATTTTCAGACTTTGACCTAATGGCGACCTCAATGACCTGTGACCTGAACCCGAAACCAAAAAATTTAGGTCCATTTTGGGTACTCATCGTGAGGAACACACATCCAAGTATGAGATTCATCATCCAGCGGGGTCGCGTTATCATGTTTACCAGCCAAAATTGGCCAAAAATATCTACTTTTCACAATTTTCCCATTTTCGACGAACCACATTCCCCCGACCTATACCAAAAACGAGAGGGTACCTGTCTCCCCAAAGAAAGCTACACACAAAATTTCAACCTGATCAGACCGTCCACTCTGGACTTGACGGTGTTTACAAGGTTTTCCCAGACTTTGACCTCCTGGTGACCTCAGATGAACCTCTGACCTGACCCCCAAACATAGGGTTCAGGTACTCATCTGGGGAAACACATATACCGCGTATGAGCCTGACTTACTCAGAACTGATCAAGTATCGTGTTTTACAAGGTGGGCGTCAACACACACAAACACACACAACACTCACACAAAACACACACAAACCCGACTGACTGCCTAGATTCTTCTGACGTCGTCCAAGGAATCAAAAAGAGGGTAAGGAAGCACGGGGGGGGGTGGAGGACGACTGTGGAGACAGAGGACAAGAATAAAGAAAGGAAAATCACTCAAATACTTTCACATCCTCCGCGCCTGGAATCGTAATCATAAAATCAAAATCGGGCTTTGTACTCACGGGATTGACTTTCTCAAAGGCCAAATGGTCTTTCCGGCGACCGGGTATTTGTCGTCCTGTACATAATTGAGCTACAGGCCGTTAATTGGTCGAAAGGGCATACAGTGGTCAAATAGGGTTTGGTTGATTTGGTTCATTTAGAATGTTCTTATTCCACCCATGTCTTCAGTTCTTTCTTTGACAAGCCTTTCCTTGTTTTGTTTTTCCATTGAAAAAGAGAATATGTTGGCCTCCCCTGAAACGGGGCTATAGCAACGCAGCAGTGGCACCCCCAGGAGGGGGATGGGAGATCTCCCCCCCCTCCCCCCTCAGGGGTCTTGCAGCGTTTTTCTTTTAAACGAAATGAGCGAAAACTGGCAGCAGTCCCTAAATGTTTTATTAATGCCATTTTCCGCAGGACATCACCCTTCTGAACTCCCATGCCTTCATCCATCCAAGTGGAGTCAGTTAGTCATGTTTACAAGCCAAAATTGGCCAAATTTGACTTAAAAAAAACACACCAAAACCAAAGGACCCGACATGTTCCTGCACACCTCATAAGAAAACTACACACAAATTTCCAACTTGTAAGATCAACTATTCTGGACTTATCCTTGTTCACATGGATGTGAGACTTTGAAATCTGGTGACTTCAGATTACCCTCTGACCTACCCCAATACACTATGGTTGATGTACTCATCATGAGAACAACACATACAAGTATGAGCCTCATCCATCCAGGTGGATCGAGTTATCATGTTACAAATTGTAAAATTGGCTACAATACCTATTTCAGGAATTTCCAATTTTGACCAAAATTCACCCCTAACTATTCCCAAGACATAGATAGGGTTCCTGTACTCCCCATAAGAAGCTACACACTAAATTTCCCACCTGAACAACCACCATTATGACCTAATCGTGTTTACAACAAGTTCTCGCGGACTTCGACCTCTGTGACATCAGATGACCTCTGACCTGACCTCAAAATAATAAGTTCATGTACTCATCGTGTGGACCAGCACATACCGAGTATGAGTTGCATCCGCCAGGTGGAGTTTGAGTTATCGTGTTTACAAACTGTGCGTCACATACGCACACACAACCCAGCACTCACCACACACCACACATAATGTCATGACTGCATAGATTCCCTCTTCATCCGCGGAATAAAATCTGCCAGTTTGTGAGGAGGAGGGTTTTCATCTAAGAAAATACTAGAATACCCATCTACGACGGGAGCTCGCTTGCGAAGGGCAATTCCGGTCATCTTGGAGTCTCAATCTTTTCCAAAATGCCAGAACCCCTTTTAAGGGCACTTTACAGCGATTCGTTTGCCTTTTAACACTGACATCTGCAGTACGCTTGCCTACTAGCCACCGGAATCTGGCAGTTCTTTAAGCACAGAGGTGGTAACCCCGCCATTCCGTTTATGGCGGATGGAGCGCAGCAGAAGTGAGTAACGGATATGAGGTGCATAGGCAATGGAGTAGGGGGGTGAGAAAGTGGGTGTATGAGATCAGGCGTAGTGTGTTTGAAATAAGTGGAATCTCACCCCCATGAAATGCATCTCCGTACATCTTTGTTGGCAGAGAACCACCACTCTGCTTGGCGATCTTTTCCGGCTGAACAAGAGCTGCCCAAACATCACTGACTCGACGACTCGCCATCTCACCCTACCTCCAGTACAAAGTGTCAAATATCGGTTGACGCACCCTTGTGAACCATTTTGTGTCATGTACAGTAAATGATCGCTGGCACTGACAAAATCACACAGGCGACAAAACACCACAATAAGTAGAGAGCTTGCGGTACTAGTTGAAGAGATGGCTTGGTTACCAGGCTGGCCAAGTCATTGGTTACAGCTGTTACAGTTTTCTGGTCCCGCCCTGAACCATGACTGATCGATGACCCTGGCCAAACTTGGTGTACGTACACTCGCCTGTTGACAATAAGAATATGCACCAGGACTGAGATGACAATCTTGGTCAGAATCACTGTAATCTGTTGGCCTGGCTGAATAGGATGCAGATAGACCAGGGCTTAGTCGGCGATATCCGCACAAAGGTATGACTGGTCGAAGAATGGTTAAGTAGGCAGGCGCTTAGAAGAATGGTCGTTTGCCACAATTGGGCATAGCACATCGGCTTGGCCTATAACCAGATTTGGATTCACGATCACTTGTCACTGACAAGACTCGTGTTGATTAGCCTAGAGTTCCGTGACGATTGAGTTCCAACACAAGTGGGGTCACAGGTGGGGCGGGTGTGGTAAAAGGTAAAGTGCATCGCTTATAAATTGCCATAACAGGGGTTCTGGACAACTTTATTGCGCAGATGTCACTTACCTTTACCACTGATCATCTGCAGACGTGCCCAGCGGCTTACAAGGCGGTGGGGCTTGGAACTCTCAACGAAGGTCGGTTGAGGATAGCTTCATCACTGTTTTTTGTCACTGTCTTGCACTAAATTTGCGTCTACGCACTAACATTAACTATTTAGAACCCCAATAGCTTTTATTTTTTATTTTCTCATCTATATGGACTGGAAAATTCAAAGGAGGAGGGGTGGCCAGGTGGGCCCTTCAAATTTGCCAGGGTTACCCAGATGGTGTGAATTTATGGTGCATGTGGCAATAAGGGTAAGTATTCGTAGCTCGCGGATTCACAAACCTCAGCCGTTTTGTGGATAACAATGGAAGAGCAACCATTCAGATTGGCATTCTTATCATCATCCACTCGGGTTGCGTTGTCCTGCCTGAGGGGATAAACTAGCTTCAAGCCGAGTCCCCTTTCTACAAATACAAACAGGCGGACATGTTGTTTTTAGATGGCGGGGGGGGGGGGCGGGGCGTGGCCAAGTGCCACACATCACCACTGAACTTGGAGTCATACACTTGAGAACCCCAATCCCTATCAGGCTCCCCTAGGATCGTGGCTCGACTGTGGCCAAGGTATTCATCCTTAGAAGGCTGTGATACCCATTTCACAAAGACACGTTGCTATAAGCTAATTATCTCCAATGTAACCTGTTTGCTCTCGATTTAGAGATCTAATTGGAAACGAAACGTACGAAACTGTCTCGAGACTGACACCCAACTTTGAGTTAAAATCTCAGTCGGAATCAAATTCGGCGTGATAAACATCAACGGTTACTAACTACCCTTAAAAGCTTTGATAGGCAGGCACACAGCCCAAAACAATAGCGCAAGATATATTTTAATACGGACTTGTCATGGCAACTTCAAAGCCTGAACTTCAGCCTTCATTTCAAATGTGGAGCCCTCTTTTATTCTGAAGGATCCATTAATGGGTGAACATATACTTTATCAGATTAACGTGGCGCAACTATACTAATTAGTCTCTAATATCGCCTCTGAAGACGGACTGGGCGATCGTGGGTCGATGGACTTCTCGGTATTTCTCACTGATACCCACGTGAGAAAGGGCCCTATCCTGTTCTGATTCGAATCTCCGAACAGTGGGGACAATACCTGAAATACGAAGTACTGCCTTCTAACGGTCTATTCATACACCAGCTTGTAAGGATTCAAGGCAACCCGGGGGTTTGCCTTGCTTTAATAGACCTTATAAGTTTAGACAACACTCACCGAAGTCGGCCTATATGGTGGTCAAGTAACTTCGTCGAAACACACCTGATACGCCCGCGACCCAAATACAGGTTTGCCATCTATGTTGGCCTGACGACACCAATGATGACTCAAGGAGGAGGATCTTTGTCACCTGAGAAATAATACTTGTGCCGATTCCGCCTGGGCCAGGTCCTACCCGGCACACCAACTCGTCTGAATTAGGGGCCCGAAAAAGATGTGCAAAGACCTTTCGGCGTAACGTTTAAATGGCCAGAACTGTATACCACATGCGACACTGTTCCTCGGCTAGCCCGGTGCTATTAGTCGATCCCTCGAAGGGACTCTCAAAGGTAGAAAAAAGCTACCCCTCAGCTAAATACACCACACACATATGAATATATATATAAATATAATATATATATAGATTATATATATAATATTATATAATATATATATATTATATATTATATATATATATATATATATATAGCCAACGTGCATGGCCGAATGAAATTTTCACCATCATTGGATATATAATAAGCTTCGCTTCCTTCCATCTACTAAAATCAACTAATCTAACGGATGGCAGCCAATTCACAGTTTACGTCCCTGTCGCCATGATGACCAGGGGATACATTTGTCTCGGACTACACCTCAATATCTGCATTCCCTAGCTATTAACATTAAAACATTAAATTGTTAAAATTGGTATACTTTTACATGCTAGGACTATACAGCAGCGTTCGAGCAGGCGTTGCTAGTGACCACACTGTAATATGAATGCTTTTCCTCAACAGTATTATCTACGATATGGACTCTCGTTCTTAACGGCGAGGCCGTAGTGTCAACACCGGTAATCGTGCTACTCACCTGAGTAGTTGAAGCTACACGCTAGCTTGCCGCTTCACTCGGTCCATGATCCGTTCAGCTAACGAACTTTGTGAAACCCCGCCGTGGAGGCTAGGCATCGTACGATTAACCGATCCGACTGCGACCCTACTCTGCCGTTCTCTGAATATGTGCACACGCACCGGTAATGATGCAACTGACCGTCGGGGTCGCACTTAAACCTTCATAATAATAATAATACTTTACTGGGCCGCCGACAGGCACGGAAGTCTCTCGACTTTGAATAACCTCTTATAATAATCTTTATATGATCGTTTTTATAATCCCATAGGTGGGCGATCCACTTGGCAGATTATGCGATCAGAATATTCGGTCCCATATTCCCGATCTCAATCATTCACAACACCGTACTCCACAACATAAAGAACAACTAGCAGTTGAATACATCCGAGGTTATATGTGGAGAATGGAAAATGTATCTATAGGTCCAAACCCCTTTCATACGATGTCCTATGTGGAGTTATTGGCCTTCAAACTTTGGGCCATGAGTCAGAGAAATTCGGGAAATTCCCAATTGCGCAATAACAATGGACGTCACGCATGGACAACACAGATTTAATGTTTTTTTTGTTGGTTCATTTTGTTGAATAAGTCAACATTTAGCAGAAGTTCTGTGTGTCTTCCCTCTCACCAAAGTAAACCATCAACACCTACAACCCACTACAACAGCAAATCCTTCCACACAGACTGACTGCTTTAGAAAAGTGAAATTAATTTTGAATTTCAATAGAAAACCGAAAGACTGTTTGCCGGGTTTGCAAGTATGACATAATTCATTATTTATTGCATGATGGGATGCATTCGATCTTGCGAAATACCTGCTTCACAATCACAAACTTCAAAGACTATAACTCCGTAACAACGGAAGTCCTATGAACTTCCTCCGGTTTGGACTTACACTCAGTTTTTATCCAGCATTAAATTAGCCCTGTATAACCAATACTGCAGTTGCCCTTTAAGCTAATAACGTTGGTCCGGCCCGGCGATTATCATTCTTTCTTCACTGATTGGCCATGCTCTTTTCTGAGTGAAGTCCATTGCGAATGATGGGGGATTTCCCGTTGTTACAACTATTGTATAGGGTTAATCGCGGTGGGTGTCACACCTTGATGAGTCTTGAGCACACCCAATAACAGCTGGCCGACTGACCGGAGGAACACGGGCCGACCAACGGGTTTTAACAATCTGTTTAATAACGTAGCCGGCGTTATACCTTGCCGGATACCGGGGATAATCGGTATTTGCTGCAACCATCGCGATTTTTGCAGTGGGCCTTAGCTTTCTGCAGCTTCAGGCAATTATTTAATATGGCTTCCAGGTCCATTTTTTCCGATTTCTAATGTCGGTCCCTTTGCCGATCGGCCGGATTGGATCCTGGCTTCTGTGATTCATTGAACTCGGCTTTGCGCGCTTGTTCGAGCCATAAATCGGCCAGTCCGGCCAGGCTTTGCGTTTCCGACTCGCCGTCGAGGACTGTTCTTGTTGCACGAGGCTGAACATAACCACGGCTGTGCAATTCACTTCCAGACCGGAGTTACACCTGGCCTCCGTCTTGTTTCCGACTCAGGAGTCGGAATCCAAGCAATTCAATACAGCTTCCGGCGGTCAACAAACTTTGGCCCTCTTTGAAAACAAAAATAACCCGACCACTGCCGTTCTCGGTGTCCGTTCTCATCTCTCACTTGGGCTCGGTTTCTGGGGCTCCCGGCACGGTATCAATCCGCGATACCAGTTCTAGGCTCTCTTTTTCCGTTCGTTTCCGGCTACTGGCCCTTTGTTTTTCGTGTTGGTTTGTTTTTTTTTTTTTTTCGGTTTCCGGCCCCACGGTTTTCGCACGGGATATGCCCTAACAACTTCACTATTTCCCCTCTCTCTCCGGTTCGGTTTTACAGCTCCCAGCACGGAGATACCCGTCTGGCTCCCGCTCTCTGCCTGCATGGTTTCCCGGCTCGGTAGTTACCCGACCGGCTCTCGGTTGTTTCCTGGATCCCGGCTCGAATAATACTCGACCGTCTCTCCGAACGGGGTATATCCACCGGTTTCCGGCTCTTTTTCTAGCTCGCCTCCCGCACTACGAATACCCCGACAGTCCCGGCCCGGAATATACCACCCGACCGGCCCCGGCTCTTTTTCTAGCTCGCTCCGGCCGGGAAAATACCACCTACCGGCTTCCGGCTCTTTTTCTAGTTTGAATCCCAGCCCCGGCACGGGAATATACTCGACCGGCTCCCGGCTCTTTTTCCTGGCTCGACTCCCCGCTCCCGGCACGGGATATAACCCGACGGCTTCCCGCTCTCGCTCTTTTTCTGGCTCGACTTCCCGTCTCCCGGCACGGGGTATACTCGACCGGCTTCCCGGCTCTCGGCTTATTTTTCTGTGCTCGACTCCCGGCCTCCCGGACGGGATATACTTACGCGACCGACTCCCGGCTCCCGGCTCTTTTTCTGGCTGGACTCCCACCTCCCGGCACGGGGATATACCCGACCGCTCCCGCTATTGGCTCTTTTTCTGGCTCTAACCCCGTCTTCCCGGCACGGGGATATACCCTACCGGCTCCCGGCTATTGGCTCTTTTCTGTCTCTACTCCCGGCACCCGCACGGGATCTACCCGACTGGCTCTCGGCCTCTCGCTTCTTTTTTCTGGCTCCCGCTCCCAGTACGGGATATACCCGACCGGCTCCCGCTCTCGTTTGTTTTCTGGCTCGCTCCCGGCGCCCCCGGCAGCGGGGATATACCCTACCGGCTCTCGGCTCTTGTTCCTGGCTCGACTCCCGGCTCCCGGCTCTTTTTCTGGTTCGACTCCCGGCTCCCGGCTCTTTTTCTGGTTCGACTCCCGGCTCCCGGCTCTTTTTCTGGTTCGACTCCCGGCTCCCGGCTCTTTTTCTGGCTCGACTCCCGGCCCCCGGCACGGGGATATACCCGACCGTCTCCCGCTCGCGGCTCTTTTTCTGGCTCCCGTTCCCGTACGGGGATTACCCGACCGGCCCCCGGCTCCCAGCCTTTTTTTGACAGCTTTTTTTTCTGACTCGACCGGTCGCTCCCTCGGGAGAGGGGACCCAATCTCCCTTGCAACGAAGGCCTCCAACTGGCCATCTTTATACTCACGTCCGACGTTGTCTCGGGCCTAGACGACCGGGTCGATTCCTCGGGAGAGGGGACCCGATCTCCCTGGAACCATCTGTCTCTGACTTCGACTGGGGGGCCCTGGAACCTAAAATTCGTCTTATAACGAGCTTAGAGTCTCGTCCCTGGGAGGATATCTCCATAGCTCGAAGAAGTCCGAGTCGAATTCTACCTGTGAAAAGCTCTGAATTGAAAATATATATATAAAAGAGTCAAACACGAAGTCCGGTGACACGTGATCAACTGAGCTCTCAATAGCGTTGGACTATAAACCACGATAACTTGAAGATAACGTGAAGGTAACTTGTGAAACAAGTCACGTAGCCTGAGCACCGTCTTAGCCTGGTAGGCTATTCGCTATTCGCGATGTCCCAAATTCACATCCGCAAACAATTAAAAACGACATGAGACGAACACAATCCACCAAGAACCCTCACTAAGAGTTTCGAAAACGTAAGATTGTCCAAAAGTCAACGTCGCAAAGTAAGAAAAATAGGTCACATATCACTCCAAATCCGGTAACGACTGACCTTATTCGGCTGCTAAACGAATGGCGGGTTGACCACCTCTTGCTAAAGTACCAGATTCCGGTAGCTAGTAGGCTACGTAACTGGGCTCGATGTCATGGTAAAATGTAAGTGACATCTGCCAAAAATTTTTCGCAACGTGCCACCCATGTTGTGCTGCTGCTCGCTTAGATAGTCTTCCTAACAATTCCCACCAACCCCAAAAAAAAAAAAAAAAATCTGAGTGCGCCACTGAACAGCAGTGAGGCTTTCTACATCAATTTAGTTTGAGGGAAATAGGCAGTTCTCAGCAAGGCAAAATGTTGCACGTTTATAGGCCATATGGCCTATTAAACGTGCAGAAGGCTAGCTAGCGACGCCCCTGCCGCCAATGACGAACATTTAGGAGCCCGACAATGTTTACAGAAAGGGCGGACGGCGGACAGACAGAGAGACACGTGGCTGCGGAAGCCTACAAATTTGGGGGGGGGGGGACGCAGACCACACTTTTGCTTGATTGATGTGTGTTCCTATCTACGCGCACCCCCAGATGCCGGAAACGACACTTCCTGACCCTGTGAGCTATATGTACCCAGTTATTCAAAATGGGGCATGTCTGCCAAATGGTAGTTTATTAATAAAATGGTATGTATGAAGAATGTAATGATATCTCTTGGGTCTTGCAGAAGCCTAATTCCGCTGATGGAGAGCCCGGGGAAAGGGATGTCACACCACCTCCTTCATCATATACTGATTTCCAGTGCCAATGGATCGGACTGAGTAATTATGAATGCTCACCAGGTGCCCCTTTCCCCGCCCCAGTTGGCCATCCACTGTGGTCACGTGTTAGGCGTATCGGACTTGTAGTTTTTTAGGGGTTCGGTCGACGCCGTAGGTGGGACGAGCCCAACACTGGAAAGATTAACATGTTTTAACACTTTTGGTTTTCCTGCATTTTCCAATAGTTGACTAAGTGAAAAATTATTACGTACGTTTAGAAGACACCAAAGCGGTGTCTTTGAAACGTACTAAGACCTTTTTCCACTTGGTGATGAACTGTTGTACCAACAAGTGATCACGGGTTTAAAGATATGTTTATTTTTTATCGCACCATACGGTAATAAAAATTTATATAGCATTTACAGTATACAGTTCGATACATAAAATTCATGCTATTTGGGTGTCTTTTTTATTTAAAAGTACGTAACACCTAAAGCCATTACTGCAAGATAGTAAATAACGTCATTCACAACATGTCATTTGGCTCTCCATGTTCATCATAAAACTGACAAAAATGCAAGCATCACGTTTTTATGTTTTCATCTAAGACTTTTTTTTTTCAAATGTCCCACTTTTGTTGGCCGATGTTGTGGCCCTTGTAACCGTGATCAGCGGTGATTATTGTCCATCTTGAATACTCTAGGCCCTCGCCAGAGACTAGCATTACAGGTCAGTCGGTAATCCCTTGTATTTGCCAAAAATGCCTGACTCGTGTTTCCCCTTCTTGTTCTAATTTTTTTCACATTTCTGTACGCGGAGGTAAAATATTTCCCGTTCGATTACAGAATCCGCTACAAGCTGCGAATATCGCAGACTCAGCGGCAACGGTTCGGTAACGGCAATATTTGTTGAATATTGTTGACAGGATACTAGTTGTCACATGTAATTCAGGGCTGTTATAAACTATTGTCTATATCCATCAATGTTCCGCATATCGAATAATGATAGTTCAATTGTCGATGTTTGGGTTAATTTTCAAATTTCATCGGTCAAAATTTGGGGGGGACGGCCCCCCACTGAATTTTTGGGGGACGCGTCCCCCCGACCCTCCCCTTGCGCCGCCTATGGACAGACAGACAGACGACGGATAGAGGAGGGACGGACAGACGACAGACAGACAGAAAGACTTACTGGCGCTACATACCAGGTATCTTCGGTCCGATTTTATAGTGTCTCTTCAGAATGAAATAGTTCACCTTATTATATAATACACACAATGAGGGAAAGCATGTCTCTCAACAGGAAAAGTTTCTGCCAACACACAGATTTTCACGAGGATTCTTATACTTTCTGGTTGACTCCGATAGCTTAGCTAAATCCCAATCACATATATACAATTAATGGATACAATGTTATACTCCACGAAAAGCAAATAACAATAAGCAATTGTTTTTACAACAACGAGTTTTCTTCGGCAGTTTGAGGTAAAGTTCGCACCTCCCTACCACTATATCTATCCGCCGCCTCCTTGGCGATGTGGATGCGATGCGTCGCGCATGAAGTCGGCGGCAACATCGCATCAAGATCCACATCGTCATCGACATCGCGCTGTCTGGACATGTTCAAAATTTTTGGTTATGGTATTACATCGCGAGCGCATCGCAGGAGTCGCCAGTTGTGCGGCCTCATCCTATTGAAATATCATTACATGTCGCAGGCGCTTCGCACCCAGCCGTACGATTTTTTGATGTCGGGCCACCAGCCTTGTTGAGCTATTTATGAGGCATCACAATAGGATTCCACGCAACTTTCCCTTTGGCATACATGTATGGGATTGTAGGCCTACCGGATACGTAGTGTTTTTTTTTCACTTAACTCACCCCCAGATCGCCGGAAACGGCACTCAAATAACAAGTATAAATTAGAGAAAAAACCCCTACTACCCCCTACAAATAAATATTGCTTGAAGCATTTTCAAGCAAAAACTTTTTCTAAGTCAACTTATAATTTGGGCACGCCCCCCCCCCACCCCCCCCCCCCGTGGCGACGCCACTGCCATTCCATTACTCCCCACCCCCCGGCTACACACACTTCCAAAACGTGTTTTTGATTGCATTTGGATGAAGCCATCGATGTTCGTTTGCTCAATAGGCTACCCATGGATCTCAAGCACCCACTGTAGTTTTTTCCTTCACTCAATCACATGCGACCAGGCCTGAGACTCACTAACAACTTCTTGTTTACTTCCCACCACTGATCCAGGTTTGCCCCACCCTGGCCACAGACCTTGCTGTTCACATCCCAGCGCCCGTAGTTCAAACACACACATGTTGCATGAAGCCCTCCAGGACACGCCTAACGGGAGGAGAGAGGCGAACAGCCTACCTCACTGACGCTCATTCTTCTCTCCGGTCCCCGGGAGGGGTTAATGTTATTTCCTATCGGGGGGTGCCCGCTGCTTGAATCAGTCAGTCCAATTTTAGGTCCATGCTCACCAACTACAAAATAACAATACCTTTGCGAGTTATCGCAGGGGGGTCAGGGCAGCCAGAACTCACGCGCGTGGAATTGGGTGACCCTGAGGCGGGTCGTCTCCATTCCTCCTGTATGAGAGGACTGACCATCTCTAATACTTCCCTGAACTGTTCAGGACAGATTCGCTGGAATGCAAAGTAAACCCGAAGCATCCTCCCCGCGTAACTCGACCATCACGGTTTCGTATGTTCCCCGAGGCTCTCGGCGAAGGAGCCATGTCGAGTCCACCACATTTCCTTGGCCCTCTTTTTTCTGGCGGCCGTCTCTCCTTCGGCGTCTCTTATTATTATTGCTGCGGCAAGCAGCAGAAGCACTTTGTTGATCCATGGTCAATGTCCGGTAATGAAAACTATTCCAGCAGTGTGACATTTGCGCGCGAAATTTGGAACGAATATTTACTGGCATACATGCACATCACCGCGAATCGAATTTGTTGCGCGATAAGCTCGCGATGCGATGCGATGCATTGCAAGGCGCATCGCCAGAAGTCGGCGGATTAGAGATCGTGGTAGTGGGCGGCGGGGGCGTAAGGAAGATATCGCGATTACCTAAAATACAGTCCGAATTGGAAGGCCACCATCCGGAAGATTCGACATCGATTGACAATATCCCGGACCGCTGCCATCAGTGAAGGTTCCAATGGTCCTTCAAAGAAATGGTAGGGTGTGGTAATGAAAGAATAGTATAAAAAAATGGAGGGATAAAATAAACGATTGCTTATTCTGCACGGACGGGGCGAAATTTGTAACAACCTACCTTCCTGGCAAAATATCTTACCAGCATAACAATCACCAATCGCCTACAGTCAAGAGGAGAGCGGAGCCAGCCGCTATGCCGACATTCATGTCACACCTAATGCCTATGGAACCAGTATCACCAGGTTCTCATCCTGTCGTAAGGGTTTGCCATACTTCCGAGAACTACACACCGCGAAAAAATTCGAAGAAACATGAGAAAGTATATATTACCCAATTACATCTAATGCCTCGATGCAGCGATTTCATGAACCACTGAAAGTTGGCAAGCATCCAACGTAACCATAACATACACACTAAGTCAATACCTGGAGTCATGATGGTTACACTGGAATCCACTCTGCCCAAGAATAAAACAATAATCATGGATTCGGCCGTTACGTCAGGAGAGTGGACGCACATGTGGCCGTACGTATTTGTTCACACGAAGGGCTTAGCCTAAACATTAATGTCGGATTACTACTTTTTGTACTGCGCGTGTGCAAAATTAGCACAGCTACCAACTATCGATGAAACATTTCAGCTGTTATGTGACACTGGAAGGAACGGATACATAAAGTGAGTGAGAAGTTTGAAAACGAGTAAGTCCCAGGAGTTTGTACAGAAATTTATACCCACTGATGTCTGTGCGTGATATTTGGCATTGTGACGTTCGTCGTTAGACGGCGTGATCTCGGATACATGAATATAAAGGGTTGTTTTACAGATGAGAAAGCTATACACTCGATTTCAGCCAAGCACCACGCACCACACAAAATCATTGACCATTACCAAGACGTGTGTTACCAAATATTATCAGCATTCGGTATTCGTGGTCTATACAGTGGCATAAGCACCCAAATGCCAAGGATTAACCTGGATTGTCTCCAGCAGTTCAATGCTGTCAATAGTGGACTAAATAGGATGACTCGAAGCATGAGGATAGAATATCCAGTAGTGTAACGACAACAGATGAGTAGGTCCAAGAGCTCATTTCTTGATCGTTTCTGTTTACGAACTCCCTACGTTCAGCATTCAAAACTCCAAAATTATCAACGTGAACGCACCCAATTTCTTGGGTCGAGGCTCACTGTTTCGGGTGAATCGCGTTGGAACGTGGCTAGCTACAATAAACAAATTCCCATTCCTAATCCCCATTCATGACAAACAAAACGAAACAAAATTGCTACAATTGAACTGGTCGGTCTAAATGTATGTTAAGCCCTTTCACACATTCATGAATTTGATAGGGACGGGTGCTGCTACGAATGAGCATGAATTAGCAATCTAGTGGCAATCATGAATATAATCGGGGGATCGGTTCGTCGTGGTGGCGTTGTTTGTTGGTAGCGGTCTCTTGGTAGTCGTATCGAGTGATTCGAACTCGGTCGCGAATAGTACGAATTTTTGAAATGTGTAGAAAATTCGTACTGGCGTCGTAAGGCTTCTCAAATTCGTTACAGCATCGCATCGGCTTCGTAGCAGTGTCGCGGCTGGTCGTAGCGACCTCTTCGTCGTTCGTTCTGATTCGTGGCGGGCCAAATTGTCGCGAAGGGCTCTACGATGCATCAATGCGACGCAGTAGAATCGTTACGAATCTCTGCGAAGCCAACAATATTCAACAAGATATGTGATGAAGTACAGTGATTTCGTTTATTTTTTTTACCATGGGGATGGAGGTGCGGGGGTAACACTGTTAGTATGGGGCGGGGTGGTCCTGGGTCAACATCTAGTGTCGCTCTAACTGCTCCATGGCCGGGTGGTGAGCAAGACAGTGAATGTTCTGCGAGGCATTCTGAGACTTCTACTCCTTGTAGGTGTGAGGTCTTGTAGTCTATCGGGCGTAGTTGCTGATAACGACGGTATTTCCAGTATATCACATTGACCTTCTCCGGTCAGGTACTTTGTACCTGATCAGACATGACTGCCGATAGGGACACTGAACTAGACTATAGTTTCTGCTCGTTTTCCATTCTATCCATCAGTGGTGCGTCTTCTCCTCAGAAATGACTGCATTCAGCTCATTTAAAAATGTTCCCAATATTATCAACAGCTTGTTTTCTCAGATTCTTGCCCGCGCGGAGATCCTGGATTTGCCTAATAAGTCTCTGAGATCTTCCGCACTTAGGTATAGGAATACTGGCCGAGTGTCTTTGTGAACAGCTTGATAGATCGTGGTAGCCGTGTATGAAGTGAAAGCGATTTTTTTTGCCTCCTTGGGGATAGTGCGCCTCCCGCCCTTGTGTACTGAGCAGTAGTCCGTAAATTGGATGGAAGATTCTCATACTGTCTAAAAGATGATGACGCAGAAGCCGACGGTTTAGTAGGGGGCCTATGCCTCCTATGTCGCCGTCGTCAGTCTAGGTTTTGCAGCAAGCAGAGCTGCAGCAGCAAAGAACAATGCACTTCTTCTCCAAGCGCAAAAACACAAAACATCTTCCATAATACGCATTGAACGTCATTAACGTCCAGCGAAACAACAACGGGACAGGTGTGTCGTCTAAATTACTTCAATTTGGATCACTAAAATAAAACTGCTGACAATTTTACCTTTTCAGTTCGAAAACCAGGCGTTTTTTTTTTTTAAGTAAACCTGTTTTTTTATTAAACCTGACATGCCACGCCTCCCCCCGTATTGCCCATAAATGTCACGTCAACCGCGGCATCTTGTTCATGGTAGTACTGTACTGCCGTATACTGTTCATCTTGCTCATTCGTGACAGCCGTCATACTGGTGTTTGTCATTCGTACTGCATCGTATGTGCAGTTCTGGCATTTTCCTGAAAGATCCTGCCAATCTCGTGGCAGATTCTAACCGTTTCCCACTTCGCAGTTCGAATTGCCCCGACGGCTACGAATCTCGTAGCTTCATCGGGGCCGAATTTGTATGTGTGAAAGGGGCTCAACTGGTGTGCATGCTTCTGAAGTATTTCAGATTGGAAATGTATCGTACGTAGCTATTACATCTTTTGTTTCGGTTAGTGGTAGAATTAGGGACTAGGGTTTAGATAACCAACCATGACTTCTTCCAAGACTAGTGGGAAGCTAAAACTCATAGGCCTACCCGCGTCATCGTCCTCGTTCTTCACAGTTGCGTATCGTCGCCCCCTATCCTAACGCATCTCGCTCTAGTGTCGGTTGGTAGAGAGATGCCGACAGGCCAGGTTCGAATGATTCTCAGTCATTCAACTATTTCATCGCTGGTGATTTTGACGCCAACACTAAAGACGCTTTCACAGACTGGTACTCCACCTCAAGAGAGTCGCGTCGAATCATCCCTCATCTGCCGTGAGCGTGGAATATCCTACTGCTGCATGGGCTTAGAAGGATGAAACCATGCAAGACCCAAGACAAGACGATGAGAACGACAAAATACAATAATTACATAATCATGAAAAGCTGACAATTCGAAGAGCAATGAGTTTTAGGAATAAAACACCCTCAGGCAACAGAAATTCCCATTATATATCGGGCCCTTATACATATAAAGTGCAAGCACAACAAATATGTCCATGGCTAACACTCTGCAGGTACCAACGATTCCATGATACCACTGACCGAGTAGGATAGTAATCCAACCTAACCTGTAGGAGAAGGGAATAACCTCTGCGGGTACCACAATTCCCCTGAAACACTGACCGAGTCTGAAGTTAAGACCACCGACCTGTAGGAAGAGGGAGAATAACACGCTGCGGTACCACAAGTCCATGATAACAATGACTGAGAATGATAGTAATCCAACCTAACTGTGGAGAAGGGAATAACCACGCTCGGTACCACAGTCCCATGATACACTGACCTAGTATGATAGTAATCCACGTAACCTGTAGGAAGGAACTAACAATCTACAGTACTACAAGTCCTCACACTGACCGAGAATGATAAGATCCAACCTAACCTAGGGAGAAGGAGAATAACACTCTGCAGTACTACAAGACCATGATAACACGACCGAGTATGATAGATCCAACCTAACCTTGTAGAGAATGAGAATAACAACTCTGCGGTTACCACAATCCCTGATAACACTGACCGAGTAATGATGTATCCAACCTAACCTGAGACGGGAAAAATACACTCACTGGCAGTACCACAAGTCCATGATAACACTGACCGAGTACATGTACTCCAACTAACCTGTAAGGAGGAAGAAGACAACCACTCTGCAGGTACTACACGTCCATGCTAACACTGACCGAGTATGATAGTATCTAACCTAACCTGTAGGAGGGAAGAAAAACACTCGGCCGGTACTACAAGTCCATATAACACGACCGAGTATGATAGTATCCAACCTTAACCTGTAGGAGACGGAGATACACTCACAGTACCACAAGTCCATGATAACAATGACCGAGTATGATCTTTCCAACGTACCTGTAGAGACGAAAATAATCTCCTCTGCAGGTTACCACAAGTCCAATGATAACACTGACCGAGTATGATCGACTCCAACCTAACCTGTATGAGAGGGAGAATAACACTCTACAGGTACCACGAGTCCATGATAACATTGACCGAATAGGATATGTAACCAACCTAACCTGTGGAACGGAGAAAACATCCTGCAGGTACCACCAGTCCATGATAACACTGACCGAGTATGATAGTAATCCAACCTAACCTGTAGGAGGAGGAGAATAACACTCTGCAGGTTACCACAAGTCCATGATAACACTGACCGATTTATGATAGTAATCCAACCTAACCTGTAGGAGAGGGAGAATAACACTCTACAGGTACCACGAGTCCATGATAACATTGACCGAATATGATAGTAATCCAACCTAACCTGTAGGAGACGGAGAATAACACTCTGCAGGTACCACCAGTCCATGATAACACTGACCGAGTATGATAGTAATCCAACCTAACCTGTAGGAGAAGGAGAATAACACTCTGCAGGTACCACAAGTCCATGATAACACTGACCGAGTATGATAGTAATCCAACCTAACCTGTAGGAGAGGGAGAATAACACTCTGCAGGTACCACCAGTCCATGATAACACTGACCGAGTATGATAGTAATCCAACCTAACCTGTAGGAGACGGAGAATAACACTCTGCAGGTACCACCAGTCCATGATAACACTGACCGAGTATGATAGTAATCCAACCAAACCTGTAGGAGGAGAAGAAAAACACTCTGCAGGTACCACAAGTCCATGATAACACTGACCGAGTATGATAGTAATCCAACCAAACCTGTAGGAGAGGGAGAATAACACTCTGCAGGTACCACAAGTCCATGATAACACTCTGCAGGTACTACAAGTCCATGATAACACTGACCGAGTATGATAGTGATCCAATCTAATCTGTAGGAGGAGAAGATTCCACAGTTACCTGAACAATTTGTGGGTATCACTAGACCATTATAACATATCCAGAGTTACATGGATATTATAACATATCCAGAGTTTCATTCATGAATTAGCAGTGGTTCAACAAAAGGGCCCTCAGGCATCCTCAATAATCTCGGACTTGTAGTATGTCCTATGGGGCCAAATGGGGAAACGTTACACATCAAGCTCTCTCAGCCTCAGCAGTGGGAACTCATACTGGGAAAAGTGTACACATACCTAGTAGGAGCCTCATATGTAGGCCTGGTTGACCTATAATGTTGACAAGCCTATGAGAGAGAATAAAGATTGTATATCACCTGGCAATATGCTGCCATAGGTTTGACCTACTTGGCAGTATAACCAATGTCTTCCACCTGATTAATAGTCCTAGGTGTAGGTGAGATAACCGTCCGATTCCCCAACGAGTGGGAGGTAACTCTCTAACTATATTGTACCTATCAAACAAAACATATGAACAGCATTTAAAGACTGAAATTACACACAATGGAACAAACACCAGAAAGCAAAAGGCTTAGTGATTGCTTGACTTATTTCTGAAAATCTAGGGCCAGACACAGGGGCAATGGGGATCAATTGTACAGCTCATGTATCGGCAACCATTAATGCACGTCCGACGATTCCCATTTTCGACAAAAATTATGCTATCTCGCTCAACCAATAGATTTCCTATGCTCTTGATAAGAGAGCCACACACCAATTGTTTCCCCCAACAAAAACACTTATCAGACCAAACATCAGTACTTTTCAAACTTTTTTTCTAACAAGAATTTTTCAACTTTGCCTCTATACCTCTCACCTGACCTTAAACGATGGCAGCAAATTAGATCACCATAGTGAATATCACAACTCTTCTCAGCCGTCCTTCCACCGGGTACCTCTGCTCTTGATAAAGATAGCCACACACCTATTCCAACCGGATCAGAGCCACGCCATATTTTTAGGTTACGGATTTTCTTCAGTAGGTCTGCGGTGACCTCGGTGGCCTCGGACCTTACCCCAAACAATGGGGTTCTGTGCTAATCATTTGGAACATACATACCAGTATGAGCTTCTCCATTTAGGTCGAGTTAATTGTGGGCCTACAAGCTGAATTTTGCCGAAAATGGATTTTCACCAAATTCCTATGGTTGATTAAATGGCCGCGTTCTACACCAATAACAACAGGGTTCCTGTAGTCCCCATAAAGATGTTATACGTCCAATTCCAACCTATCAGACAAACCATCTGGACCTATCGTGTTTACAATGTTTTCTTTGACCTCTAGTGACAATAGGGGTCATGCACTATCATGGGGAATGCACATCCAAGTATGAGCTTCCATCCCTCGCAGGTGGGGTCGCGTTATGGTGTTTACAAGCCGGCTCCCCCTACATACACACATCCATTACACATCTGACATACTGCATAATTCCGCGGACTCAGAAAAGTATAACACATCAAAACACCTCTCTCGGTTGCTATTCACAAGTTTTTTACCATGAAATTAGCACTGATACTTAGCAAAAATATAAACAACAACCAAATGACGAATTAGCCACGATAGATCAAATATGGGCATGAATAAGCTCCTACTGTACTATACTCCTCCTACTGATATTTGTATAAGCAGTGCCCAACAAGTGAAACATAAGCTACTGTGAATGTGAACAACCATTAGAAGAGAACACCAATGCATAGGAGAATAAGCTTAACAATGGGGGAAAAATGAACCTGAAAATAGTTACGGTAGTTTATTCATCTCTTTGTCCGTTGGCCTTGTCATAAGGACATGGTGCCAATGTTTCACAACAAGGTAGAGGGGCGTAAATCACTAAGAACCAGTCGTGGTGGATCCTCTACCAAAAACTCACTGTATCCCCTTCACGCACCGCTCAAACGCTTCCGGGGTAACCTCCGTACCGCAGAGGAGCTCGTCTTCGAGGCCTCCAGGCGAACCTTCCGAAGAGAACGACCACGGTACTTGAGTACCGATGCCGGCTGCTGCTGTCGCTGAGCTAGGGCCCCAGATAATACTTGAGCAGCTTCAACTGCTTGTCTACCAAACTCGACTCTCGCCCACGCTTCTGCCACCTCAGAGGTGAAGAGGACTCTTCGCTACCAGAGGGCGGAGGAGAACGCGCCCGCTTCTAGGGCCGGCCCTCTTTGACCCTAACATCTAGATGACCTCCTACCGCGAATTCATGGACACCCCGTGTGTATCATTGGTTAATGATACTACTGGCCAACTGTCAGGGCCATCCCTACAATCTACCCTGTACTGTAGGCAGAGAGGCTGCTTTACCGTTCAAACAAAATTGCCGAAATTGACCAAGAGAGGATACTGTTCATATGTAGGACCTTCAAAATTACCATCTAGGTCAACAAAACCCTAGATGTTACTGACCTGAAAATATAGGCCTATGGATATATGCAACTCCTAGGTAACTACTAACCACAGGTTCGCATGAAACAGAGCTAATATAATGACATTGATGAGTTGACGAAAGACTCGGGATCAGAATGTTATCACCTAACCAACTCAAGATCACTGTTCAAAGTACCACCGAATGATTAGACCGGGGTCTTAGTCCATGACACATAGAGTACCACATAATGGATTGCCTTCTCTACGTACGTACATAAGTGCTCTAAAGAGAGCCGATCAGAAGGTTCGGAAGAGTCGGCCCACGGCTCTGGAGAGCCGGGAGAAGCCGGACTCTCGGCTCGGAAAGAGAGCCGATCTCGTCCCGGATGGCAGGACAAGTCGGTCCGCATCTCTGGAGAGCCCGGAGGGCTAACCCACGGCTCGGGAGAGCCGTTCTGGCTCCGGGAACCGGGAGAGTCGGTCCACGGCTCTGGGGGCCGGAGGGCCGACCCACGGCTCGGGCGGCAGATCTGGCTCACGAGTGCCGGACCACGGCTCTGGATAGCCGGGAGAGCCAACCCCTGGCTCGGGAGAGTCGATCCCGACTTGTAAGGGGCGGGAATGAGGTTCACAGCTCCGAGAGCCGATCCGGCTCTGGATATCCGACGAACGGCTCTAGTGGCTTAGTGATCGGCCCCTGCTGGAACCCAACCGCCGTGGTACTTCGCTGTCAGTGGGGTCTGCCGGTCGTGGGCCCCGTTCGTAAGAGCACGCCTACCCCGGGGTATAGAGATGCCTGGCGCCACTTGAGCGTGGCTGGAGACCCGGGCCAGTGGTGCAAACGCGTCGGCGTAGACTACGTCGAGGTAAGTAATAGTTTAGGTCCGCAGTAGAGACGACTTCTTCTTGTTGATCAGCCAACCCAGCCGCCTGAGCACGTTGATGACTGTCGCTGTGTCCGCCGTAGTCCAGCGCGGAGACTCTCTGGCGATCCGCCGGTCGTCGATGTAGACGAAGACGTCGACGCCCCGTCGGCGTAGGTAACTGGAAAACCTGCCCCCTGTGGCGAAAGCCAGGAGAATCCTATCGTCTTGAAGGAAGTAGGCGTTTTTTAGATCGACGTAGGTAGCCCGGCCCTCGGCAGGACTTTGGTCGAACAAATAACTTGTTCAGGGGGCGAAAGTTGCTGCTGGGCGCCACTAATGATGCTTCTATGGCGCCTTCTGGTCAAGGTGGCGGTAATCGCTGACAACAGAGTCCTCCGCTGTGACGGAGCGCCGGGTACTGGAGTATCCTTAGGGAGGTCGTAAGCCGGCGGAGTCGGTGAAACTGAACTCCCCCCGGAGGAAACCGTCAGCCGCCGCCACCCACCCTGAACCCCAAAACTTTTGCAAACATGTACAGGTGGGGAGCGGTGGGGAGCCCTTCTTGTTTGGAAGGCTGGTGCTGCGGCGTCGGCTCTTGGAAACCGATGATCCGCCGGATTGGCGTGTGCCGCTCTCCAAACCCCTGCGGACGGCTTCCCTTCTCTCCCTCGGGATGTTTCCCGAACCGTGTCCCCCCCGGAGTCTCCCCAGATCGGAAGATGCGGAGGCCGGCTGGGAGGCCGGAGTACTGATTTGGGGTTGAGCTAATAAGGACCTGCTCGCGGCTGCTCCGTAGAAAGCTGCTTCGATGCCAAGAAACTGGAGACGGTGGGCTTCTCTGTACTCCCCTGTACGAAGGCTGAACGAAGATGAGATTTGTCCAAGAAGCGGAGGGAGAGTGGCCCTGGTCCTCCGGTCTAGCAAGCTCCTAAAAGCTTCGCGCCGCTTTCAAGTCACTTCGCTCCACAGTGACTGTGACTGGACGGGCCTGCCGATTCCCCATCCGCGTCCGGTTGCTGATCCGAAACGTCGGACAAAATGAGAAGGGCGATGGGGTGGCCAACCCGAACTTTTGTTGTAAATTGCCAGATGTTCAATGGCGCGGGGGTGGGGTGCATGGTCCAATATGGGGTAAGTTGAATATCTGAAATAGATTACAATAATAGGCCTAGGCCTACAGTTATAGCTATCTGTTTCTGGTTATGTTTTTGGCTGGAGGCTAGACATTCTTAGCTTCAAATGACAACCAGTTATGTGAATATAATATTATTACAAAAATGAAATGTATGTGCATAGCCTACAGTTAATTACCATCATCCTCGTCTCTTATAAACGCTGTGAGGGCATTCTTAGTCCCAATTTCCATGCATCTGTCCTGCTAACCGGTGAGTCAACATCGTCAATGTCCAGAACAATCATCTCGTCGTCCTCCACTTTGATGTCTTGAAATATAAGTGCTCTCATCGTCAATTTTCAGATGTGTAGGCAGGTATTTCTACTCACCTTGAGAACACTACCTCCAACGGGGCCGAAATCATCCTCCTCAGCACTGCTCGCAGCATGGAGAAGGCTAAGTTAACAAAGCATAAAAAAAATGGTTTACTGTTTCATCCAATAAATCCATGCGACACTCTTGAAAGCGATATAACCAGAAAGCTCAAAGACTTAATAATTCGACTGATCCGAAACATTCATAGAATTGTCGTGTTCACAAGTTTTTCATACTTTGACCTTTGACTTGACACCTAAATAATAGGGTTCATCGTGCGTAATCAGTAGGGGGAATTTACATACCAAGTATGAGTTGATGCATCCAAGTGGAGTCCGGTTATCGAGTTCACCAGCTAAAATTGACCAAAATACACATTTGTTACGATTCTACTTTATTCTTTTTTTTCACGGAAAAAACAAAAGGACCCCCCGGACTACACTAGCTCTGGACTCACCCATAAGGAAGATGATATCAAAGTTTCAGCTTGATCGACTAAGCATCCTGGACCTCTGAAAAAATCGGTGTCACCGAAATCAGCTCGATTGGACCATCATTCTGTTCGGACTTCGACCTCTGTTGACCTCAGATGACTTTAGTCTGAACTCAAAACAATAGTGCTCAGTACTAATTATATGGAACCCACATACCACGTATGAGCTTGCCCATCCAGGTGGGGTCGAATGATCCTGTTCACAAGCCTGTTCCACATGCTCAAAGCGCTTCACAGATATTACTCCTGGATCATCAGTGACTTATCTAGATAACACACATTTCGAGCTTGTTCACTCCCGACGTACCATTCCAGTACGTCACTTGTCACTTCATCAGTCCCCCGGGGGACCTCCAATAGGGATTGACACAAAGGCGCTCACTACTCTTCACAAGTCATTTCACAAAGTGCCCTCTTTTAACACGTGAGTGCGTGGAACAGTTAAGGAGACATGCCTTGTCCAACACACTGCACTGAAAAGTCCTCGGGATTCCAATGGGCGTCCGAACTCGCAATCGAGTCTGTAGCTCCTACCGAATCGCTTATCCGCCTCCATAAATTGGCCCCGGTCCACACCAAAAAACAGCGGGGATCCTGCTCTCCTCAGAGGGGATCATCGCACCAAATTCCATCCTGATCGGGCCTTAATTCTGAAGTTAGTGCGTCGACAAGGTTTTTCAGACTTTGACCTTTGCTGACCAGAGATAACCATTGTACGCTACGCATGCCTGACCTGATTGTACCGCTCCATTATATAGTAACTTGTGACACATAACTTCGAACAATTCAGGCGCAGATTATTATCGTGATATTTTTAAAAAGTGAATAAATCAAGGAAAAAGGAAATTTCAGAGAGAATATGGACGCCAGGTTGGGTAGGGTGAGGTCCCAAATTTTGGACCGCTAAATTTGCCGATCCTGGCTTTAAACTCTGGCTACGCCACTGGACCTCACCCCAAAACAATAAAACGGTTATACCCATCATCATGGCAACATACATACCAAGTATAAGCTTGATCAATTCAGAACTCTTCAAGTTATCATGTTTACAAGTTGAAGTTGGCCAAAATATTGATTTCTCACGAAATTCTTTCTCTGATGCAAACTAAAATTAACCGCACGATCTCCCTCCGCATAAGTAACCTATATACACACACAATTTGAACTTGGACGGACCAACCAATCCTTATCGTTTTTCTCTTTGTAAACTCAAATGGTCTCTGACCTAACCCCAAAACAATAGGGTTCACGTACTCATCAAGGGGAACACATATTGAGTATGAGCTTCATACACACACACACACACACACGTATTGACATGACTGCATAGATATATTCCTCTGACTTCATCAATATGTTTATGGGTTGTGTCTGTGCCAGTTTGAGATTTCTCGTAATCGATGCAAAGTCGGAGACCGTAAACGTCAGGAATCTGCTATTCCGTGTTTATAGGTGCCAGGGGGGCGTAGATAAACCCTATTTTTCTGTTGTGTTTGGAGGGCATCTTGAGGTCACTAGGGGTAAAAAACTAGAAATCCTTGATTCGCAATTTCTCAAGAATGCTTATCATCACAATTTTCTCATTTTGGGTCCATCACATAGTAATTATAAGTAACTTTGACAGACTCTACTGAATGTCATTCGTTTTCAAGGTCATTTGAGCCGTTAGGTGTCAGAAACCCAGAAGAGCTGAAACCCATACAATGACCGTGTAATCAGGTGATCTCACAAACCGTTTGTGTCATATCAATGTTGTATTTGGCTTGTACTGTCGTGATGTGGCGTAGATGAATCCTTTTTTTCGAAGTCACTAGAGGATGAAAGCTGAAAATCTCTTATTCATGATTCTAATCTGCAACAATGCAAGGCATTAGAATTGTTTGCGTTGGCCATCAACTCTCAATTCCCATCTTGCCATTTCCACTCCATGCTCCTCCCACCATCCCCTGTCCCATGATCTTTGTCTAACAAATCATAAGGGTCCATTCCTTCCTTCTCCCTCCCCAAACAACCACCCCTCTCCATCCCCTCCTACATGAAAACAAATTAAAAATAAGTGCATGATGTGCAACTGATCATGGTCTGATTAACCTGTTAACGGTTGTTCCCAAAACCTTATTATCAATTTCAGGTACATCGGTACAGCTTTCCTGGAAGCTTTGTATCATACATGCAGCTTGGTGGCATTATATGAGAAACACTTATGTGGATCAATAAGAGTAGATTTGACCATTATCACATTTCCCATTAACCTCGATCCCCCTCCAACCTCCCCTACATATTATTATTATTCCCCCTCCCCCTCCCCTCTCCCACTCAGTCGCATTATCTCCAACAAGATCCATTTCATTAATAAGTGATGTGGCCGACTGTTCATGTTCCTGATAGACCTAATGGTCATGGTTTACCCAAAGAAGTTAATTAACCTCACTTTTACAAAATTCCATGTATGTACGCCTACCAGTTTTTCTTATCATTCATGGAGCAAGGTGGTCTATATTAGATCACTTGTGGACATGTGTGGATTGAAAAGAGACACTTTACCATAGATTATCCGCATTTCCCCCAACTCTCAATTCCCCCATACCCGTCACCCCCCCCCCCCCCCCTCCCCACCCCACCCTTGTCACATGATCCCCTACATGGTAACAAATCAATAATATTATTCATGCAGCTTGGTGACCTTAATACTGACTCATATGTGGATCGATGAGCTCTATTTTACCAATATTGGCCTATATATATGTTATCAGGTACTTTCCTCCTCATTTTCACTCAATGTGGCAGACTGTCCATCAATACCAATTTGTCATCATTACTTATGCCAACATCTGCTGTAGTTTTAACAACCAGTTGTACCATCCACTAATCCACGGGCAATTGTCTGTTTGTCTGAGACTGCCTTGATGTTAAACAACTGAATGGTCACATCACTCTGACTCAGAGTAGGCTAGTAATTGAATGTTCAACTAACTGGACAAACCAAATGTATATGGGCAAACACCTGTAGGCTACAGAACATGTGTAGGATGGGTGCAGGGGAAATTCCGTCCCCTGTGACATTGGGCACAGTTGGCAGCATGTGGCATTTCCTCACCTAATATATTGGCCCAAGTAATTTTAGACCTTCACTTTCCAAGATGTTCGGTCTACATATAAATATGCAATGGTTTTTTTTCCTATAAACGTATTATGATATCGTTAGGTTGGAATGAGTACTTTCCACAACAGTCTGTAGGAAATTATTTAGTATATTTATGAGGTCTTATAATCAGTTGATTTTATTTTCAAGTCATATCGTAGTGTATTCATCACATTAGTTGTTGCCAGGCTGGGGTTTATTCTGTCACAGTTTCATTGATCTTAGACTCTCTATTTTGCAATATTGGTTGTTATCAACAGAGAGTTATCAGGCCAGTGGTTGTTTGAATAGGGGACTCCAATGGCCACTCCCAATGAGCGTTTTTGTTGTAGGGTCCGGTGTGACAGATAGCTGAGGTAGGGGGATATGCTTGGGTGCGGCCTGACATTTTATGGGCAAGTCACTATGCAATACTTGTGGTTATCAACAGGAGGGTTTATTTCGTCAGTGGCTGTCTGAATGGGTTACCCCACTAGCCAATCCCATTAGCTCTATTGTTGTAGGGTCTGGTGCTAAAGCATTTCAGAGTATATGGATTGGGGGAGGTATGATGGGTGGCCTGGCACTTGTCCCAAGATTTTGAGGTGACATTATTAATGCAATTACTTGTGGATATCCAACAGAGTATTTGTCCTGGTCATTGCTTTCCTGAATTGGTTTCTCCCACTGGCCTCTCCCAATTAGTTTCTATTGTGTATGATCTGGTGCTGAAGCCAGTTTTCATTAGCAATGTGTAGGGTATAGAGGGCGCTCGGTGGTAATGTGTGCTTAGGGTATGATACCAGGGGCAGTGAAAAAAAATGACAGCGGTGATATCATAAAGCATGGATATATGCATCTATTTCACGTTTGCATCAAAGTGATTGACTATGAAGTTGCTGTCATTACAAATATGTGACACTCAACTGTCTTTCAAACCTAGTACCTCACTGCCTCGGCTTATGTAACTCATTATTTTGATTTCTTTACATTGCTTGTTTAAATTGTGATTATATATGAAGGATTGGCCTTTCGATAGGATGGGGTGGCCTTTTGGTGATAGGAGTGCTTCTTGGAGGTTTAAAAAAAACAAAAAAAAAACATGCAGTCGTTACTGCTCCTCCAAGCTGCGGATAGTATAGAATAGACCTGCAGTATTCCCTACCTGTCATAAGAGGCTATTTTGGCTGAAGGGGAAAATTGGTAACCCCTTAAAGACACTATATAACAAGCGTGTGTTGGTGTTCAACATTCTTACCTACCTCGGGCGCCCCTACACGCTGGGGACAGTATAGAATAGACCTGCAGTATTCCCTACCTGTCATAAGAGGCGACTGGAAGGGGAAAGTTTCCCTACCTGTCGCAAATGACGACTGAAGGGGATAACTTATAAACCTCTTACAAGACACTATATAACATGCATGTGTTGCCGTTGAACATTTCGGCCGGACTAACACCACCAACCACATGAACAACAAACGCATCCAGGATAACCACAGTCACAACACATGTTCAGGCCCCCGATGGAACCCACCACTCGTAACAGCGACTAGATATAAGGTCTTTAATCTTGTTCTGTCCGTCCAAAAATTTGAAACCCCTACCTTCATCATAGACATAGAAAAGCACTACAGGTACAAACCAACATATGGCAAGGAATCACAACCCACAGTTTGCGTTGCTTGTCTCATGGAGCTTCTTCATCCCATGGAATCATCCCCCAACTCTCTGTGAACAGTGTAATCCACATACGTTATCTATTTACTATCTACTATTCTCACTATGGCCACATGATGAACTTAGCTGATGCCTATCGATAAGAGATTCGAAGTGTTACTGCAATATGTTAGCGTGGTCAACAGCAATTGCACCCCCAATAATCACAGAGAATTACACCGCCTGCCGGCAACTTCCCCCATGATCTATCCACATCATTTCCATGTACGCGGAAATGTGGGATAACCACTGCCAGTTACGTTAAAAAACAATATGAAAAAGCACACGGTTTAAAGAAAATATCCTAGCATCACGACAGGTTGAAATGAAAGCTAGGTATATAATTCTCCCCAAAAAGATTTGAGTTTTTCCAGGTTGTGTTAATGTTTATGTTAGGTACCATTATAAACTAGAATAATTGTTAAAGTTTCGTTCGTCGCCTATATCCACATTCATTTGTTTCGTTTCACACATTTTATGGATATATTTATCCAAGCGATTTTGAAAAATGCGAACATTTCGTTGGACAGTAAACTTTTCGGCACCAATGTATAGTTTTCGTTCGCATGTATCTGTCATAATTGATTATGTGACCCTAAACATGCGCGCCTGTGAGAATGATGTAATTTCCCTCATGATTTTAGAATCGGGGCAGTCGGACAGTACGTGGGAAAAGTTTTCGCTATTTCCTATCAGAGCGTTGTGCGATTATTTTGGTTGTTTGTACGACTCGAGTCCTCCAGCACTGATACATACATACATACATACATAAATACAACATACATACATACATACATACATAACTGCTGACATACACAAAAAAAACGTGAGTGCTGCTTGTGTCAACAAAAAGTCGCCTCGTTTCAACAACTCGGAGCGAGGCAGTATTGTGGCACAGAGGTTTACATTGGTATTTTCAGTAGTAACAGAGTAATTATGGTACCCAAACTCGATTTTGGGGCAATGCAACTGATTTCTACAACACGCGAACTAATGAAAAAGAAGGCATCGTAATCCTCCACCTGACTGCTGAGCAGACACTTTGAACGAAACTAAAAGACCCTCATTAGCACTGACTGTCTCAACTTCAAACTCAACAGTAACTGCGACGAAAAACAAACATAGGAATTAGCATTTTCCCTCAATCTTTTCAATAACGAGAGGCGCGATGACTTGATAACTACCCCAGACGAACCATGACCTTTAAAAATTACCCTAGGTACAGCTTCTGACTTCTGACCGTTGGCTTCTTGATTTTTTCCTCTGGGGAATAACACTGAAAAAATAAACCCTGTTTCTCTTCATGGCAAGATGGGGGTTTTGCATCTGTGCTGGATCGGAAGTCGCATTCGACAGCTGCGAGTTTTCTCTTTTCTTTCATTATTCTGAACCTGTGGACAGAAAGGTGATTTAATCCAGTGACAGGGATTGTTAGAAACATGTCCGCGAACTTCACGCTGGCCTTCAGCTGAAAATAAAGAGAATCACTGGCCAGAGTTTTGGAGTTGATAAGGATCTGCCCATAATATGGTTCAATGTTATCTAGCCTCGAAAAAGTCGGAACGGTGAGTCTTTACTCTAGTTTAGTCCTGGGTTTTTGAAAAAAGTCTTTCGAGGCTCAGGAAGATGAGTGGAAGGTGAAGGATTAAGGAAAAGGTGAAGGTGGACTGTCTTAGTCAATCCATAGCGCGAGGGGTCGATGCAGTGGCCACATCAAGTGTAGGAATGTAGGACTCCCAAGCTCTCGTGCAAGAAAAACAACAGTGAAAAACAATTCGATATCGCCCTTTGTGATTACATTAAAATATAATCTTATGATTTTTATCGTGGTTTGTACGAAATACCACAGGTTCGTACGGAATTACACATGCCAGAGAAAGAGAGGCGTTATCTAACGAACGCAAGCATGTATCAAGTTCAAATTAGGTATGTGGGTTGCACTACGGTGGAATGGAACCCTATGTTTTTGTGTCCAGATCAAGGTCATACCAGGTAACCATAGGACAATCCTTTATATCTTGGCAACTAAAACATTTTGGAGGGATGTCGTAATGAAAATTTTGTTCGTCTGGGCCGCGAAACATCTGGTGACCTACTTTGACCTCATTTGACTTTTTGATCTCGTTTGACCTTTCGCCCTTGTGACAGTGAGTGCGTAATTTTTTTGTGATGACCAGATTGTCTGTTGAGACCAAACCATGAAGTGATTAGACTAATGTAAAAACACTACCTAACACGAGATATCTCAAGGATATGCACATGTGTGAAAGGTAAAGACGCTCTAAAAACCCACTGGAATGTGTTAAATTTGGACGTTTGACGATGACATCTTGGTAACAGAACATTCAGAGGGATTTTGTAATGGGAGGTTTGTTCGTTTAGGCGAAAACTGCAGGTAGTTTCACTATGCAGGGAGCCGCATGTTCAGTTTGCACTTATGAATATTAGTGTGGCACCATGCCCAATCAACAAAGTTAAGATTGCTTGCTGTGTTAGGAAACACACACTCACACACAATTTACGCCGGACGGACTTGATATTGTCTTGTGGTACTGCAGTGAAGGCATAATATCCTTCACGCATGCTGTCCTATAGTCAACAGTGGTTTTGTGTTATCCACTGGGCCAGTCTCGAGGACACATTATAAAATTGCAATGTTCACTGTGTATTAAGCTCTCAGTATAGCCATGCATACCCCTAACTCCCTTTTTGTGGCCTATGACAAAGTTTGATGATTTATTCATGGACATCCTCAACAAAGTAGGCCAAACTAAAGTTAATTGAAAGGGTAACACCAGTAGTGTATATACCAAAGGGCGGAGTGCCCCCCCCCCCCGACAGTTTCCACCGGGAGAGAAGCCTGAAAATACAGGATTGGGAGGTAGGTGCAAGCAAGAAACATCTGTATATGTGATACACGTTTCCAACAATAACGTTCTGCAAAAGACCCCCTCACCTGCGGGTGACCCAGAACAAAAAACCGAACCCAAGCACAACCGGGAACAGTACCGAACACCCCTCCCCTTCACAAGACAGGTCCCGCAGACAATTGCAAACCAATTGATGTTTGAGCTGAGTCGGCTTAACCAACAGTAGATGAAACCCTCTTTAAAGACCTCAGTGAATTTTCGATTTGAGATGTTCCAAAAACCTGTTTCTGGCTTAAAAAAAAAACGTTAATTAGACAAGAGAACAAAGAAATGCTTTAACATCCTGGGTCACTGGACAGAATGACAGTATTACCGAGCACGGTAGAAAAGAATATTGGTTGTAATCGTAGGAACCTCTAATCCAGGGTGGGCCAACCTTGCCCGAGAGTAGGGTCACATGGAATAATACGATGGAGGAGGGGGCCCGTATGGAACTCATGTTTGTTTTTCTCATTCGTCCGATGAAAGTATGAATGCCTGAATGTGAAACACATATGATCAATTACAGCAGAGCGCACTAATTCATTTTCTTCCCGATAAAGCTGATGAATGGAATTCGGCAGAAATGGCCCTTTTGGCCCCCTCGCTCCTTGCATATCATCCCCCCTTTCCCACCCACACAATTTGTTTTCACATAATAATGGCTATTACCTCACCGCTGAGGGGCCTTGTGGGGGCTGTAGCAGGCTTGCGCGTTCACAAAGAAAACTATAACAACACATCATGTGGGGGTTACCCATTTTGTTTTTTTAAATCCCTGTGACTTCAGTTCCTGGGGCACAAGCTGTGCTAATGATATTCAAACTCACTGTGCACGTGCATTCTCCTCGGATATCGCAAATTGTAAGCGGCGCAGCGGCTATTTGTCAGTTTGCTGCCAGAATATTAAATAGCCCACCTTTTTCTCTTTCTTTTCTTTTTTTATAGAAACTGCTGAAAACTGTGACATTCTGCACGCAGATTACTGCAGATGAACACAAAAGTGGCATCTCCGAATTTGACAAGTGAACGTACATGTATGATAGCTTATGACACCCGTTTGTGTAATCGCTAGACACTGGTAATGACGTCGGTTTCGGTAGCGCGCCTGCGCTATGTCCATACGTATCCTTATAGGACGCCTACATTCACATTTGAAGACTACATCTATTGTACATTGCCCCCCGGGGACAGCCGAGACTGTCACACGAATTATCACTGTGCAGAGGTTAATTATTAATTTTCAGCATGTCTTCGTTTCTGGTTCGTGATCATGCTGTCTCAATTTCATGCTGTTGAGCATCTCTTGCGGGCCACACGCAACCTTCTGTGGCGGCCGCACTGTGCTCGCGGGCCGAGGTTGACAACCCTGCTCTATCAGACCAAACTGGCATAACGCGCTAATACTCTCGAAACTTGCCGACTTCCGCTGCTCTTTTGCCCCCCCCCCCCCCCCCCGTTGCTGTTGTGTGGTCATGTCAGCTATCTGAGGTATCTGGGCATATATGTTGGGATTCGTAGCAGCCAATATGGCAAGATGAATCACTATGCATTGTTTGCGTTCTTTTTTAAGACGCCGGAGAATCTATGCGCCCATGTCAGTAATGTCTTTGTGTGTATGTGCTATGTGTATGTGACACCACCTGACTATAAAGACCCCACCCTGGATGATGGAGCCATATCTTGGTATGTTTGTTTTCTCCATGATGACTCAGCAATATTATTTCGGGGTCGGGTCAGAGGTCATCTGAGTACGAAGGTCAAATTCTGGCATCCAGGATGATCGTTGTTCCGATCGAGCTGAAATTCGTATGCAGTTTTCTTATGGCTATTGTTTGGTGTGGGTTGGAGGCTATTCTTAGTAAAAAAAATAAATGAATAACATTTTGGGAAATGAATATTTGTCCAAATGTGGCTTTCGTGAACATAATAATCCACAATGAGTGCACAAACCCCTTGTTTTGGGGTCAGGTCAAAGGTCACCAGAGGTTACTTTGGTTATATAGGTTAGTCTGAAGAACCTTGTGAACACAATTGGTGACGGTAGGAGGATACTTAGTCTGATCAAACTGGTTACACCACTGCCGCGATATAATCTAGACTCGAAAAAGAGAAGGGAGTTTATCGGCCAGTGCGGTCAATTCAGCTAGGTGGTTCTAGAGTCACCCTGGCTTCCCGAACCAATAGAAATCAAATCACACCTGAATTTTGTTATGTTAGCCTTCCTTTGGTGATTACTTGTTAGAGTGGGATTCATTGTTGGTAACCAAGAATGAGAAAGTTTAACTATTGGAAATTTGGCTGTGAACAGGATACCGACCCAACTGGACGGATGAGTTCAACTTAATAAGGCACTCCTTAAAATGTTGTGTAGAAATTAAACAACACCGTGTTAACTAAGCAACCTCTCTCGGGGTTGTGTAAGGAATTACAGGGCTTGTGTAAAAAAAAATACACCAAACTGTGCGATTATAACAATGATCGCGTTGATTTCTTAGACAACACCGTGAGAGGTGTGCTAGTTACACAACATTTTCAGGGAGTGTGGGTTATCCATAATGGAGGTTAACGATTCATAAGTTTTGAGGTCGGTCAACAGTCATCTGTCATCCAAGATGTTAAATGAAATCGGGAGCAGCAAATAATCGCCAAGCACTTTCGGTTTTTGTTGCTCCCAGGGGCAGGTTCTTTCAATTTATCGCCTATACTCTTCAGTTTTAATTCATCCAGGTCGAGCACTAACATGAAATTAAACTTTCACGGAAGGTTGGTGTGGCTCGTTCAAAACTGCCAGCTGTTAAGTTTAGGCATAGGATAGGCTGAAATAGCTATTGTACCCGTAGCCAATGTCACCGTAACATGCACCCGCTGATGGCGACAGCGTCAAGAAGAAAGATTTTGCCTATTTTCAAAATGTATGTCATCTGAGAGCCTCGAGTTTGCGACCACTTAATTCGAATAAATTATACTACTACTTTATACTAATGCTTACTATACTGACTATACTACGATACTACTACTACTACTACTACTACTGCTACTACTACTAATCTGATAATATAATAATAATAATAATAATAATAATATCATAATAATAATAATAATAATAATAATAATACTAATAATAATAATAATAAAATATAATTAATAATAATGAAAATGCTCATGCGGCGTTTTACGTGAAGAATATCTCAAACGCTCACCAAGACAAGCCTTGAAACCAATGAACACAAGGCCCTACTATACATTCAAAACGAAAACAAAAAACAAGTTCAGCAACTTGAACTATGTCGAGAACAGCTATGTCTTCGATTAGATTCGAAAGTGTTTTGAAAATTACCCGCTAATCGGAGTGGACTGTTGTGCGCGGCTCCCAAACGCGGCGCACACCTGGGAAAAAGCCCTCTCCCAAGAACTTTTAACCAAGGTTGGAGGTTAAAGTGCATTCGAGCGAAAGGCGCGCCCCGGCTTACGGGATGTAGAAGCTCTTCTAGGAAGCCGGGGCCTTGTATGGAGAATTTTGGAAGAGTGATTCGGGCTTGACTAGGCGACAATGTAGTTCATACCAAATAAGGGTACGTTGTTCTTTTCTTGAGTAACCAGAAGTGCAGATGGAATGGTTGAAGTTGGAGTTTCCGGATAACAAAGGCTACACAAGAGTTAAACGGGAAAGTAACAAAGGCGTTATTAGTTTGAAGTGGATGGGCTGGTCGATCTTTTAGCCAATTTTTTGCTACAATTTTTCAAAATGCAAAAGTCCAGACTTCGTCATCGAACGTAATCGGGAGCGATGCTAACATCACCAATCTGAATACCACGGTGGGAGGCAGGGAATCCGTCGCCAAACTTGAGAAGTGAAGTGAAGGACTTCTGCAGCATCGTTCAGGGCAAGCATATTATCGCGCATCCATTGACGGACTTGATGGATGCATTGTTCGATCGTATATACCGACAGGGGTGGTCCCTCTCTTACAAGTGATATAAAGCTGAGTGTCATCAGCATTAACATATAATTTAGCTGGTGTGTGAAGTATGATGTCTTCAAGAAGGGTTCTGTATAGAATAAACCAGACCGGCCCCTGTGGTGGGAACGCCCAATCGAGCGTCACAACTCTCGACGTGGTTGACCCAATGGTCACCCGTTGTACCCATTGTAAATTGGTTCATCATTTAAAACCAAAGTTATCAGATTGACCCGAACCTGTGGACTGGGGTCTGGTATTTATAAATTGTTGGCATTAGAATGATATAGTGTTACACAGATTACAGATAGGACCAGTAAGGAAGTGATAGCTCAAACCAGTTTTATGAGCAGGAATCGACAGGAGGGCATTTGCATGATGCCATCTGCGTGTGAATACCTCCACGTCGAGGTACCGCCCGAAAGGTAAGAACTCATTTAGTGACCTGGTAAATAAAAGATTCGCAGTTGAGAAAGGCTCGGCATATAGTCCGTAACAAAAAGTGTATTCTCCAAGACATCAGTTTCAAAATAAAAATCACATGACAGAAGTTCATGTACAAAAAAACAAAACAACAGAAAAAAAAAGATTGCCACGTCATAAAAAGTGACCACTTGAAGACTCATATGTCTTTATGGCTCATTGTCCCCTATATGCCACCACATGGACACGTAAGCAAGCACAGACTCGTAACTTAGTGGGGACTGAAGTTAAACGAGAGCAATTTGGAACATAACTTTCAAATCTGGGAACACCTTAACGTCTAAAAGACAACCATTGATAAACCGCAACCATTGTGGTAAGTGCGGGTCGCAAGGGATCAAGAATGGCTCCACCAGTAGCATCATCAAGAATCGTAACTCGCCAGGTGTCCATGCTCGGGTCGACAAACGAGGCAATTATATCCCGCCGGTGCAATCGGATTGGTGAGTGCTATCGCAAAGGTCTCATGGTCCTCCACTTTGTCATTCTCAACCGTGTCAATCACGATTGTCGATGGTTTGCGCAGCATCAACCGCATTCGGAGTGAGCCTCGAACTAGGCAGCAGCCTCAGGACAGCGTCACTTGTCTCCGTATTAAACGGGATCACTAGCAAGTCAATACCTTGCCCAGCAAAAAAAAAAAAAAACAATGTTGTAATAAGTGCCGGCATTAGTGAACGAATGCGAATCAATAGGTTAGCAGTGTAATTGGAAAGATGATGGAATGGATGCGTGGAATAATTGAAACCCAGGACTTATCAGATGATGGGTCTGACACTTATCCTTAGAAGATGGTTTTCATTCATAAACACACAGTTGGGTGTGAACCATGAGCCTAACGAAACTGCCAATCATGGCCAGAAGAAAATTACCATTGAGACACATTGGGACTCATGTTAATTGGTCCCAACGGGTTTCAAATGGGATGGGCCAAAGGGTTTCAACCGTGGAAAATGGAACATGTTAAATGGGTCCAAATTGAGCCAATGGGTCCCCAATGGTCCAAGGGGCCCCAAGGGTCCCCAGTGGGTCCCCAATGGGTCACCAATGGGTCACCAATGGATCACATTGAAAACCCGTGGAAACCCCAATACACCCATTGGGTCCAATTGGACCCATTGGAAAACTTCAATGGGATTCCATGGGTTTCAATGATTTTACCTGGGCACTTCCAATCACTCACTCACTCACTCACTCACTCACTCACTCACTAACTCATCACTCACTCACTCACCACCTCACTCACATAGAAAACAGTCCTCATCCACATGTAAACAACTCTACCCTCACTCTACCGGCAATCCTGCCACCTAGGCAACTGATCCTCAGCATCTCCACATTTCCAACCCCCCCGGGTCATCACTGACCCTCACCATGCCCGCAACCATGGGAACCAATGCGATTTTATTTTGGTATGTTTATTAGGCTGCGAAGTGAACCAAGCACTGTTGACACCTAAACTAAAGAACATCCTTACAGTACATCGCAATAATTCCAAGAACATTTACACCAGAGCTGTGACTTTAACAGATGTAGTATGAAAATGATAGTTTTGGTAGGAGCGCTACCGTAACAGAATTTGGCCTTGGCATTGCATATGCAGACTATGTTCCTCAAAGACGTGTTTTCTGACATGGTGTCCCTACTGTGTTCTCATATGTTGATGACAGGTCCTTACCGTCCCAGACTTGTTCTAATTTGCGAATATATGACTGGATGACAGTTATAATTTCGAAGATAGTTCATTCACTAGGGCACTAATGGTGCTTGTTGCTTCAACCAGCACGGTCATTATTTTGATGGCGTCATATCATGTCGTTATTCCCGATTACCTTCCTTCTGAAAAGACACTTAGTAAACCCACACACCCTTTCCATTCCTGAACACCCTTTATGCACCATTGGCCACTATCAACTTATAATACTGACATTGGAGTTCACCAGAATCTGTTGATTGCTGATAGATTCATTCCTGATATCTCAGGAGGGTGTTAGGCCTATTGCCTGGCGTCCCATTCCGACTCTGAACTCCAAGACTAAGACCATAAAATAAAGAACCGAAAGCCAACTGCTTAGTGGATTCCTTACTTTTTCTGAAAACCTATAGCATTACCCGGGCAAAATGGGAGATTGCACAATCTCATTATGGGCAACATAACGGTCTGACAAATTTCCTCCCATTTTTCTAAACACACCCAATCGGTTTCCTACACTCTTATAAGAAAAATTCACCTGAATTTCACGGGTTTTGAATACTTTACTCTCATTTGACCTTCTGTTGACCTCTGCCTGACCCCAAACCAAGGGTTCGAGTACGCTTCATTGGAAACCACAGCCAAAGTAATTGGGCTTCATCCATCCGAAACCAATTGGCCAATCTTTCGACTATTCAACAAATTCCCTCATTTTTGACCAACCTTAACCCCGACCTAACCAATCAATAGGATTCCTTGCTCCCCATAGAAAGCTATACACACAATTTCAACTTGGTCGGACCAACCTTCTGGAGTTATCATGTTCACAGGTTTCATTCTTTGACCTCTGGTGACTTTAGTTGACCTCTGACTACCCCTAAACGTGGGGGTTCATGTTTTTACCCTTTTCATCCTGGGGAAACACACATATCCAAGTATTAGCTTCCATCCATCCGGTGGGGCGATTTTATCGTGTTTACAATCAATTGGCCAGAATATTTACTTCTCACAAATTTTCTCTTTCGCAAAATTCACAAGCCCGAACTATACAAAAACAATAGGGTTCCTGACTCCCCCTCAGAAAGCTACCACTACCAAATATTCAACCCAATAAGAACAACCATGCGGGACTTATCGTGTTTTTCAAGGTTCTCAAACTTTGACCTCTGGTGACCTCAGATGGACCTCTGACCGATCAAAACAATAAGTTCTGTACTCATCCTTAGAACACACATACCTGGTATGCCGTCATCCATCCCTTGGTGAGTTATCGTGTTACAAAGCCAAGATTGCCAAAAATAATTGACTTCTCACAAATTTTCTTTTTGCGACGCATAATTCACGCCGACCTATATAAAAAATATTAAAAAACAGGGTTCCTCGTACTCCCCATAAAACGCTACACACCAAAACTCAACCCGATCAGACCAACATTCTGACGACTCAGTCGTGTGTTTACCAGGTTTTCAGAATTTGCACCTCGGTGAACTCTGACACTGACCCCGAAACATGGGTTCATGTCGCCTCAATGAGGAACACACATACCAAGTATGACTTCATCCATCCGGTGGTGTCGATTTATCGTGTTTACATTGGGCTGGGGTTCACATACCTACAAACATACACACAGACGCACTGAATGACTGCATAGACTCCTTTGAACTTCGCCAGGAATCAAAGGTACAAGGTGCTGAAATTCATTCTGTATAATTTTTCAGTCCGTCCCAGACCGACTTGAGGTATACACTACAAGGTGCAAGGAAAAAGCATTCACTAGGGTATCTAACAGGTAGACCTGTATTTACCGACTTAATACTGGAACAATACAACAAAACCAATGAAGCATGCGATGAGTCCTAGTAGCCGCCTCATGGATAATGTTTCTCAGATTTTGAGGGAACATTTGTTTTAACACCCCCATGTTCGGAACTTGAGTGGAGGGGTCATTATTTTCTAACCATAGTTGTTCGCGCCGTCGTAATGTGGGCGACTTTCCAGTATGTTCATTTGAGATTGCATAACTTCCAAGAATTTGTGATAGTGGGGGTACTGATATAGGATTGATATCGAAACGATGGGGCTGATTTGCATCCATAGGCCGAAATTATGAAGTTTGCTTGGTGTTTCCGTTGCCCTTGTAGATACTTCACCCTTTGCTTTGAAGACAGCATTAGCTGATAGTTTTGTTATGTGATTTCAGAAGTTACCCTAGGAGACCATCCCGGTAGGCACGACAATTTATCAAGGGTGTGAAGGCATGATTGTTGGACTATTTGGATGTGCGTAAGTGGCCGGCCGGCCCGTTTTTATCCCATTTCGCTGCGGTGCTACTGAATGTATGGACGGCGGCAGACCAAACGTTGGTCGAGTTTAGGAGCGACATGTCACGTGGAATTTTGAGTGAGTAATCATCTTTTCTTATTTTTTGTCTTATCCGCTAGGTTGAGGGATTGTTATTCTGGTTGAGTGGTATTAATGGCCAATTAGATGGGTAGAAATTCTAAGCATACGAAGTTCGTGTCCATTCAGAGCCAATTGAGGGTTTTTTACTCTGTATGATGTAGAATTGGGCGTTTTGAGGATGGCAGCGTATCTCAACGTCACGCACGTATGGCTCTTAGACCGTAGACACACTGGTCCTCCATAGAGTAGGATGGATTGTTGTTTTTCCTATAGAAAAACATGAGTACAGCAGACACATTTGAGCAATTCATACAATATGCATTGATTACCTGTGGCCTATGTGTATCCTGGGAGGACACATATACATTCATGGTGCTTAGTTGCAAGAGAGACATTGCCTCGGGGGAACAGTATAATCTAGATGTATTTCCGCTAGCCTATTTGCCTTCAACAGAAGACTCAACAGACACATTGCCAGCAAAAGTGTATCTGTCCGAAACGATAAGACGGACAATCGTTAGTGAGATAGAGAGACGGAATTAGCGGACAGTGTTCCGGAAGCATTGTGGGGCCTAATTGGTTAGGGCGTCGAGCTCGTAACCCCATGGTTGTGGGTTCGAGTCCACGTTGTACCCTTGAATAGAGCAAGGTGCTTTATCTCGATCGATTGCTTCACTCCACCCAGGTGTAAATGGGTACCCTGTGAGGTAACTTTTTTTTTATATAGCGTTGCGCTGTGTGTGGCTGCACCTATGGGAGGTCCCCCCAGGGGACACGATGATGTGGCATACCGTCCAGTGTGCCAGGTGCGAACTGCAGGGCTGTGCAACCTATCGTGAACAACAGGTTGTGCACGTATATTGGTGTGGTTGTGAAAATTTACAATGAGCAGGGGTAATGATTGTGAAGCGCTTTGAGATGTGGTTGCCACATATGAGACGCTATATGCCACATATGAGGTGCTATAAAAATCGAAATCATTATCATTATTATCAATAACCCAAATTGGGCATCGCCCTGGTGAGTGAGGACTCCATCATCAATGAGAACTTCTGGCATCAAGATCATTGAAACGATTGTGCCATTCAAACGTGCCTTTTCGGTTTTGAAGGGGTGGGGGAGAGTTAACTAGGTGTTCGTGAAAACCTCTTCATTCCGTTAGGCCAATAAAAGCCCGCTTGTGGACGCGCTCTCCTATTCCGTGCATAAGAGAATGTCTGTTCAGGAGCATATGTAATGGGCCACCATTATTCGTCTGTCTTTGGAAGTATTAAAAGAATAGTTCCTGTGAAATACAAACAAAAAATTGTCGCTCGATGGTAATCACCATTGCTGTTTGCAATTCAACGACAGTTGTCCAAGGCAAGGTCAACGAAGCCTTACCTCCCTTTAATATCGTTCACATATAGCACCACATCGCACCTCAGATCTTTTGAAGAAGAGAATCATTTCCGAAAGACAGTGTGATTCATCGCCCCTTACGCCTCCAGGACAGCGATCAGTCATGCGTTCCGCCCCTCCGGTCCCCCTTACTAAACGCTCCACTGTGCGGCAGACAAACCCTGTACGCTCACGTACAGATAAGGAGACACATCGTATGTACTTGCAGCCACGCATGTACATATTGCCATCCTTGGTCAAATCGATTTACCATAATGAGGATTGCCTCCTCCGTAACTTGGAATATAAATCCCAACTTTGGTATCCGGACTCTTCATAAAACTCAACGAAACCAAGACTGGGAGAAACGTAAAGGCGAAATTCCATATACGCGGGATGCGGGGTGCGCTAAAAACCATAAGTCCGCTTTTCACGGAAAATAACTGTGGAAAAGTGCCCGAAACAGCTGTATTCGGGTTGCAGAGATTAAACCAGTTGCAATAGCCGCAAAAATTCATTCGAACAAAATGGACCGCTCACAGAGTAAAGCAAAAATACAAACGCGTCCAATGCGGCAGAATTGCCGTATCCCGCAAACGGATTATATGGAATATCTTCCTCAAAAAGCCAATTTATGTCCACCCTACATCTTTTTTTCCTTCGAAAATGTGTTCCGTATCCGCAAAACTGCGATTTCAAAATTATTCCGCACCCCGCATCTACACAAATGGAATCTCGCCTTTGCCTCAATACGAACAATCTCACACCAACACGATAGCGCGCCCACCTACGCACCCTTCTGCCTTTGCTCTTTTCTTACCAATTGTGAATCCTGGACTTCCACCAACCCAAAACAGGTCGTGTGGCTGTAAACATCATCACCCTCCGTGACGCTCCCGGTTGGATTGAGAATACTAACGGTCACTAAATGAAACGGAAATTGAGACGAATTATCCGAAAAAACCATAAGCCGTTCGATTACTTAAACAACAACGACAGAGAACCTTAAAAATCCGTAACCTTGGAATGCATCCAACTGTTGACAGTTAATCCTGTAATTTTCACCTCTTCCAGTATTCCCATGCCTAAACGGGTTTGGTGCCGTGATTTTCGATCTTGAATTTTGATAGGGGAACCCCCCCCCCCCATCATCTGACATGTTTGGTCCTACATCTCTAATCGCGATCTGATCCACTGGCTTGTGGAATCTGACAATTTTATTGTCCCTGAAGTCAATGTTACCCTCAACTAACTTACCATTGGTATATATACATAGGTCTACTTGTGAGATAAGAGACCATCAGCGGCCTGGCAAAGGATCCCTGCATAAATCCTTACCGTAGACCGATCCCTCTTCTATAATGACCGGATATCCCCATCCTGCCAATTGACCAATTTGTAAGGCAAGCAGGCCCCCATTAAGGACGTCTACTTTTAATCGCCAATGCTTCGTCGCCTATATTGTCTCGCCGTGTGGAGCACCGGGTTGGGGTACACGACGTTAATTTGGGCATCGAGAAGTCATTACTTGGGTAATTATCTCATTTTATGTTAAGGTATTGTTTAAGTTCGTCAGCAAGATTACACACGAACCGTATGTGCTACCGTTATGTAGTGGGCAAGTAGAACCTGGATGACAGGTAGATGAACACTGTTAGATTTTCAGCCTCAAAACTATTGCAATGAGTGGTCTAATTCGCCTACATTTATGCGAATTTTTCAAGTTTGTCGGATTTTGCACGAAACTGGTGGACGTGGTCTACAATGGTGCCATTAAAGTTAAACGCGAAGTCGGGGTCACTGAGGGTCATTTAATGTGTCGAATTTGCATTAATTTAGAATTTTTGCAAGTTTGTTGGATTTCCACAAAACATGTAGATGTGATCAAAAGTTGATCCTGATCATTTTAAGGTACAGCTGGGTCAGTTGAGGTCCTTTGTATGTGCGAATTTGCATTGATTTATTCCAATTTCCAACTGTGGTAAGACTTTCGCAAACTGTAGGGTTGGTCGGTTAACATTTTCTGAATATGATGTGTTTGTTGTTCATGATTTTGATTGAATTCCATATAAATCGCCCTATTAGAATAAAGCAGGAGGAAGAAAAACAATAGCTCTGTGACAAATTTTACTGCCGTTAAAAAGATGGACGGACAAGCGAACATACTACCCAACCACCCCCCCCCCCCCCCCCCCCCCCCCCCACCCCAGCCCCCCCCCCCCCCCCCCCCCCCCCCCCCCCCCCCCCATTTGATTGGTTGATTTCTTCCTCTCTTTACCGGGACGCGTGCCCAAACCCCCAACCCCTGGATATGTGCCTGGACGCACAGTTTTACTTACTGGTCTGTGGCTTGTGTTGCTATAACTATGTCAATTATGTGCAAAATAGGCAATTAATAGATAGACAAATGTGCGAGGTTTCCTAAAGATATATTTTGGGATATCCTTGACTGTGCATGGGGATGGTGTTAGTGTGTGGTGGAAGGGGGGGGGGAGCGTGTTTGTGCTGGCAGGGGTGCTGGATGGCATGTCCTGGCTGCCCGGAAAATAAAAGGGCAATGAATCAATGAGAAAATTGTGATTTTGAAAGGCAAGAACGGGCCCAGAATGCTAATGGGCATTTAGAACATTTCAAGGTGAATTTTGGGTCGAGGAAGTGAGTGACTGAGCGTAAAACTTTAGCAAATTTAGGTATAATGGGGAGAAGAGTGGGGAGGCCATGAAGTAGAAAAAACAATTAAGGAACTTGGTATTAAGAGTCAAACGTAATGGTCAGTTATTTGGAATTTTCAGTGTCATATGTGAAAACATATGTGATGTTCGTTTGACAGACGTCAAACAGAACAATGGTCTGCATGAACTAGTGGTTGTTTGTGTAGTTGCATAATAGAAAACCACTGATCGCGCAACCAGGCGAGAGACACTTTTATCGACCCAAATAAGCAAAATTGTGATGATTAGCGTTCTTGAGAAATGCGAATTCAAGAGTTCTAGTTTTGTACCCCTAGTGACATCAGATGACCTCAAACTGACAACAGAAAAATATGCTTCATCTACCCCCCACTGCGCACCTACACACTGATACCACCATTCATGACGCTTAGGTTTCCGAGTTTGCTGAATCACGAGGCCAAATCTCAATCTGACACAGAACACACGCACACATACAACCACACATACTTGCATAACTGCATAGATTCCATTTTTGCAAGGAATAAAAAAAGGCGTGCAAATACATTTTATACCCTTCAAGATTGTCAACCAGTCCAACGAAGTGCAGCCAATCCTTCATTCCACTTCTCTATAACTCATCTTAATTTTCGAAGGTTGGGTCACGTTATTATCCTTAATTTAGCTAAATTAACTCGTATCATGATCGTTAATCTCACCCAACCACCCGGACGCATTGTTTACCTTACGACGACGCCTTACCACCTTCATCATAGCGTACGTTGCGCTACTTTCTAGGCGTACTGTCAATCGAAGTCTACACGGACGTCCACTGCATCGTGATAACCTCACGGCCACGTCTTCACCTCGAACTCACTCACACTCTACGGCCCTCTACCTTCACGATATTCACCCAGATGTCCTGAATCAGGCTAGCCTGCATTCAGCACTTGGAATTACCTTACCGTCAACCGCATCCTGTCAGCTCTAAGTAACACTCTTTCGCTCTCCTCGCCTCCTGCTAGCCCACAGGTCACGCGTATTACAGGTTCCTCACCACGATTCGCACCGTTACTTCATAAGCCTATCACAGGATCTATTCAACGCCAACTTATCTCAGAGCTCATCGCTATTCTTCACTCGCTCCAGTGATCAACTCATTCGCCATAAAACGGTACAACGGCTCGCAATCGTTCGCTATCCAACAATATCGACGACGCCCGTTCAACCCTCGTTCGCCATGACGGGTGACCCCAGAACAAATCTTATCTAGACACACTATCCTGCACGCCACCATGCTTTGTATATCTCCACTGACCAAACAACCCACGCGGTAGGTTTTCTACTTTTATCTTATAGCAGACTCTGACGTCATCACCGTCAACCGGCACATGACCGACCCTCTAAAGAAAAAGTGGAGGCTCTTGATATGCACAGCCACAGCAGATCCAAGAACACCTTATACATGTAGGACAATAATATTGGAAGCTGGTGTTCCTGACAACCCACTGTTTTCCATAATATCGAAAACGAATGCGTACATTCGATAACCCAACTGCGAAAAGTTGTTCAGCCAAATATGTATCGGAGAAATCATCCAAAGATTACCGCGGTAACTACTGAATGAAGGCTGTTGGAGCTTCAAGAAGTTGGGAACCAATAGGCCCACGAAATTTAGATAGATAGGACTTTTCTTTTTAATTTTAAACATGCATCAGTTGCAACCTGAACTGATGCATAGTTTAGCATCAGTACATAGGCACTATTCAACACCACTGCTAGTTAGCATCAGTACATAGACACTATATGTACTGGACCATCTAATACCAATTCAAGTATAACATCAGTATCTAGACACTATCCAACGCCAATTCAAGTTTAGCATCAGTACATAGGCACTATTCAACACCACTTCAAGTATAGCATCAGTACATAGGCACTATTCAACACCACTTCAAGTATAGCATCAGTACATAGACACTATATGTACTGGACCATCTAATACCAATTCAAGTACCTTGACACTATCAAACACCAATTCAAGTTTAGTATCAGTAACAAGGCACCATGTGTACTAGACCATCTAACTTCAATTCAAGTTCAGCATGAGTACACCTAGGCACTTTATGTATTAGATTATCTAACACCGACTTGAAGTAAGACCATTACCTAGGCACTATCTAATAATCAATTCAAGTTTAGTATCAATACCAAGGCAATGTGTGTACTAGACCTACTGACATCATTACAAGTAGAGCATCAGCACGAGGAATTTAGAGGTATTGGATCATCTATCACCAATTCACGTAGTGTCATCAATATTTTCCCCTTGAACACTAATCAAGTTTAGCATCAGTACAAAGGCACTATGTGTACTAGAACTTCCAACATCATATCACCAGAGCGTAACCACCCAGAACGTAGGCTTTGTACCATCTAACACCATTTCAAGTATAACATCAGTATCTAGACACTATCCAACGCCAATTCAAGTTTAGCATCAGTACATAGGCACTATTCAACACCACTTCAAGTATAGCATCAGTACATAGACACTATATGTACTGGACCATCTAATACCAATTCAAGTATAACATCAGTATCTAGACACTATCCAACGCCAATTCAAGTTTAGTATCAATACCAAGGCAATGCCTGCACAGACCATCAACACAATCAAGTTTAACAATCAGTACTAGCAACTTTATTTATAGACTATCTAAACGCCAATTCAAGTATAACACCAGTACCTAGGCACTATCTACACCAGTCAAGTAAGCATGTTCTTTTCTCCTTCATAACACTTAATCAAGTTATCATCAGTACCTATAGGTAATACTGATAATAATAAGTCTTGTAAAAAATTTCAAATTAGTTATAAACGACCAAAACTAGGTGGAGTTTAAGATGTCCTGAAGGTGCTAAACGTTCGGAAGCGAACACCGGAGGTCGACGGTTTATACTGTCAGAGGACTGATCCATTGCGAGAGAGGGCGCGGTCTCCGTAGGCCGATAGTTCGGGATCGTGGACCTCCAGGAGATGCTGGTATTAGGTTTGCCGGTCTTAAGTTCTTAACGGCACGGAACGTGGAGGCAGGGATTTTATCATGGATGCGGTAACTGCCACGGGAGGCCAATGGAGAGATTTCAGAATAGGTGTAATGTGATCTGATCGGGCGAGCTAGGGTACTTCATGTCGTCGGACCCGTTGAACGCCAATTCAAGTATAAATCATTACACAGGCACTATCTAACATCAATCAAGTTTACATCAGTACCAATATGTACTAGACCATAACAATAATTCAGGTTCAGCATCAGATACCTAGGCACTTCAATATTAGGGGGAACCGTTAACACCTTACTATAACACCGTACCTGGGCACTATCTAACTCGACATTCAGTTAAAACATCAGTACAAAGGCAATATGTGTTACTGGGCCATCTGACACCATTCAAGTTCAGCAATCAGTACCTGGGCACTATCTACTCCCCTTCAAATTTAAACATCAGTACAAGGCACTATGTTTACTGGGCCATCTGACAACCATTCAGTTCAAGCATCAGTAACCTGGGCACTTTATGTATTAGACCTATTTACCCCATTCAAGTATAACATCAGTACCTAGGCACTATCTACTCCCATTCTTCACGTGCACCTCAGTACAAAGGCACTATTTGTACTGGACCATCTTAACCCATCAGTATATCATCATTATTTGGCACTATCCAACACCAATTGAAGTATAGCATCTCACATAGGCACTATTTGTAACTGCTACTAAAGCTTCTCAATTATGACTATTATTTTAGGTCCATAGGATCCCGGGCTAAAAACTTTCTTGACAGGACCATAGACACCGTCTGGTATGGATGGACAAAAAACAGTATCGGTGCCAAACGTTTTTCTTGTTTTGGTTAGCAAATTTCCAGTGACCCTGTTTTGATTGGTATGGGTCTCTTATTGCAGTTGTCATACCAAACTACTACCTTCCGCTTTACCCCTGCCCTTGTGCCCGTTTTGCTGAAGCGACATGTGTCTTAGAGGATACAACTTTATCCTAACCATGAAGGTTGGCTGCAATCGACTATCTTCAGGGAGATCCCCCTCCCCTTCCTTTTTCCTAAACCTGGGTTTTTTTTTGTTTTTTTTCAGGAACTGCGTAGTATACAGAATGCTCATAATCATCCCAAAATGTACCACCAAGGGATAGAAGCTGATGATGGGCGATGGCATAGGGTCTTGCCCTTGAATGGCTCACCCATCTAGCATGGAGATGGTGAAGGGGCAGCCATCGTCAATTTCAAACTGAACGATCTCGTTTCTTCTCCTCGTCTCTTCTCCAGAACATATTTTTATTCGCACGGATGGGATAATTTGTACCGTGATTTTAGAAGCTCCTTACAAATACAAACGCCTGGCCGTTTGCACAAAGAATGTTCAACTGACAGAACTGAACAAGAAGAATACGCTCTTAAACAGGGTCTGGAATTGAACTTATTCTCCGATGCTTCCGATCTTGTTTTGTCCCTGAACGATCACAATGCACCACGAATTGTGTGCAGCAATTAATGCAAATTTCAGCAAATATGACTGTACGCGTTCCACGATCAACACTGTGTGCTTAATAAGGGGGAGCGACATTTGGTTTAGCATTTGAACGCCCTCCGAAGAGCATTATCGTTCCCGTTCCACAACGCCCTTTTTTAACGGTAGTAATTGGTTTTATTGGCCCTATCGCTGGACGAAGCCCTATCGATATCGTTTGCACTATAGGAAAAGTGAACATCGTGACGTCATGCCAACTGTTTTAGTAAATTGTTCATCTCGTATACGCTGCTCCGTTCACATGTAATCAATATCAGTATAGTCCCGTAACGCTCTTGGGTGATATGAGTGTCATAACTAAAATGACATGGGGAACCAAAATCGACATGGAGGATTTAATTTAAAGTGAAAACGCACGGGGGGCTGTCAAAATTAGACGGCGAAGAAGCTGTCAACCAATGTCTCGGTTTCCGGCGAGCTTTACTTTTTCATTCCTTCCTATTGTTTTCTCGTTGTGAAGTTATTTTTTCTGATGCAAGCATCCCTCCCTATTCAATAGCGGATAATTTTGTTACCGTAGTCATTGTCTTCGATGGTAATCGTGGTAGAACAGCGGCATCGCTCTCCATAACAGAGTGTCTCGGTGGAGTCCCAGTCCGTCCGTGATGGGCCGAGGAATACAGAAAGCTTTCCTCCATTCAACGAAGTCGTCTTCCTTAAGGTATCTGATACAACATCGAAGAATTTGTTTCCGGTGGGCAACGCTGATGTGGCCCGCGGAACCCGAGTACTCAAGACGAGTGAAGCATCCCATCTGTATAAACCGATACCTACATTGAGGAACAATGTAATATGTGGTCTCTAAGTTGTACGATTAATCGCCATATGGCTAGGGAAAATGTACTAGTTCTCAGAGAACCAAACATGTTAAATCTTCACACAGGAACCCCAACTATCTTGGCGTGATCACTTCATTCCCTTCCCCGGCACAATGCTAATGTTCCGTTTTTCTCCCAGTTACCAGTCTGTGGATGTGCAGTTGTGCCATGTATATCCCATAAAAATGCCGATTGCGAGGATCGAGCAGTGGATTTGAAACAGCTAACACACAACGGCTTCCGTGCAATTGTGCGAATTCCGCTTCACCATCGCGAGGAACCAAACAGTTATATTTGGAACGGCTACATTTGCCCCACTGGGTTTTACTATTTAATTTCTTTTATTTGTAGAATGAACTCGTCTTAGGCGACGAACGGTGTCAGTGGGAATATTTCCATATAGACCAATAGTGTCATACAGTCAGTAAGGACAGTGACTTCGATAACACAACTACCTATTTGAAATACATTATCAGTAACTGGCTCCGACAGCTCCGAAGAGTAGTGTGAGTTCCTCTCCTTCCTGCCCTTTGCTCTATGTCTTAACATCTTTTACGGGGAGTCCACTATGGAGAAGTGAGACATGAACGGCTCTGTGACGACTGACCTGCCAATCCCGTCATATACGATAGTTATTTCATAACAGGTCTTTCATGTAGGCTACATATACGTGTTTTTTTATTTAGTTTTATGTTTTATTTCTGCGATAACCGGTATCTTCCTTCCGGCGAATTTAACACCAAACACCTGTATCAAACAATCCGTAAGCCTATATATGAAAACAATGGAATCTGAATATAGTATTAGACGAGCAGGGCTTCATGGCTTTATCTCGATCGCCATGCCTGATGATAATGGACGTTTTATTTTTGTGTTTTTGTTTGACCTGTAAAATGAGTGTGGTACATGTGATTATCTCGTTACTTCCCACAGCGGCCCTGGAAACTAATACCGCCAACTAGTTGGTGAATAAACATCACGTATTTGTGTTTTACACACATCATTCTCTCAATTCCAAGCTAGTGGGCGGAAGCTATCACAGTAACGACTTGTTGTTGCCAGTAGAGTGGAACTGGAAATGTAATCACATGCCATGAAAAAAGGATCTGGGAATTCACTTCACAGTAATTTGGGAATTCTCAAAATTTGTGATATCATTTTTCAAAATGTGTTGTTTTATCTATCGCTACATTCATGATGTTTTCCCTCTATTTAAAGACATCATTTTCCCACTCTGATTCAAGCAGAGGCGCGTTTTAAGAATTCATGTTTTTTTTTTTTTTTTTTTTCTGTCGTAACCACCGATCTAAATACAGCAAATTGTTACTAATAACTACTTGCTCAAACATGGTAGAGACCTTTCCTGAATGAAATTAGGGTACCACCGCCTCTTGCACGTTCAAGCGTAAACTAGAAGCTCTTATGATAATTAATTACATTGTGTGATTCGTTACGTGGTAATAGTCCTTTGGCATTTTGATTGTGTATAATTGGCCGTTTTGGTTTTGTTATTTTTCTTTTGTATAGAATTTTGTTATCTCTGGTCTCTGGGGTTTTATGTTCACTAGCTTGATAAACTTCCTGGGTTTTTTCTAGTGTCCTGTCCGTATTGCAATGGTTTTATATAGAACGAAATGAGTGAATTGAAGTGAATCGTAAATTTGGATGTTTTCAATGAAACTGTTGGGTTCTCGCTGACCTCAAGATTCGGATAATCATATAATCGATCTAAATTTCGAGACCCCACAGCTACACGGTTTTGGGGGGGGGGGGGGGGGGGGGGGGGGGGGGGGGGGGGGGGGGGGGGGGGGGGGGGGGGTGGGGGGGAGAGGGGGGGGGGGGGGGGGGGGGGGGGGGGGGGGGGGGGGGGGGGGGGGGGGGGGGGGGGGGGGGGGGCATGAAATAAAAATGACCGGTCACCTATTATGTAGAGTCGCTCAGCCCCTTGATTGATTGATTGATTATTTGATTAAGTAATTCATTATCTCAACTTAAGCTCAACGGGCAAAACGGAGAATGTGCCGATGAGACACTACTGACTTTGGTTCAATTGGGGTGGGGCGGTTAAAACTATCACAGTCAGGTCCTGTGGGTCGTGTCAGTAGATGAAACAGGAATAGTAATCAACATGCCATGAAAAGGATCTGACTCTCGGAGCTTCCATTGTAACTTTGATTGTTTTCACGAAAACTGTTGCCTTCAAGATTCGGTTAATCATATAATTGATTCTAAATTAGAGACCCACGGCGACAACGGTTCATGAAAATAAAATGACAAGTCATCCCATTATGTATAGGTCAGGCTCAGCCCATTATTGATGATATTGACTAATTATTTGATTATTTGATTTATTATCTCAACTTTATCCCATTATGTCATACAGGTCAGGCTGACCCTTTTTTTTTATTTGATTAATTATTTGATTAATTGATTTCATTCTCTCACCTCAACTTTGCTCACCGGAGAATGTGCCGATTAGACACTGGCTGACTTGTTTCAATTTGGCGTGGGCTGTTTAGCTATCACTGTTGGTCTGTTGTTTAGTAGAGTGGGGGGGGGGGGGGGGGGGGGGGGAAAAAAAAAAAAAAACATGGAACATGTAAATCAACATGCCATGAAAAGACCAATATCTGAGCATTCCATTGTAAACTCGATGTTTTTCATGAAAACTGTTGGCTTTTTCGCTGACCTCAAGTGGAGATATTCTTTTTTGTTTTCAAGTTTGTAAGAGATCATGAGTGTGATATCAAACACAAGGTAACTCTAGAACTCCTAAAGACGGAGGCGGTTTGGGCATTTCACACGAAAGTTTCCGATTCAACGTTCGCGACTATTAGAACGTATGCACTAAACTCACGATTTGCAGAGATAAGAATGGATTGCGCATAGTATAATCAAACAAAAGGGAGTGAGCAATTGTTAGGCAAGAACGTACCAACACGTTACAATGATGAATTGTGGCCGCGTTACTTCCTCAGACGAACGCTACGTCTATATAGGAGGCAAGCTACTACTTATGGCTTCGTCAGTTGTCCACTCTGTTCATAACTGTTGATCTCCCCCCATAAGTGTGACGTAGGGCTCAAGGCAGCCCAGGGTCGAAGTAGCACACATGGTGATCTTGCCCACTCGGTTAGTCTCATTACAATCCTCCGATTGTTCTTATTGTTCGTCGATGTAGATGTATAATATCTTTGCAAAATGCTTTCTATTTAGACACTCTTCATATTCGCACCCGTACGTTGACTTCGGCACAGGTGACGTCATCTCATGATTGATCCTGCTCCCGGGCAATGACAATAATATCTATACGAATGCCATTTTTGTGTGGTTTTTTTTCCTGGAACATGACAACCGAAATATTGTTTTGTCTTCTTTCCTTCATGAATGATTGAATGAAATGATGAATGCATGGTTGCTTAATGAGACAAAATGACTACTTGATTAACTTACGCTTGTACCCCACTTATAGCCCACACAAGAAACCACAGGATGGACATGGGCCCTCTTTTCACACCTGAAGAGAAAATCCTTCAGAAAGATAGTAAATCCACTTACTCCGACTTGCCGGAGTTTCTTCGTTTTTCACGGAAGAAAGCCTCTTTACATAGTTATGATCCCCGTAAACCTTCCTCTCCTGAAGGTGCTGCTTACTACTTTTCCTCTTGTCTGAATAATTTGGGGGAACTACGTTCCAGAGTTCCATTCTATATACACAAGTGTTCCGTATATGGCCGTGTTATTTCGAACTGTTCTGGGGTGTGAATAGCTCAACTGGTGATGGGAGTTATTTGAACACTCAGGAATTACATAAAAATACTATGAAAAACTCCCAGATCGCAAGTTACTAGAATGAGCACTTTCAGCACTTTAAACAATCCATAGCATCGTAAGTGTAATGTATTACGAATACTCGCTTAGTAGTGATATGCAAATGAACTCACATGTTTTTTTTGGATTGATCGCCATGAATTCCCGTATGAACCCCCTGCAACTCCAGGACGTTTGTTCTTTCATCTTCCTGAGTTATTCCTACATGGGGAGCCATACTGGAGAATACCATTGCATCAGCAGATTTAAGGGTTCCAAGGTTCCACTATGCTTCGCTCTGTTAGCCTGGTGTTGTCGGAAGCGAGAGTAGCTAGTGCTGACAGGCCGTTTAGTGTATAATGTCTTAGAGATGGGAGCCAGATGAGAAGGCTACCCTAAATACTAATACAACACCTTGAGGATCTTCCTGCTCCGACTGGGCCAATGTAAGCTGACTAGACACGTACGAGCCTTGATCAATCTTGACGAAACACCAGACAAGTTTAGCCACCCAGTTTTTGAAATGCCGTTGTAATCCCGACAGTCACTCGCTGCAACCCATTGCCAGCATTTAACCAAAAGAACAAGGGCCCTACAAACCAAATTACAAGTCTCACATCTAGAATACACACGGACCCATTCGTGAAATTTACGAAGTTGAAATGTACGACTCGTCCAGAGCTACTCACATGAGCTGACACAGATTACCGGATATTGTCCAGATGGGCTATGGACCGTCTCCGAACACCAAGAGACTGTTCATCCTACGGCTTGGGTAGGTGGGTGGCAACAAAGAACCTGTCTTGTCATTGTTTAGTTTGAGGCAAGCATGTAACACCTGACCATCTAGACCACACCCCGTAGTCCCAATTCAGTCTCAACCCTGTGGAAAGCATCTGTGCTTACAGTATCATCACTCTTAGATCAAGTAGCAAGGAATACGCCTTTGCGTCCGGCAATCGACCGCATTATATCATCCTTTAACCTTCAGTAGCGCCCAATGCCGTTTCAGTGCTGTGGGCTGACTTGTATGCGATTGCAACACCTTCGCCTCGCTTATGTTTTAGCATATGATCATTCATCGCCTTGGCAGCCAGCTTCCTCAATAAGCTTGGCAAGAATGGGAGTCGAAACTGGTCTGTACTTTTTAAGTAGAAAATGCTTACTTTATATTCAATTTATTGAAACGAAACAAGCTAAGAGGGCATTCCACGGAGTTGCATGATCCTTTCGGTCTCCATGAAGATTCAGTCAATCCGTATCCAAAGCTTCAATATCGTTGTGGCAAATATCATTGCACAACGAAAACTAAGCTAACCCCGCCCGATGCTATATCTGCTCACTTCATGCTGCTATCATCTCGACCCGTTGGAGGTGTTTACCTGGTGAAAACGTGCTCTGGCCGAGCTCAGTAGAGAGTAAGTGGGCCTTTTTAGTGTGTGAGTCATAAGTAACAGCAATGTGCACATCAAGTGTGAGGCCTGTAGCCTTCAAGCTCCTTCATTCAAAGATATGTGGCAAAGCTAGGATGGCATATAATTATTATCGTATGAAGGATATAATTATAGTTCATTCCGATTATTTTCACTGTCTGCTCAAATTTAATATTTTGGTCAAAATGGGCTTTCAGTGTGGATCGATGCTTCGAGGCACCCTATAGTATTGGTTAATTAAATAATAGACCACTGTAGGCACAGTCCGTCTATATTTGACCCAAATAATAGCCATCTTCCTGATCTTCGGGGTCCGAGACGTGGTATTCCCTACCAGTCCTTAGATATCAGTGAGTAAAAAGGTGTTTTAAAACTATCAAATTGAAAAACAAAACAAAAAACTTGATGCAATTTAATGTGGTAATATTGCCCCTGATAGTGGAACGGGAAATCATAAAAAATTCGACTTGCATTGGTTTCACAATCACCTCGATCAACATCCAAGCTCTTCCAATCATATTCTTACCAGCGCATGATACGGACTGGAACTCATCAAACTGCCTACCATGCTTACTTCAGACCAATAAAACCCCATTAAAAGCTCTTAGCTTCGCGGTATACTTTCACATGTTGCTGTTATGTAGGATTCCCCATACACTTAAGCTTAATTTCGATGCGGCTATAGGCGGTAAGTAGTGGGTGATATATGTTGACCGTTGCCTTGCTTGATAAGGCAACTTCACACTGCAAGCTGTTGTAACGTTAGCATAGGTAAGCTATATTGGCATTGCAGCGGAGACTTATTGTCATATCATCACATTACGATTTCATGATTCGTGAGTCAATTTTCTTAAATGTGATTCGGGTTCCAACGTGATGACAACTGGGGTATGGTAATTAACATCACCAATTTGGTAATTCGATTCGATATGCAAAATTCGGTCCGGGCCTGGTGGTTGTATACATGATCTTCCAATGCTTAGGATGACGTTGCCGTTATCGAGATTCCGCCAACCGACGTTTTCCTCGGCGACGATCCATTGAAATCACCAGTGAATTACACATTGTCTGGAGAGAAAAAAAAACTTAATCGGGATAGCAACCTATCTTAAAATTATAGACAACCGGTTCTGTGCAATGTGATAGATAAGTTTGAAGGATATATTCAAAAAACATAGGATGCTGGGGTTCTTTTTTTTAATAGTAAAGGATAAAAACGTGTTTTGTACTCTGTTCGTACAATGAATAATTCGGGATTTTTATAACATTTCCAAAAACATGGAAAGAATGGTATCATTAAAAAAAAGTCTCGGTCAGTGAGAAAACATTAAATGATGAATTAGCATAATGCACGTCCTGTGATCGCTCACCTCTGGTTGCAGGCTAGGATTATGAGTTATATTTTAACAGTCCTATTTAGATTAAACCGCACTCGAGTGGGTATTAGTGATGATAAAACTTGGCGTTATGACTGACCTTCTATTACTCGATCAGAACGAGTGTATCTCATAGTTTAGTGTTCTGCGGGAATGTTACAAAAATGTCGAGCGTGGATTAGCGGCACTTTTATTGGCGAAATGTTCAATAACTTGGCCTATTGCATGTTCATCGCCTCTCCTTGTGTCCCAAGCGTTCACATGATTGACACTGGATGACCGTTCCCAGTTGTGGTTGTTTTGCCATTAATTCTATTTTGTTTCAGTATCATTGCGGTAGTAGGGTTGAGGCTGCATTGAGGTAGGTTTTTAAAATTTCGCGCTTCGAATCCACTGGTGTTGGCAATCCACAAACAGTTTGGGCCATGATTTGACCACCGTTTGTACTCCAATTCTGCCTTGTTGACCAGTTAAAGGAGAAGGCGGTACGGTCGAGATTCAAACGGAGCACCTGCGACGTCTCACAAAAAAACTGAGGATGTTCATATGTCAAGCATACGCATGTACGCCAAAATACCATCTACCGGTTAGTATCATTGAGTAACTGTTACATCCACATAACATGGGATGAATTATACAAATACATATATTCACGGAAGTAGAAAAAAGTCATGGCTCGGGCAGATATAATAAAATAAAAAAAATTTGGGGGGGGGGGGGGTGCCAAGTACTTGGATTCGAACCTCCATCGGCATAGAAAAATCTCTGCCACCAGGGTGAGTGTTAGTTCCTCAATATATCGTATATTCGATAAGCCATTGGACAGCGTCTTCAATTTGCGGCGTCCCTGAGGAAAGCTGTTTCGAGCTGGTATTCGTTCACCGTTGACTAGCTTCTATACCTGTGGAGTACGACGCTCAGAGCGGCAGAAGCGGTGTGCACGTTATTGTAACTTAACGAAACCCGAAGGCGCGCCCTAGAAAACGTATGAACTTGGAACAAACGACTGACGCCAGTAAGGCTAAAATAACAAAATCGCAAAACGTACAATAGTCGTAGCGCCAAAATGCTAAAAGTAACTACGGCCCCTCTCTTATTTTGCACAGTCCATGTTAACGAACTTAATAATCCTGTTGGTAAGTACTCGACAAAAGAAAACGACCTGACCCACCACTTAGTGCAAAGTACATTACACTTGTGCGTGGTATATAAAAGTCGAGGACACCACAATCTCTGTTCAACCTACAAGGATATGGTCCTGTAGTCCTTGATTATGATATGACTTTACTCGCTGACTACAGTCCCTTACGTGATAACGTATTCCATTGTCTCCTTATTTTTTTCATTAGCACTACCAAGTGAAGGGTAAAATCACGGAACCACTTGTATTTTCATTCAATAGTTGTTTGCTCTTCTTTGTGAGAGATCAGGCTAGCCCTGTCTAACTTCAAAGATTTCCTTATTTGCTTGTCAATTGAAGGACAGCTGCATGCTTGATACATCAGAGGTCATATTGTGGAGAATGGAAAACTGTAGCTATAGGTCCAAACCCCCATTTTCCAATACGATTTTCCCTATGTGGATTTTATTGCCCTTCAAATTGTTGGGCATTAATCAGACCTAATTGGGGAGAATCCCAATTGCGCAATAGCGCATGACGTCACACATGGACACACCGGAAATAGGTTCTGTATTTGATTGTTTCATTTTGTTGATCAGTCAACATTTAGCAGAGGTTCCTGTTGTCTTTCCTGCAACCAAAGTAACCAATCAACACCTACCAACCCACTACAGCAATCCCTGCCCATAGACTAAATGCTTTTCGAAGTGAATTCAATGTTTGAATTTCAATAGGAATAAAAAGAATGTTTGGTCAGAGTTGTTGCAAGTATGATATCATTTTTATTGCATGATAGGAATGCATTTCGATATTTGGCGCAATACACCTTCTTCACATACACGAACTTCAATGACTTTAACTCCGTAACGGAAAGTCCTATGACCTTCCGGTTTGGACTGACGCTTTTCATTTTTTATAACAGCTCTTAATTATTCGCCCTGCGTTGTCCTTCTAATGGCCATATCATGGGCAAAAATCCCTCCTCCACGATAAACTAATTTAGAGCCTTAGCTGGTTCTTTGGGTTCGGAACAATCGTTTAAATCTCGTAATAATTAGTGCTATACACCCTGACCTCTTTCTTATATGCTGTGGATGAAGCTCCTGTAATGGAGGAAGTCATGATGGTCTGTGGGTTTATGATATACACTAGTACCAGCTTACCGTCCTTCGGTTGTACAAGTACATCTAAGAAAGACAATTCCGTGAAGACACGTCATACGTGAACTTATATTTGAGTATCTACAGGGGTTGTGTTCACATAGCTGCGAACTGCTGCGAACACCCTTCGTGAGACTTTCATGAGGTGCCCAAGTACAACCAGGCCGGGCTGCAATCCTGCCATAGGAGGTTTTGATGTTAACTAAACCCACTCAATGTTATTATATCCTGCCTTCAATCACTCTCTATCATATAAGTTCATCTTGACGTATTGTAACATATACTCTGACAACCTAATTTTGCATTGATACATGCTGGCTTTCTCCGGACATTGTGCCTGGAAGCTATTTGACGTGTGCTTCTCTCTAAAGACCCTGAACGACTTAACGCCAACCTAACGCCAACAATTGAGGGGTTCATCCTCCCCTTTGGACAACCACATACCTTATTTCACTATACACCTTTGGCGTTCTAGTCATCGTGTTTACAAGCGTTTTGAGGTTGCCTCCTCCACGACTTAAATGACCTTGAACTATACGTTGGAAAACATGGGGCATATCAACATATGTACAACGCACATTTCTAATTTGAAATATGCATGCTTAGACAAACGTTTTGAGGTTTGCCCAATATCACAACCTTGTATGGCTCAGAACTGATTTCCATACATATCGGTTTTAACCTAATAATATTTTGCAACCCCATACCCATTCGAAATTGAACAGGCTCCGGTTCGTTATATCATCGTGCTGACAACTTTCCCTCCGTTGTTCTGCACTCTCCCGACCTTGAGTGACCCTGAACTATATCATAAAAACCATAGGGTTCATATTGTACATACGTGCCACCTCACATACTATCGTAACCAGGCGCGTGCTGGCGATCCACACACACACCACACACATACCTTCAGTCCGTCCGCCCGCTTGAGTACATAATTATTTCCTGTCGCCGGCAAACTTGCCCGTTACCCATGACCGGAGCGTACCACTGACCCGGTGATGTTTGTTGAATGGTTAACAGATTAAATGGTTTTTTGTTAGGAATTGAAGAATTAGGAGTTGTTTTTTGTCTCACTGGTGGGCGGTGGTCCACTCCCAAACAGGTGGCTTATTGTTGTACACGTACCCCCCTGAGTTTCCCACACCGAAGTAGGGTGGAGATTCATTGTCGGAATTAATAGTGTGTGTCGTTATAAATCGTTATTATGTGCGATAAGATTTTTTGCGTGGACTGACTAAAAAACTAGCGTAAAAATTAAATTTAAACGGAACTCATTAACGGCAGGTTGTTCAACTTAATATACTGTCAATGTCAAAGGTTCCCTTTGCAAACTTTTTAGGCTTATATGTGGCACTATTCTAAACGTGCGACACTGCACAGCCTTCGTTTTCGTGACACGCTTCGCGAACAGTGTAGCGGAGCCAAATACATCTCTAACGGCAACGTCCGACAATCGAAGAAGCATTCCGGATTTGTTTGCAAATAATGTCGAACTATTGACAACCAGAAAATTTCGGACTCTTTACCATACATAGCATTACTTTTCGAAGGTGGATTTTTTTCGTGAAGTCAATGAATGCTTGTATTAACCATTCCCCCTCCCATTCTGAAGAATGGCGTGCATTTAAATGTAATTTGGCATTGAATTTGGCAATGAGTACCGTAATTCTCTTTCTTCCCCCATGACGTCACAAGACTTAGTTTGCGTTTTTTCCGAGATTCTAACCAGAGGGTCTACAATTTTCAAACGTCCCTTCCACCGACTTGTGGAAAGACTGAAGAAAGTCGGTTCATCCAACGGTTGAGGTTACGATGCCATAATCTCGGATATTAATCAATGTATCAGTGTCATCGTATGTACAAATACAGACAGATTAATATACATATACAGAGGGGAAAGGGCAGATTACGCCCCAAGCGCTCTGGAACCCATCCGTCTATTTTGTTGTCTACAATGTGATTTTTTTTTTGCATATGAACCGCAGAGCTCTAAAAGAATAGAGAATTATCCACGGAAGACGTTTGGAATCACGACTCACGCCTCAGTAGATTGCCCTTGGATGTTTCGCGAAATAGCTCCACCCCCCTGAGATAACAATAGTCTACGGTTTACGGTTAATCCCTCGCAATTCCGAGGATCGAGAATGTTTCAAGTGACGCCATATGGTCAAACTTGCATATGATAACACGCATCGAAGTGATCTAAATCAATGACTGAACCCAACCTCGAATAAGCCCATTTTATAGCGTTCGATTCGCCGCATTTCAGTATTGATCAATTTATGAAGCCAATTACAACTTCTTGATTATTGCTTACAAAACAAACGCATAACACTGATACCGATCGGCCTGCCAATATATCACATAACGTGGTCAGAGGCCATCAAATGCTACCTAACAAGCTTTGTTTACTAGCTCGTAGAGCTTAGCTGTGTACTCGTCAACACCTTCCTGTTTAAATGCTGGTAATTTGGTGGGTAAGAACTGCGCCGGCTTGATCGAATACTTTTATTTCTTGAGGTAATTAAATAGGTCTGTTGGGTCATTAGTCCATCATACTTGGGAGGCTGCTTAGTTAGTAGAACGGTTAATGACAGTGCGATGTTTAAAACTGCAAGTGGCCGTGGAGACAGTGGAGAGGCCCAGGCGAGGGGCCAGGGGGTGGTGGGGGTGAGATTGCCAAGCGGGAGAGAGGGGTGAGTAATAACAGTTGGGGAGATCAGGCCCCTACACTATATCTTCTGTCATATACGGAGGAATGTGATCACCTGCCGGGGAGGAATGGATTTGGATGAAATAATAGCTTTAGCAAGATCAAATTCGAGTCAAACGTATCCTATGAAAGGCAGTCTTACGCATTCAATCTTCAAAATTGATACTTAAGGGAACAGTTAAAGGTTTCCATCACTTGTGGTTTCAACAACTATCATAGATTCCAAAACACTGAAACCTGACATTGTGCTATCAGTAGCAGAGGAGTGGAAAATTTATTGTTTGAAGAATCAATTTCAACCATTTTATGGATAATTAGGGAGACACCATCATCAGTTGTGTGTGTTTCCATCATGTTTTATAGATTCATAGATGTTTACCTTCAGTATATATCGTGTTGATCAAGCTTTTGGGGGTTTGCCCTCGCACAACCTCCCGAACCTTGATCTGATGACAATTAACATAGAGTTCATCCTCCACATATTGGTAGCTCACATACCTTATTTGAAGTCCGTACATGCTTGCGTTTAAAAGATATCACATTGAGAATCGTTCTGAGGTTTTTTTTTTCACCGTTCAATGATGTGCAACCCACATATTAAATTCGAACTTGGTTCAAGCCTGCGCTCATTTGGAGATCGTGATGACAAGCTTTTTTAGGTTTGCCCCATCACGACATGAATGACTTTGACCTAGCGCAAGAAGTGTTGTGGTGTTGTAAATATTTAACAAGTAATCTGTTTTTGGCTGACAGCATAAGATCCTCATCTCCCTCATTGAATTTGATTTTCTACTATGAGTTCAGGAAGCCACGTACCGCTCACTAGGAACCCTGGCTGTTGATTGATGTGTACAAACAGCGACGACGACGACTTGCATTCTGTTCCCGATATTGAGGCAGGGGTCTGGCCGGTACGGAATTGTTATAACAATTCCGTACCGGCTCGCGGCCCGCCATTTTACGTCCCTGAAAAGCAGTGATCTCCGGGATCCGACCATTTTTTTCTCGAACCTGGAAGAGCGAAACATCAATGTCACGTGACTGCTCGACAGCCGATCGATGATACAAATACATCGTCACAAACCCCAGAACCATGCATAAATTGGCTGCATTATTGCATCAAAAAACAGAAGTGAAGAGCAGACCTCGGTCCATCGAACTGCATGTACAGCCACCAGCACGTGACTGACTGCCTGGTCTCTTGTTTGCAAAGCGTCACAGCTACCTCTCTGCCTTTCTCCTGCCCATTTTTCGGGGTCTCAATAATCAGAAGAAGAGACAGGATGTTTTGTTTTTTTAGAATTGACACCGGTGAGGAGTGATATTCAATGTTTACAGGATATCCGTTGGGTTGAACCATTATTTTGGTTGGACACCGTTCTTTCAGACGGGGTGTTCTAGTATTCAAGGGTGGCCCTGTTTTGTAGACTTCTCCAGGACGATTGGAATATTCATATCACCCTAACGATTGTGGCGTTTGCAAAGAAAAGAGCATACTGGCCATCAAAAACACACCTAACTCCCAAATTCTAGAACAGAAGGTGACCTATATAGCGGTGGCAACTCCTCCCAAGTGGACTACCTACTCCGCAAAAAGGTTTACCACAGACAATGGATTGTTATGTGCTCGAGAGTGCGGCCGACAACCCAGAGAAGTTGGTATGCAAGACAGAATTTACTCTCTCGGTCTTCTCTATTGCTATACTATATTCTCCTCTCGCGACCAGTTTACATAGCTTCAGTTGATGTTCGCACCCCATTGATCTACGCACTTTTCATGTTCATTTGGAATTATACGCCAGATAGAATTAGCTGTATATCAGAATTACCAATGCCATTCGAACGGAGGTCTCAACTGGTGGATTTTTTACACTTTACACTCCATTAAAAAATTTTTTCAAGGAGTAACAATGTATCTGTTGAAGATTTTCGTAGAATATAGTTATCTATTCCATCAAATTTTACTAGTTTGCGTATTATTTAGGGAACATTTTTGGGACCAAATTGATAGGGGATTTTGCTTCTCCAATACTTTGTCAACATAGTCGGTCGGGCGCGCCGCGGGGTTTTCTTTGTCAATGATTCACTTAAGGGATAAACTGCAACTGGGAGACTTTTACTGGTGAATAAACAGCGAGCAGGCCGCGGTTTTAAGGGGGGGGGGGGCTGAAGCCCCCCCCCCCAAAAAAAACCTCCAAGGCCCCCCCAACGTTTGTGGTCTGCACCAGGACGTGCATTTAGCTGCCAATATTTGGCGAAAATTGATAATATCTATTCTGTAAAGTAAATAATTCACCAAAAATGGAACCGTAGCAGAATCACAACTGACAACACAACAATGTCATGCTCCAGAAAACACATTTAATAGCCAGCAAACCTCTTCCAGGAACTTCCTCCTCTGCTTGACCACAGGCCAGACAGCAAGTCCCACAATCATGGATCCCCTTCATAATGTCGCCACTCTAAAACTTTTGTCAACCAGTCATCTTATAATTGCCTACCTTGGAGGATTAGCCAACACCGCAGATGGAAGCGAGAGAGGCCGCTTCCGGTGACATGGCCGTCCCCGAGATTTTCAAAATTTCTTGTACCTACGCGGCCAACCTATGGCGCCGCTCCTGCTTAGATAGTCTTACCAAACTTTAGCCCCCCCCCCAAAAAAAAACTATTTCCTTCCTCTATAGAACCGCGCCTGCAGTCGATACTCTGAATTTAGGTGAACAACGGACGAGGCGCCATCCGAGTTCGTTATTAAGCTAAATTCAGAGCGGAGACTGTTTGTTCACACAGTAAAAGTCGACCTGGCGGTAGTTTATTCCATTCTACACCGCGCAAATCAGACCACATATAGATATCTATATCTCTAGATCTATATCTTTGTATTCTCTAAATTACATAGCAGCACGGGTAACTATTGTGTTGGTTCAATCGAAGTAATTGCATTGCGTACCATACACAAAAATTGGCAGTGCGTGTTGTGCATACTTTTTCCTCGGAGACGCAATACAACCACGCGTGGCCAAATCGGGAGGTTCTGCGCGTTGTGACATGGCATTCTCCAATGCAACGAGCGAACGCGTCGTTTCGTCGTCCGTTTGTATTCCGTTGAGGTAGTACGCTCGAAGGAGCGCCTGACACACCGAAAGCCTGGTCTGCCGTGTCAAACATAAACTTCCAGGCTACACGCAACCTTACAATTCGCGTTCAAAAAGTGCTGCGTTTACTTAAACGCAGCAAATCGACCAAGTATTCGATTGTTGTGTTACTCTGACAGCTGACTGTAATATTGCAAAAATAATATAGTCCGCCACGTGATTGGATTTAGCCAATCAGCGGACGCCATGTCAACCCGCGCAGAACCCTTCGTTTTGGCACGGCGTGGTTTGTATTGCGTTTTCCGTGGAAATACGCACAGCACGCCCTGCCATTTTTTGTGTTGTACGCATGCAACTTTACTTTGAATCGAACTAACGCAATAAGTTACCCTAGCTGCTTATTTAATTTTTAGAGATACAAATATAGGATCCTAGAGATAATAGATATCTCTAATCGTTTGGATATTCTTTATTTGCGGGTTTGTAGAATGGGACTACACCAAGCAGGTCGAACTTTACTGGTTCATAAACAGTCTCGACCTGAATTTAGCTTATACCGAACTCGTCATCGCTCTTCCGATCTCGTTATTTACCTAAATTCAGAGTCTCGACAGTTTATTCACCAGTAAAAGTCTCCCCTTTACAGTTTATCCCTTAAATAACGGTGAATTTCTTAACATATTTTTTGTAAGATTTTAACCCTTTTCAATATTTTGGTTGGTCTCCTGACCTAGTCGCCACAGTCAAAGTGTAGACTAGACAGCGACCAATCCTGAATGTTTGCGATTCATTCAAGACAGATAATGATAACCCCCAGGCTCATGCATGATCCTCGTAACTTATTTAAGTTATTAACACTTTAGTGGATATCATGGAAGGGTCGAAAACCCGCTGAAAGGGTCATAACTTGGGACGAAAAAGATCCGATTGAAATTGCCAATGGGAGAAGTTTTGAAACTACCTAAATTTCATTACCTCTTTCTTTCTGACATTCTTCCTCTTCTTTCTCAGAAGGTGCTTCGTTTCGGAAATGAGCCGAAGGGGTACTTACCTTCCCAACCCTAACCAACTGCTTCATTAGGTACGAACCTTGGCGCCCTTGGGCCTGTTTCATAGCTGATTCATTACGCGTTCATCCCATTAACTCAACAATAAGAAAAAGACAAATTGAAGAAAAAATAGTATACAGCAAATCGGAGTTTACCTATGTTCAAGCGACGCGCTGTTCAATCATGTGACGCAGGAACCATAACGCGAATGTCGCCTATAGATCTGCTCACAACATTCATAATAACGTGTGGGTGGTTCAGCCGTTTAGTCGCTAAGAAGTTTTTTGTGTTTCGTTCATTTGTTTTTGTCCTCCACAATGAAGTTTAAACATCAATAACATAGACAATTCTGAAGAATGAAAACGTGGAAGGAAGTGCTCTAGAAACCCTTGTGGGCTATTTTAAAAGCGTACATCCCCGAGAACAAGTAAACCAGAGTACTTGTGTTTTTTTTTGCAAAACAATAACAATCAGCATATTTACATGGTGCATGTATTTACATAGTTAGAGTCTAGTAGCAACATTTGAGAAATCTAATATAGATCTATACATTTGTATTTTGTACAGAGCTTGAGATTTTGAGGCAATTTATCATATACAGGTAGCCCTGTACTTGAGACGAGTTCACAATGAGGCGATCGGTAAAATGATGGATGCAAACCGTTGCTTGACTAGTGCTGTAGTTGTGGAACGAATTGTTTTGTTTATAAGAATGAAATGAACCTTTAGGAGGAGTCCATTCAGCAGCGGTAAGGTAGTAGCGATTTCTGGAAGTGTCATATCATTTATTTTTTAGTAAGGAAACTTTTGAAAAGAGAACATCGGGGTATGTTCGTGCGTGGCAATATTGATAGTTCCGTATTGCTCGCTTCTGAAGAGTAACAATGTGTTTCAAGCGCCATCCACTTGTACCTGACCGCATATAAGTTGGCAAATAAGCAAATGAGGGTAGAATCGAGCTGAGATAATAGTCATCAATATTCACGTGGTAAGATGTATTCCAACTTGGAGATTACACCAATCCCTTCAGCCAATCGCGTCTTTATGAAAGAATAAGTCACTCCAGGTCAACTCTGAGTCAAATTCGAGTCAACCGAAGATTTCCTCCGCAATTACTATGTTTCGTTTTCCTCACATACGCATGTATAATTACAACGGAGATCCCATACCACAGATTTTTTTTTTTCGATTTTGAAATAACGCTGAAACGACTACGAAGAAATATGCAGGATTATACCAATAACGCTTGTGTATAACGAACATCGTAATGAAAAAGTGTTTATATTACAATCGACCGTACAACTAAACATTACCCCGTGTGTTTTAGTCTCAAGAATTGAACGTAATCACTATACGGAAAAAAGGGGGGGGCCCCCGATAGTCAAAGAGCAGCCTTCATGTCTTGTCCTGAATGAATAATAAGAATTTAAAAACTCTACTCCAGTTACAACAAGAGTCACATTCATTAAATGCCAAAGAGTCTCAACCGATGTTTTCCGAGAGTATTATCGTGGAGAAAGAGCTTCTCTCATGTTTACCGCTGTTCATTCTATCGGAAGAACATTATGACTGTGCTGACACCCGAACTGTTATCAACCCCCCAGTGTCCATGGGGGGAAACCAAGTATATACTGTTCTAATAGCTAGTCATACCGATGAGCGCTCTCGGCAACTTAGCTCACTATCATCGCAATCGCAATATCCTCGTTCTTGATATTATATTTTATCGGTAGGTGATATATGGACAAATCTCCATATTATAATTTATGCATTGTAGATCTATGTTATATATATTATTGGGATCCTTTACAGAACTATTAAAGTTGACCTCGCCTCGATTAATAATATACTGTCTCTCCACACAAGGAACGTTTGTTCTAACCCACTAGAACTTTCATATATGTATACTAACTACGGTATTGAATGATGGGATTTGTGATGCACAAATATCGCCGGCGCGTAACGTTGCCACAGAAGGAATGTAAGTGACGAGTTTGTTATTTTTATTCTTGTATAACGTAGTGAAATCGCACTTCCGTCAACATAGTAAGCATGGATCCGCCATACCCCACAGTGTGCGATATTCAGCATACTTCTAACACACACATACATGACATATCGATGACTACACATAGAGCAAGGAAATTTGTCTCGTTTTGGAGAAATCGCATGCAACCCTGTACCGCTCTTCATTTCAAAGTGAATCCAAATCAGCATACTTATTATTCCCTCCAAGAGATGTTGCAAGACGCTTCTCCGCTTCATTGCAGTTGTTTGAATGCCATAACAGTTCCCGAATGATATGTTGTAGTCAGTTTGCCTTTTATTGTTGCCACAGCAATGATACTTATGAGAGGTATCCAGGAGGGATTACCCTATAGTGAGTATAAGTGTTGAGGCTCCAGCAACTGGGTGCACTCCCAAAAGTGTCTGTTTGCGAGAGTGGGCGCGCGCGTGGGTACGTGTTGTGCGTTGTGTGTTCGTTCGCGCATGTCTGTCAGATTTATTTTACACATATCGCAAATGACACAAGTTTGAAATGAATTTATACAATGCCCAAATTACACAATCTAACCTGAAATTTGGCGAAAAAAATCAAAAACTTGGAGATACGGATGTTGGTGTGAATGATTACGTATTTCCAAAACAAGGTACATGGGTCACAACAACAACCCCTGTTTTCAATTAGGGTAATGCAAGCTTACCGGAAATGTGAATTTTATGTTGGGCGAATCATGACATTTTACGCATATTTAGCTATTGAAAATGCCTGGAAAGCTTGAGGTGTTGAAGCGGAAGAAAAAACATACCAGGTTTTCTCTTGCAACTTTGCTGGAACGTATACAGAGATTGGAATGATTGAATGGCTTCATTTCTGGAAGCTGGTCAAAATTAGGTATCATTAGAGCGTCCGCATATTCGCACTAATATTCGAACTATTCGCGGCGCGGCGCAACGAGAGAGAGGGCGTTCCCCGCACCTCTCAGAGAGAGAAAAAGAAGGACCACAGCTCACATAGTTATCCGAAACTACATTATTTCGAGCAACATTTTTCTCTTGCGTTGTGCTACGCCTATAGCTCCCACACCAACATTCCATTAAAATTCACGGCCCAACCTCTATCGAGTCTCCGAGACATGAGAATGTAGTAGAAGAAGAAAAAAAAGTTGTAATGTTATGTGATTAAATTGCTATATTTCCTGATCCGAAAGCAGTCTGTGATCAGGACGATCGAAGCGTCATCCCGAGAAGGAAGTATCATTACCCTCGACAGTGATCTATACTTTACCTACTATCATTGGCCGACCAATCAAGTGGTAGACAGAATGTGGGCGAACCTTTCTTTGCAACAAATCCTTCTAGCACATCCAAGCGTCCGTTGGATCCAGCAGAGTCGTTGGAGATTCCTGTTAATTGGCGGAAAAAACTCAATGAATAGTTAGTGACAGAGGCATTATTCAGTCAGGCTTACTGCTGAACAGAAGTGTAAAATGTTCAGTGTACCGTTTAAAGTATTCGAAACAACGACAATACTCATGGAAAAAACAGAATGCTGATCTATTAATTGGGCTTTCAAAGTCAGGGACAGCGTAATATCGCGGCTAAACTGTAACGGGACAACACAACACTGCGTAATGATCATTGGTTGTCACCAATGTTCAAGTCCTCTGCTCCTTGAACAAATTATCATAGGCTGTCTGGTCAATGTTGTAACAAGACACGTTTTGACGGCTGTCATGGATTAATATCTACAGAAATGTGGTACCCGGTTTTTGATCATCTGGCTGCGTAAGTCGTTATTTAGTGTACTTGAGCAACTTAATGGAAGATATTCCAATATCGCCCCAAATTTACTGAATTATTTTGATGATTGATACATTAATATTCGGAAAATACCTAATTTTTCCTTATTTCATAGAATCTTCAGGCACCTAAAAACCAAAACCCGACAATACCGAAAGGTTGAAATTTTCCAAAAATGGTGACTAACCTGGTACGAAAAAGCACACGATCACGTTCGGAAAAATCCGATGGCCTAATACAAATGAAGGATAACGATAATTCTTGTCATCTAGGTAGTAATTTAAGAGCTCGAGGTTCACTAATTAGCCCTAGAAAATATCCGTAAATCAATTTTCTGGTAGGCGTGAGGAAGTTGGCCTTAATTCCCAGGAAAAGAACTGTTCGATCGCGCAATATGTTTTACGTTCTTGTATTTGGGCGGAAGATATCATACCTTCGTGGTGTTCAAGTAAATATAAGCATTCAATTGTGTTGGCTAGTGCGTCCCCGAACCTGTGGGACAACTCTGGGTTATAGGGTCAACTAAAGTTCTCGTTACTTAGTTCAGCTATGACCTTTAAATGCTTAATTAGTATCCATTAACCCTCATAGTCACAATTGACAGTCAATAAGAGTCGTTATGCGTCATTCCGGAATATTCGTAGAGCTTTGGTATTCAGGACCACCATAGGACACGGATGCTATCAAACTGGTACTATCGTCCAAGTTAATGTGAAAATTGATAGCCAGAGACTCTTGCAGTTGCGACACCATATAGTTTCAACTGACGGCGAGGGTTTTAATCCTCTATGGGTACAATTGTACGTACATAACGGATACTGCCCACCTGCGATGTCATCAGCCTGAGTATCCTTTCAGTGATCATGCAACTTGCAATCCCAATGGTTTTCATAACATTTGACACAACGACTGCTCGTTTTTATATGTATTGCATATATCAACCGTTGATTTGATTTGAACTTCACGGGTCCAGGAAATCCCAGGAAGGCATTAATTAGGACCCCGATGGCCGTATTGGATCTATATCCGTCTCATGATGATCAACCGGCGATACGCCCTTCTCTTCCTCGCTAGTGCTCAAATGCTGATATCGAGAACCATGGAGACATGTGTGTGACCAATCTCAACCTACCCACGCGACCACTATTTTACGTCCACACTGAAACCACTCTACCTTTCTCCGCACTCTACCATTCTTCCACATCTTCTAACCATATCGGTGAATGGGCTCCTTGAGTTCATTATTGTTATGGAGCTCATTAATTTTAATAGTGGGGTTTGAGAATGTCAGAATGCAGTTGCAATGACTGCAGCTGAGTTTTAGCTGTTAAATATGTGTTAGTCTTCAGTTGAAGTACCGAAGTACCTCAAATGAAGTACCGTTGGTGGGTCAGTGTGACGGGCGGCTATTTGATCCCTTCATGCTTCTTGGAACCATGTATCCACCCACTAACAAGTGTTGATTATTGAGTGTTGCTTCCACAATCTGTTTTTTTTTTTTCCTTTCACCAATCGGGGTCAAAATCTAATTAGACCATACATTCGAAATTTCACGTAGTTTAAACAAACCATTACTATTTGACTGGAACCCAATCCTGCAATACCAATTCGATTGACCCGAGAGCTAAATTGGCAAGATAATGACTGCGATGTGGAAAAGGTCGCAAATAGGACATGTGACATTTCCAATCTCAAGGTGCAAGCGCAGCGTTTTTATCAGAGTTTAGAGTTTGGATTGGGGTAGTGAAGGACGAATGAGGCTGAGTCACCATCTAGTGTTGCGCTGGCCGGCGAATAGGACTTGATTGTTCAGGGAAGACCTCCAGAAATCCTAGGATTTCAGTCATGCCCAAGAATGGGCAGAGACCATGCACTTCAATACATCGTGGTCTATGTCGTGAAATTTGCAAAAATAAATAAATACCACATCAGAGTTGGCAATTGTGCGGTGTTTGACACGTTGCGCCATTTAATTGTGTTGGGTTCCGGGCGTATTATAGTTTTTACGTTTATGAAGCGCCGCTGTTCACACTAGTACAGTGCGATATGATACGATACTTTCATCTGATGGAGTGTTCACACGAGTGCGATAAAAATGTCTTTGTTAGGTGATTTTATCGGACGTGTCGGCGTCAAATATAATGGAAAAGGAGGTGGTGGGAGTCGATTGTGAAAGTAAAATTGTTTTTCGCCACCTCAGGTGAGAAAGAGGCTTGGTCGGAATGTTGTTTAATATCAAGACTTGTACTTCCAAAAAAGCAACCACCTCAGGCTGTTGAAATAGCTTGGTCGACAGAATTGTTTAATATCAAGAATGTAATTTCGGAGCAATTCGAAGCCTGTGTCTTCTTAGGACTTGTAGGAGGCGTGAAATAGTGGTTATCAAGGACGCCAGCGTTTGCAACAGCGTTCCAAAAAACATTCGTCCTCATGTTATTATTACTTCCTCATTTTTGAGTAAGATTGCTTGAATTTCCTTTTCTAATATAACGTTTCATACAAATACTCCAGAAATGTGCCAAATTTTCACGCTTTGTGCTCAATACGATTACTTTAATTAGAATACGTCAATTAACACACAGATTTACAACGACCGCCGTGATTGGCTGTCGGTATTGCGTACGAATCAATTGTGTCTATTATTAAGATTAGAGGTTAGGTTAGGAATTAGATTCACATAATACCAATGCGGAAATAGCTTATAACATTCGGTATTGACCTCTTATGTTGCCTATATTGTTAAAGTATGAGATTCAAGCATGGTGTTTACATTAGGCTAGTGCAATTTAATTGTGATTCTGCTGGGACAAAAATATGCAAATGAGCGTCTGGAAAGTCAGCTGAAGGAGTGACATGAGAAGAGGAATTAAGCAACCGTCCCCCTCCTTAGTCCTCCAATTCGGACACTCCAGAGGAAGTTTACCATGGTCCGAAATGAGACAGCCGAAATGATATGAAAAAAAAAAAAAAACTCGAGAGAGAATATCTAGGAGCAGAAACTCGATCAAAATTTCGGCCCAAAATGCCAAATTTGGCAGAAAAACATCACAAGATTCAGTGCAGCAAGTCGCATCCATGTACATGTGAAAATGCGGAATCGGTTTTTGGAACGAAGTAATTTTTTTAGGAGTGCTAAATAGCCAGGTTGCATCATAGGCAACCTGTAAATGTTAACATTTCCAAAAGTGGGGAGAGCGGATTTGGCGGTCAAATGCGTACGAGGGGGACTGCCGAACACATTTTTCTGAGATGAAGAATTCGGGGGGAAAATGCCAAAAATCCGTAAAAAAAAATTGGGCACGAACGGCGAGAAGCGAAAATAAAATGGCCGAATCTGCTGACTGCCCAAAATTTTGTAAAATGCCGAAAATACGCATTTTGTTTTTTTCCGGTGACCCACCTAAAATATTCAGGGCAATTTTTTTGTCGGCCCCTAATATGGAATGGTCGCGTTCTGGCCTATTTTGGCGATCCTCTGTTGAGTAAAAGTTACATTAAAGCCCGCGTTCCTGCACGCGGGCGGGCGGGCGTCTAAAATCGCTCATCGTTATTTTCAATGGAGCCGTTTCCATGCAACGCGGGGGGCGGGCGGGCGGGCGGGACGGGCGGGCGGCGGGCGTTTTCTCGAATCGGTCATGTAGCATTTTTCCGCCCGCCCGCGGGTCCGCGTGGTAGTTCGCAATCAATTCCCGAGGATTTCCTTTATCCCTGCATCTTATCCGGCTTGAAGCCGGATACTGGAGAGTAGAGGACAATTTTAGGTTCAAATAATGTTCCGAACAAAATTCATAACTTTTTCGACACTAGGGGATTAGATTTTATACAGATTGGTTCTATATTCAACGGCTACAAACCTTTTTGAAACACATATTACATGTTAAAAAGCGATACTATTTCAAGTATTTTGCTAATTATATCCCCAAACCCTGTCAAATTGTGAAGTTTTAATGGTGGGCCGTATCGGGATCATTCAGAACAATGGTTTCAGAAATGAACACAGGTGTTCAGGTTTAAAAATAGTATGCGTCCGGTGTTTGACACAACGTCAACGACAACAACACAACGGCAACGACAAGACAACGACAACAACAACACACAACAACAATAAAATAATAACAAAATAACGAATAATACTAACAATAATAATAATAGCAATATTAATACTAGTAGGCTACCTCGGTTCTTAATAGCGCATATACACAAAAAAGGTGAGAGGTGCGTGCTTTCGAGAAACGCCGCCCGCCCGCCCGCGTGCATGAAACGAGTCTTCCAAAACGCCCGCCCGCCCGTTCCGCCCCGCCCGCCCTCCGCCCCTCGTGATGGAAACGCAGCTTACTCCCAAAAAGAGCCTACTGCCCATGGACTCGTACAATTTGGCCGGATTCTTGAGTAGCAAGTCGCATCTAAGGAGTGAAATGCCAAATTTTTCTGGAACGAAGTGAATGCTTAAGAATGCCAAATGCCTCTTCTTTCACATGGGGTTAGGGTGAAGTTCCCATCAAAACGTTAGGCTATGGATCGCGACCCTCTCCGGGAAACTTCCGTACATCTCCCATCTAACCTCCCTCTCATACGGCCACAACACTCCCTTCACCCGGCCACTCTCTCTCAACCGCATATCTCCTGCCTTTGTATGTACAATACTTGGTTGACCCCGACGCAACACCCCGTTCCATGTCTCACTGGTCACGCCACTATGTATTGAGGGCATATGGATTCGAACTAAATAATGGTTTCGTGGGTCCTATGTATGGCGGCAAATAGGGCCGGCAGCTCATCAGGTGCCATGTCTGTCCGGATACGTCACTGCCCATCGTTAATCAAAACCCCTGATCTATCACCAAAACCCACTCATCATCCAAACTCATCCATAGCCCGTTTGGCGTTCCATAACTCGTTGCAGCATTGCGCAGTTTATCACTACCTTGCGCATTTATCGCATTCGCGAGAAAATTATCGCATCCGGTATCGACTGGTGTGAACATTTGCAGGTACACTTTTTTAACTCGACGTCCGATAGAATTACGTAGCGTATCGTATCGACTAGTGTGAACAGCCTCTGAGAGAACGAAATTAACGAGGTTGCCTCTTTGATATGCGATATTCTCGCTATTTCTTAAGTTTCCTACGTGGGGGGCCAAAAATTTCCGTATGCATTCCTGGCACGTGTTCTACTGTCTTTGTGGGCGTGCTGATGTACATCAATAGACAACATGCACAGTGCCACGTGACGGTTAAACATTACCTGGTTATTCTTTAAATAAATAAATCAATTTTTGGAGGTTCAGTAGAGGTTATGCAATGGTTATCCACCCGAATATTGCAGCAGCTGTGTCTATGTACTCGTGGCCAATAGGGAGGGTGAGGCCATTATGAGGGCGCACTTCCTTGGGTTCGACCTCAAGCCCCCCCCACCCGATGTACATCAAGAGACAAACCTGCACAGTGCCGTGACGGTGAGAACAGTACCTGGTATTTTAAATGAAAAAAAAAGCAATTTTTGGAGGTTCAGTCTAGAGTTATGCATGGTTATCCAGGCAAAAGATTGCAGCCAGCATGGTCATTGTACTCGATTGCCAATAGGGAGGGTGAGGCATTTAAGAGGGCGCACTTCCTTGGGTTGCGACCTCACCCCCCCCCCCCCCCCAGACAAATCTATCGGTACGCGCCTGCTATTAGCGAACTTTTCGAAGGCGGTTTCGAAACCTCTGTTGCCCCCTAAGGTTCGGTTTAGAATCGCTGGGGTGCAGTGATGCAAGTCTAATTAAACCCAATCGAGAGCCAATCTCTTCATGAAGATTTCCCTATAGCTGTGCTAATGTAGGTTTTTAGTTATCACAGGACCAGTCAAAAACCACAAAATACTTGGCTGCTCACTATTAAATTCCTCGCCAAAGTCGAAGGACAATTCCAGTCAAAGAGATGTTCAATGTCATATGATTGGGCAGCATGCCAATCAAATTCGTTCATGTTATAAGCGGTTCGGTTATGGAGTGACAAATTTTTAAACATTATTAATTATCACAGGCTAAGTGGCAAGTTCGCAAAATTGGCAATTTGATGACGTCATATCTACACAATTTAAAGAAAATGATATGAAATATGCCCTTCCCTTAAAATGGAAGATATGCATAAATTAAAGAAGGTTGCTATTTGTCCAAACAGGCAAATTATATGAAATTTGAGGAAGCCATATCTTCCCAACGGACATGCTTAAACCTGGAACAAAGGGATATTTAAATGAGTTTCTAACGCTTTAACATTTTAACAACAGGAAGAGTATTAAGGTGACGGGAAAGTTCCCCTAAGTTCTCGGTGATATAGCACACTCCACTTGTGAATTGTTCATTTGTTCACCGAGTAACTTCTGAGTACAACTTCCTTTGCGAAGTGGAGAGGGTGAAATGAGCATAGATAGTGTGGGGGGAGTATTGTTGAAGCGTAACCCCCAACCCAACAAAACCTACCTTCCATGTATCACCGACAATTTAGGTGTTGATTGTGCTGAAGAGTCCGACGGGTGTGCTCACATGCGAAATATTCAAGGAATTATTCGAAATAAAATTCCTGAAAAGGGCAAATGAGAAGAGGGAGGTCTGCGTGTCGGGATCCGTGCCACCCCTTCCCATCTCGGGGGAATCCCGATCCCCCCCTCCCGTCAGGTGTGTGATCCTCTCATGCCTCATTGATAAATTGTTGTCTGCCGGTTACAAAATATGCCAGCTTATGCCACTCAGTGGAAACTGTAGATTCTGAACTTTTTGAAGGTCTTAGTGCTTGGTGTATCAGGATCCCTGAAATCTCCGACTAATACCATTACTTGAAATCACTAAATTGTATTCGATAACAATTACAGACCAAAATGATATCTTTCCTACATCTTGGTCAATTATATTACTCGCATTCTAATTGTTTGAACTACGTCTAGCTCAATTCAGCAGTTTTCAGGCAGGTGCACGCTTAGACGTGTTGTTTTGAAGAATTCATCTCCTCTATTTTCAGTCAGTCAGTAGGTATGAGCCCTCTGACAAACTGTTTGTAACTATAATCATGATTTACTAGTGCCTGGAATTCTGTGGGTTAGGCCGTTTGGAGAATGGGAGAATTTGCCAGGATTACCCAGCTATCATTTAAGGCGACCAAAGAGAAGGAAAGCAGAGGAGACACTTCATGTAAATTGGGCGACACTATTATAACCACACAAAGGTTGATGTTCTGTTAAACCTTCCACCTCACAGAGACTTTGGGGGGACTGAAAATAATCTACAGAGGTCTGTTGCTGTTGGATGGAAGTCACTCATTAGCAGAACGAGTACGTACAACTGATGTTATTAGGCACTATGCATTATGCAAAAGTAAGACTAAACCAATAGAAATCAACAATCGCAGATGATCCGATGACTGCATATGTATATAAATATATTGAAACCAGTGAATTTTTTTTGTTGCAGTTCAGTAGAGGTTTTGCAACTGTTATTGCAGCAGCATGTGTTTATGGGCCCATAAATTACTTACTTGCCAATAGAGAGGGTGAGGCCATTATGAGGGCGCACCTCCCTCGGGTTCAGACCTGACTCTCACAAGTCAAATCTCTCGATACGCGCCTGCTGATCCCTGATTGAACCTCTTTCACCATTTGCTGATCAACTGACCGCGCGAGCCCTGCAACCCAAATTCTTCAAGGTCATTGCACGCACACAGAAAATTCAGCTGACTCCAAATATATAAACTGCATTTTTTCTCACTAGTGTTGATCATACTTAACAGAAAATACATTAAACTGATGGGAAGTTCCTCTTCCAGAATATGTTAATAGTCTGAAATGGTGGTTCTGATGTGTACGTTTGCTTAACTCCCCATACCTACTGTCACACCCCAAGATTGGCATTTGGTGTAATTGTTGCATTTAGGCTTTGGTTGGAGGTCATCTGGGTCTCCATAGTTTCGTTTAGTAGAACGTGGCTAGACGACTGTCTTATAGGGGATATCCGTTAGGATTGTTTTCATTTACATTGGAAAGCCTTGTTGTCAGGTAACTATATGCGTGCTAGAATCCATCACGACAGCTGCATTTCGTCTAATGGGTAGTGAGGATTAGGTGACACCTATATTGCTGCACACTGTGTGAAAGTATATATGGGGCTCACCCAAGTAAATAATATACTTCTCGCTTCAACGCTGAAAGGACGGAGGTGAATGTTGTGTAACCGGTACGAGTTTTTGTGACAACAGAGCTGAGATGCCGTTTATCTTTCACTGCTGGGTGAACCTAATTGATCGGATGAATGGTTCTCGAGTTAGAATGGAATGAATAGAATGAAACAAGGAAATTCGTTACGCAGTAACTCCGCTCAAAATGCTTATTATCGAATACAATGCTTTAGTACTGTACTAGAGCCTGCGTTCACAACTCGAGGCCTAGGTCTTTGGCAGGTTAGAATGACCAAATATTTACCCGGAATCAGTCGGGAATCTCCATAAATGCCTACAAGTTGTTGTCTGTGTTACGAGTTGCCACTCTAAGATATGAATAATCATGCAGATTTTCTATGGTAATGTCTTGCATGTTCCCAATAAGAATGATAGGATCGCCAAATTAAGCTCTGAGTGGCAACACTCCTGTTTACAAACTATGTTTCAAAACAAGACAGGCCGGAAAAAACAGGTAGTGATTTCCCCCAATATTACGGTCAAATAGCTTGTATCCAACGTTTACTAATGAAATTTTAACATTGTAGTGCAGTGGAATGTTCTTGAATGATGTTCTGAAGGTTATAGAGGGTTGTGCAATCGGAGGGAGAAGTTAGAGGCATATGAGGTGACGGATTTTCGTCACCTTCAATGGGAAGTGTGCTACAGTAAAATTTCTTCTGATACGTGACTAGTATAAACCAGTGCTGGAGGATTCGAGTCGTGACTAACCAATGGGAAATAAATCAATTCCAGTCAGATGATCGGATGAAAGCATATTGGAACCTTTTTCAACCATTTGCTGATCAACTGACCGCGCTAGCCCTACAGCCCAAATTCTTCAAAGTCACTGCACGCACACAGAAAATTCAGCTGACTCCAAATATATAAACTGCATTTTTTTCCCACTAGTTGATCATACCTTAACAGAAAATACATTAAACTGATGGGAAGTTCCTCTTCCAGAATATGTTAATAGTCTGAAATTATGGTTCCGATGTGTACGTTTGATTATTTCCCTCTACCTACAGTGTTGAACACTGTGTGAAGGTATATAGGCGGTTGACCCAAGTATATACCGTAATATACTTTTTTGCTTCAACGATGGAATGACGGAGGTGAATGTTGTGTAACCGGTACGAGTTTTTGTGACAACAGAGCTGGAGGATGTTTCAACTTTCCACTGCCGCGTGACCCTAATTGATCGGATGAATGGTTCTCGAGTTAGAGATTAATGTATAGAATGAATCATAGAAATTCGTGATGGTACACAGTAATTTAGCTCGGAATGCCTTGTGTTGAAAAGGAACTTCGTAAAACAGAAAAACGAAATATGTATGTATAAACAGGAAGAACACAAATTTATCTTTTCAATGCTGTGTGAACGTAATTTGTAGCATTTTGTTACGGTAAGTATCCGAAAAATTTGAGAAAGGTAAAAAAGAGGGTCATTTTAGCCTCTATCAGGTGAACTTCCGGAGCGTGAGTTGAGTTCCAAAAGGTTTCCATTGACATTAAGGATGTATCTAATGCATATACTTGTATGATTGCATAAGAAAACATTTGCCCTTAATAAGTTGGTTGTGGACTTTCGGACCTCCGTCAAAACAAGTTCAACGTTTTACTAGCGCCCTCTCAATATATCGCTTGGTTTGGGACATTGGCAGTCGTTACCTTTTGTCAATTGTTTAAATCCTGGAGTGAACCAAGCTTTTGAATAATACATATAATATCCAAAAGTGTCCTGTGATTGCTCATGACTAGCATAAGCACATAAAAAAAAAAAACAATTTCGGGAAAGTAGGTATTATAGGCACATGGTATTATTTGCATGTGGTTAATGACCAAAGGAGGGGGCATGTTACTTGAAACTCAACTTGACAGCACAATCCTGACATGCATGTTGAGGGGTGGTAAGTTAGTTATTCTGCTACTTGTCTGCTTATAATAAATATTAAGATTCTTCGGGGTCTTGAAAGTCTCCTTCGTTACAGAAGTTGGATATTACTCAAAGAAATGGCAAGCTATAACTACGCATACTGGCATAGTTGCGTTCTTCTTCAAATACCGAAATGGTCCAAATAGGCGTGCTCCGTTCATGTTTCCCAAGTTTCAACTCAATCGGACAGTGTTGCGCAAACAAGAACGCGGCGGAGGCGGCGAAGCCAAATCAATATTATCCTAGAAGTGAGAATATAACGGATCAACGGAATTGACAGATTGTGTATTGTTATTGATATTTTGTATCACTGATTTTGTATTTTGTTCAAAGGGTGGATACTTTGTTCCAGGAAGCCAATCAAGACTCATCGAGGAACACTGGCCGTATTGTTCGTGGATGAGTAACGGTGACAATTTCCCTTCTCCCTTCGACTAGTGCTCAGGTGACATCGTCGCAAGGGGGTATAACCAATCCCAATCGGATCACGGGACGGTCGTTCACGTATCTATTCAGGACTCGAGGACAAGACTTATTGCGAACATCCCGGCGGCGAAACAAACCCGGGAAACCCGCGAATCCACAGTTACCTACGGAACATGAAGTGAAGACCAAGACCTCGCCCATCGCGAAAAGCCGCATGATGCCTCCCTGCCCTTCTCCCCCCCCCCCCCCCCCCCCCCCACTAACAGTCAAATGGCATAATACATAGACGGAAGTGAACAGGATTCGAACACTAGAGACAACAGTTGCAGAGGGCGTTAATAGGAGTAATAGGTCGTCAATAGAGTTGGGAACAGTAGGAGGTACACTCGGGCGCTATCAAAGCGTACCCATGTTCGCACCTACGGCCAGGGAAATGCTACTCTTAGAGTAGCATTACCCTGCTACGGCGGAGCAACGAGAGGAAGGGCGGCGGAGCAACGAGAGGAAGGGCGGCGGAGCAACGAGAGGAAGGGCGGCGGAGCAACGAGAGGAAGGGCGGCGGAGCAACGAGAGGAAGGGCGGCGGAGCAACGATAGGAGGGCGGCGGAGCAACGAGAGGAGGGCGGCGGAGCAACGAGAGGAAGGGCGGCGGACATACTCCACAATTTTTCTGGGAAGGCAACTCACATGATTGTCCGAAACTACATTTGAGCAACATTTTCAATCTTGTGTTGTGCTGCGCCTACGGCTCTCACACCGACCTTTATTGAACATTTACTGCCCAGCCTTTACCCACTCTCCCGAAACCTGGTGAGTGTAGAAGCAGAAGCTTATGGCGCGAGAAAATGAAATGTATTATCAGGAAGAAATATATATTATCTATTTCTTAAATATATGCGATGGGAGAATTTCATCCCTATTTCAAGAAATATTCATTTACCAAATCAAATATATATATTCCGATTGTGAAAATATTTGCTTACAATGGAAAAACGAGGTTCCCCTCGAGAAAATATTTCGGAAGTAAAAGGAATAAGTTTTCCAGTGAAAAAATATATGAAGATATATTTCATTGCAACAAACGAGTTGTTTTGCAACCAACACGTTTGCAACAAAATATATGTTGGCAACGAAAATTTGTTTGCTCTCCCACAATTATATTATCAACGGAAGAATGTATATATCAACGTAGTCTAAGTTTCAGTCGTTTCAGCAGTGACTAATTCATCGTTTCCACTCTTCATACGATCCGAGAATCCCGGTATAGTAAGTGATGTGTGTGACGAGGCTCTCAATTCAACTCAAGATTGGCGTTGGAATATTGCTATTCCTCATAAACAATATCTTCCTATATATCAGCTCTCAAAATCGGTATCGATAAAGTATGAAAGTGGAAATCCGCGGTTGCAGGTTGACAGAATGCCACTCGGGTAAGTATATTCACGTGCACTTCACGGCTCACGGTACTCTGACATTCAGAAGCAACGGCTGTCCACGAGGCTGCTGTTTTGTTGAATATATTTTAAAATACAAATTTTTTTCGTCGCAAACATATTGTTGGCAGCAAATATATGTTTCTGTTGCCAACATATAATCGTAGCCAAATATATATTTTGGCTTTTGAGAAAAAATTCTGGTATCAACAATATTCGTGTTGAGACTTTTTCTTTCATGGACAATATTCATAATGAAAATATTTTTTTGTTACGAAAACATTTTGTAAAACTAAATAAATATTTTTCTGGCAATATATATTTCGTTTGAAACATGAAATATGTTTAATGTTAATAACCGGTACGCTTTCTATATTCTTCCCGATCCAGAAGCGGTTTGCGATTGAGGCGATCCAAGCGTCGTTCCGAGAAAGAAGTATCATTTCCATCAACTGATCAACAATTGACTGCCTAAGCAAGCTGTTGACAGAATAGTGGATTTTTTTTTGGCTCTCCAGACGGCGTTGGACAAATGAGTTGTTGAGGGGTCTGCCCAGTGACAAATAAACCTCAAGAAATAAGTATTGAGAACGGTCATTAAGTGTGTCGTGCTGCGGAACGAAATGATCAGTGTACCGTTGAAAACCTAGTTTAAATGACCACAAGACGTCATGCAAATACTTGATATTTTTAACGATTCAGTGAAGGTTTGCGCGGCTGCTATTCAACTGGCCAGGGGGTTGAAGTAGTATACAGGACTCGAAGAAGGTCAGGGACAGTGTAAATACTCCCCAAAAAGTTATTAATAATATATAATAAATGGGCAATTAAAATTACACATCGCAAATAAATGGGCGATAAAATTACACAACGAAAATTAATGGGCAATAAAATTACACATCGAAAAATAAATGGGCACAATAAAAATACACATCGAAAAATCGTTCTTAGCGCTTTGGTATAGATTAGGAAAGAGAATAATAGGTACAAACACTGAGGACGATTATTAGAGATATCAATATACAGGATGAGAAAAAAAAACAGGGACCAGTTGCATGGGCGTCCCCAATCATTCGTAAACGTGGGGGGAGAGGCGGAATTGCGATAACTATCTACGAGGAGTGGCAACAATCGCAGTGTGCGCGTAAGTTAGCGAGGAAATTTCGGATTGGTGGATACCTCCAGATCGCCGGAGGAAATGGCACTTGCAGTCTAATTGCAAAACATTTAAATGTCCAATTTTAGTGAAAAAGGAAAAATGTTAAAAGATGGGCCAGCATTTACGACCTCTTTTATGTTTGTGAAAGAAAATGTCAGCAAGTAGGCCTACATACAAATAATCCAAGAACCCAATGCAGGTTTACAAAAGTGGGTTACATTGGAACAGATTTGAGGGATTTGAATTGAAATGAGCCACTCAAGATTGCAGGAAACGGTACATTCGTACACGAAAGTTTGACATCAGCGGAGTCGTAGCTAGATTCGTTTTCAGTGGTCGGCGCTGAAGGGGAGAGGAGGGGGGGGGGGGGGCGGGGGCTGGAATGGAGATGGAATGTTTATAGGGTCTTCTTGACCTATTTTACGGCTTGATTGCAGTGGCGCGGCCATGGTATTTTGTACAGGCTCGGGGCATTGATGTGGTGGGCTTGTCCTACTAGTCAATCAAAATTACCCAATATCTAAAAACAATTGCCTCTAAATTTCATCGCATTGCTCGTATTTGTTCCATTTTCGCCCCCGAATTCCGCCGCCGACAGAATTATGTTCACTCGCACTACTCGAGATCTCGAGGTCGATCTCAACTGACTGCACTGACTCGAAAGCCTTTGATGATGGGTTTACCCTAACGTGGTTCCTATGCCACATGCGGTACTGTCGGACTATAATGGGCAGGAACTTTGACCCGATCTCAGGAAATTATGTTACCCTTTTTGAATAATATACTCCAAGGTTGTGTTGAAAGTTTACAGAATAGTGAAGTATATACGGCGAAGATGTAAAGTATGTGTAATGCCACAACCAGACAAGAAACTCGTTGATGTCAAGCACATCGTCACACGATTCATAAAGTCTTCATACAATCATTGGGCGTCCGCTGCGTCAACAAAGGACTTCAAATAGAGCGAGCGCGTTCATGTACTTCCGACTATATGAACGCTTCCGCGATATGGCAGGCGGATTGATGAAACGGGAATCATAATTAATTTGTTTGAGAGGGGGGCAGTAGAACCTAGTGGTGTAAGAACGTAATTTGAGTGGGGGGGGGGTGTGAATGAATGTTTGATGAAGGATCTGGGGGAGGGCTAAGGGGAGGGGTTTCCTCCTCCCCCTTGCAAAATTTTTTGCATTTTCCGGTGGCCCTAGATGCAATTTAGTGCAATATAGCACTCCAAAACACTCACTTCATTCCGAGAAGAAATAATTCGCATTTCCACATGTCCTAGATGCGACTTACGGCTCTGAATCTTGTGCCTTTCTCTGCCAAATCGAATCGAGGGCAGTAAGATTTATTAAGTCTAAATCTCATTTACCGCCGAAGCCCCACTCCTCTCACTTAGAAAATGTTTGCATTCCAGGTGGCCTTCGACGCAGTTTGATGCATTATGACACTCCTAAACACTCACTTGTTCCAAAAATAATTTTGTATTTTCAGTCTGTAGATGCGACTTGCTACTCAGGATCTATTGATTTTTTCCCCAACTTGTACTGAGCTCCATGGGCAGTAAGTAGGCTCTACTTTGGGAGTTGGTGTAATTCTTTCCTAAAAGCGGACCGCCAACATAGGCATACAGGACCATTAGGGGCCGACAAAGTTTGCCCGAATTTTTTTAGGTGGGCCACCGAAAGACTGGTTCCGTGCGGAAAATGTTTGCATGTTTTTCGGGCATTTTATCATAAAGTGGCCAGTCAGCAGAAGATTCGGCCATGTTTTTTGTGTTACTTTTGCCTTTCGCTGCCCAAACGATTTTCTGTCATTTTTGCCCCGAATTCCTCATCTCAGAAAAATTGTACGGCAGTCTGCCCCCGCCCCCCCCCCCCCAGTCGTAAAAATAATTTGCTTTTACATGGTCCTTTAGATGCCATTTTGTGCTCTTGAATCTGTGATGTTTTCTGCCAAAATGTGCTGAGCACATGGGCCAGGGAGTGCCCCATTGTAAGCTGGTCGAAATCCCACTTTTCAGGGACCCAGGTCATATTTTTTTTTTGGCCACGTTCCCGTTCCTTCCGACGTTAAATCTTCAAAAAAGATCGCCCGAAAATCAATAAAGTTCTCGAATTTCATTGAGTTCACAGATGACAGGAACCAGTACGTAAAATACACCTAAGGATATTGCTGGCGAAGCGCGCTAAAACTTCTGCACAATTTTGTTACATTCAATTTGAAAAAAATTACCTTCGCCTCATCTTTTCCTGAAATTCGCATTGCCGGTTTGAAATTTTGATCAATTCCTGTCTAGATATTCTCTCTCTCGTTTTTTTTTTAATATCCATTTCGACTGTCCCATTTTGGACCATGGTAAAATTCTTTCGTCCGAATTGGAGGGCTAAGATGGGAGGAGGGAGCTCCTCCTCATATGTCCACGCTTTCAGCTTACTATCCAGGACGGTATTTGTATATTTTAGTCCCTCAGAATTATAAAATTGCACTAGCCCATTGTAAAAAAAAAAAATGCTGGAGGGTCAATTCGCAAATTTTTATAAGCTATTTCCGCATGGTTGTACGTGAATCTAATTTCTACCCTAATCCCTAATCATAACAATATAGACACAGTTGATTGCTCTACAATACCGACAGCCAAAACACGGCGGTCGTTGTAAATGTGTGTGTTAATTAACGGAAAGAGTATTATTATTGCGAAATTTGTGCACATTAAAAATGAAAAAGGGGTTTTCACACTCGAGGAGTGGGGGCAGGGGCGTCGCCTGACCATTCCTTTTGGGGGTTGTACCCCTTATTTTTGCCGACTACCATGCTGAGTTTGCCGACTACCATGCTGACGGTTTGCCGACTAACCCCACCTTTATATATAGAGGAAAAGCACCACAAAATGTCGCCCCAACAGTGTGTCTGCAGCCGGGGCAGCATGGTAGCAGGCTGGGTGTTTAACTAATGAGCCGTGCCACCAGCGAATGGCGCAGAGGCAGAGAATCTTCAATCAAGGTACCCGCAGATCCACAAAGCTGGTACTAACGATGGCTCAGGGGAGCATCGAAGTAGTTGTCTTCTGATTCTGGGGCACTGGGGGTGGCACATCAGTTGATTAGGGTGGGAGTAGTATACTATCTAAGCGGAGCACCACCATTGGTTGGCGCGGAGTGGCCACAACATTTTCGGTTTTGTAAGCCCCCAGATGGCAGAAAACGGCCCTTTCCAAGTGTCTTAAGCTGCATGGCACTGAAGTGGAATTTCTATACTGCCATAGATTGCCAGAATTTTAACCTCTCTTACCGGGCCTTTCAATCTTCACTTTTAAAATGGGCGGCTGAATTTTTCAGTCAAAACATTTTTGTTTGTCGGTTAGACCAAACATCAGTTGAAGAATACTCTAGACGGACTAGAAGTCAGTCGATTTTCCACTGAGATTCAGTGACTGAACTTTTAGCCTCAATTGACTGATATTCAATCAAGAAGGTTCGATCCATGCTTCAACTGAAATACCATTCTATTAGACCAGGGGTTCCCTAACTTTATTCCCCACGAACCCCCTGTGGAGGCCAGATTTGTCCACGAACGCCCCGTTTTCAAGACATATCTGAGTGATGTAAATAAATTACGCTTAACGGTGCTTTGTAAAAGATCAAGTCCATGGCATAGTACAATACTGTGATTTGTAATAATAAGCAAGAGATAAAGTTGAAACAAAATTGTTTGGGAAAAAGATTAGATCACGGACATCACACAATCACTTGTCACACATGATGAGAGATGTTCCTGTTCTTTCTTCCACGAGGCATATGCTTCTTGGGGATGGCTTGGAGAGGGCCACCCTCATGTCCGGGGCGACGTCAAGCGTGCCGCAGTCTGGTTTTCATGACGACCAACGCTGAAACCCTGCTTCGACATAGGTAGAAGTGACGAAAGATAGTGTGATTCTGGGCGCTTGCGCCGCCAGATCGGAAGGCCTCGAATGGCGAAAAGAGATGATATATCATTTGCAACATTGCTCCTAAAAATTCCAAATTTCGAAATGTTTCACGAACCCATGGAAGGGGCCCACGCAACACCTGGGGGTTATGCCCCCAGTTAGGGAACCCCTGTATTAGACTGAAAAAATGTCGTCCATCATTTCAAGAGAGTTCCTTCAATTTGACAAATGGGGCACAAACAAATATTAGTTCTATACCGCGCAGATTGCCAGCAGAGATATTCTGTGAAGAGTTGAATGTAAAAGTTTCACGTTGTCTCTTCAGGTTCAAAACTCTTCCTCCTTTCTTTTACCCTGGTCACGTTTCATTGCCGAATGGGAGAAATGTTAAAGTTTAGTTCTAAACACTATAACTGCGGCGGAGATGACCACCCAGACATTTGAGCCGAAAATATTCGGACTTTGTAACGGTTGCTGTACAAATTAGGTTTTCTCTTTCTTTCAAAACCTTCCCTCTTCTCTATTAACCCTGTACCGCCTCCGGGTTATTATTAACCCTCGTTTCAATTTGTTCTTCAATTCCGCCGATGGGGCACAAAGCTTATGCCTTTCTACGTTCATGTGTTCTAAATTGCCACTGGGGCACACAGTTGGTTCTATACTATCATAGATGCTGGATTGGCCACCAGGCCCATTTGAGACAGAAAAATTCGGGATGGGTGAGGATTGAATAATGAAAGGTTTGTTTTGCACTCTCTTTTGTAACTTCTCTTACGTTGCAACTTTCCTCCATTTTGCAACCGGGCATCATTTTGCCGAGGCTGTGTGAAATGGGGTGTGACACCCCCTACACCCTCTCGCCACCCGAATCTACGCCCTGGGTCGAAACCGCGCGATGAATGGTTCAGGGCAAAGAACACGGGAACGGTAACGTAATTTGGTGGGGATATATAAGGAAACTATAGTCTTCAGAATTCGGACTTTGATTGGCCAATCTTTGAACAGTTTACATATGTCAAGCAATTAACGATGAATGTAGACACACTAATATGTAGGGTCTGCAGTTGCCCGGACGGGTAGAAGCCCGCACCTATTGATTCGGCGCATTGAAATTGTTATGTTGGGGTAAAACTCTATTTATTCAATTCGAAGATGTTTAGTTAATCAAGTTTAGAAACGTGAGTAAAAAGCTGTTCGATGGAGTAGGCAAGGAAGTAGTCGAGACCGGTCTCGGTCTTGAATTATTCTCGAATAAACTGCGTATCCGGTCTCGACTTTCGAGACCAAGACCGCCATACCTTACGTGTATAGACTCAAAGATGTGAGGTGGTCTGGGGCCATCCGACTACATCCATGGGAGTAGGCTATAAACTATTTATTTAAAATTTTTACTTAAAAGAGAAGTAAATGCGTTCGAAGATGCCATCAATCTAAACTCATATGCTGTTTTGATTTGTCAGTTACCGAATTCAGTTTTTGAACGTTTTAAAGAATACTTATATTCAAGGAACGGGTGACGAAACTCATGCTCCATTACTTGGCATTGCAACGAAGGAAAACACACGGCGCGAGAAGCGCGCGCGAAAAAAAGGCGACCATAGCGACATTATAAGCGGTCAAGGTACAGTTGAATTGGAAGTGAACTTCGTCCTGGGCTCAGAAGCTCATCGAAGGAATTCAATTTAGCGTGGAAGTCAATGAGTCAATGGCCGCTAATTGTGGCGAATCCTATGCAATTTCAGCTACTGTAGAAATGGTTGAAGTGATTCCGGGCCTTGTAAACAGTGGATCTGCGATGGCCTATGCCTATTTCTGATCACGAAAATTAATAAAGGATTGATGTCAGAAGTTTACAAACATGAATAAAGCCATTGGGACAGAAACACTTCGTAAAGATCCTAAAAAGTCGAAACCAATGCCACAACCAATCAAATGCGCGCGGAGCGGGCATTCGATGGAAAAATTGTGCGTTTAGGACCTTAATTGGCCCATCATCTTGCTATTGCCTAAATGCTTCAATTCCCGCGCCTAACTGGAGATATCACAAAAACCCAGAGACAATGTCATGCGAGCTCATGTCCCTCATACGCCAAAAACTGGGGGGCTGGGTGGCATTGATATTGTGTCCCCCACCCATGGGACCGTTTCCCCCCCATCCCCCCCCCCCCACCCCTCCCCTTAAAGGATTGACGCCCATGCCATTGAAAACAATTACAGGTTATTTATAAAATTTGACGGCAGATGGAAAGAAACTGGCGGTAAACCTCCTGTTCCCTCTGAATGTACGGAGTCTGCGGTGCGATGGCACGAAATTGAAATATGTATTGGCAGGAAGGTCAGGGTCGCTCAAAATGAGCTGCGTTTCTACGAAGATACCTCTCTATGTAAAGCGACTACAGGGAAGTGAGATCAACACCAATCATCTTTTCAGCTGACCTGACCACTGCAGATAATCTGCGGATATCATCTTGCGTGGCCCGGCCGAACCAGACAGTACCGGTAATTGATGACGTCCGAATGCCTCGCACATTGCAGACTATGAAACGAATAAGTATACTTGATTGAATCCGCACGATCTCAACTTCCGCAAAAAAATAGAGACGTTGCTTAGCTTTCTTCAAGATTTACGATGTCTCCTCCGAAACGTATTAGTTGCATATCTGGCTTCTCTCTACGAAAGTCGAAAATCATCTCGTTAGTCTTGGAACATTAAGAATAGGTTGTTCTTATTACACCAGTGTATGATAGATGCAACCTGTGCCACGATACGTCGACTCATTATTGTTCGATATTAAGACACACTTGTGCAGTATTTTAAAAATCTCATTATAAATGGAGTCAATAATAGGAAGCAGTAAAAAAAAAGGATTTTGTAACAACAAAAAAGAGACAATGGAGAACGAAGTCAATATAGAAGATTTCAAGTGAAACATTTTTATTTTAGGTGTTCTTTTCATTCGATTTTCGTTCAGAATTTGGCGAAAACTGAATATACAAAACGATCGTGGAAGTCCACTAATTACAGACGAATAAATCATGATAGATAAGCAAACCTACACTTCATATTGAAATTACAAATGGCAGTCCTTTTAGGCACCTTCCGTCATAAAGGAGGGAGATTGTCAATAGAATCCAATATAGAAAATTTTGCTAGCCTCTTTAGTACTTATTATACCAATATAGCAATTTTACATGATCAAATTGAAATACGCTTTAATCAAAGCATCATAATCGAACTGTTTCATGAAATTAGACACACTTACTATAAAAAAAAAAAAACACAGCTTTGATCAACAGAATTTTGCATGGGTTACTATATAAAAAAAATAAAATAGATCTCAGATCTCATATTCAAATCTCTAAAATGAGGATAGCATAAATTGGCGGGTGACCATCCGAATTGCCTTAGCTCTGCTTTCGGCACAGTCCGCCAGCCCCTTTAACGCCCTTTCTTTCTTTTTTCACATATTAGGTCGCAGTTTTCTTGGGAGTCTTCATTTTTCCGCTGGGTTCCCAGCCAGCCGAAGCACCTACGGGTGAGGCATAACACGAGACGTAAAAGTAAGTGAAGCCTACGGCTCAGTTTTGCGGACCTCGTGCTGCCGAGCGCACCGAGGGCGGCGAGCGCCTACTCAACAGATGTAGTACGTCTTAAGTACAATGGTCATGCAACAGATAATTTTTGAATTCCCTAGGATAAATAGGACATGTGTAACACCCCACATCAAAATTTGGCATTCTTTCGTGTTTTCCTCTTGTTGAGTTATCTATTTTCGTTTACTTGAATGTGCAACCCTAACTGAGACGTTCACCAGAGAACGATGCGAAGGTCGCCCAATTTACTTTACAAAACAACAGTAAAGTTGATATTTTGCAGAACTATCATGGCGGAAAAATATTAGTTTATTTTCATAAATTGAAATTATGTCTTTCATATCTTGTGAACGACATTTTGCAAGTTTGCGAATCATATCCATTGTTTAGTTCTTTTGTTACTAGGTTGTGAAAATACTGTTTTGGAAATTAACTTTGTAATTACACAGGGTCACCGGTCACTCGCGTGACGTCACCGGCCACTTGTGCAATAGCAGAATTGTCTCCTTTTCACACTCGAATCGGCTGAAATTTTTTTTCGGAGGTTTGTTTTCTAAATATACTAGACATAAACACTAAAATACGGAAATTCTGTTCACATGACGCCTTGTACTTTAAGGTATGTAATGATTGCACGCAACTCCAATCACTATCTTACACACATATACACGCCCTCCCCCCCCCCCCCCCCCCGAGCGAGCATACGTCTCCTCACTCCAATCATCATCCATCTTACCACACACACGCCCCCACGGCTACTTATCATACATACATGCATACGTACATACTACATACAAATAGGGGGGGGCTATTGCTCTTTGGCATACCACCATGGTCGAATTCACCCATATACGCAAATCACCAATTGGTTAAAACGTCATCCTGCACATATGAGTAAATGAGGCTGATACGGGTGAACAAAGCCAAACGCCTGTTTCAACAGTCTAAAGGCTATGGGGGGTAAACTGCCACAGCCATCAAAATGTGGTTTTGGCTTGATGCATCCTACTCTTATTTGAACATACTGTATGAGTTCCATGTTTTCATGGAAGATTCAAATGAGGCACTGTCATCTCACAACCCGCAATACTGGACGACCCATTTTGGCCACTATCCACTATACAAAATCGTCCGACTGTACTATTGATACGAATCTTTGCATTGACATATCGTGTCACTATATACCGTATCACCCGGGTATCGACGAGGCGCTTAGTCTCCGGGCCCCAGTATTTCCCTGTTAAAACCAGCCGTCATCCAGTATAGGCGCGTTTCTTTCTCACCCGTAAGCGCTTTGATCAGCTTTAGGCTGGATTCTGCGTTATATACGATTATTCATTATTATTTATTATTAATATCTTTGGATTGTCGGGCTCGGCTAGCCTGTTGAAAGAAGTCGTTTTTGACTTTTGTTCACCTCGTATCATCCTCCTTCACTCATATGTGCAGGATGGACTTCAACCAATCGTGATTTGCCCTAACCAAGACAAATATGTTGGTATATTCGACCATGGTATGTAACGAAAGAGCGATACCAACCCCTCTATTTTTCAGGACGGATTTTTCATATCGTCTGCTTTATCAGGCCTAGGGCTACGTCTGCGACATGCATGTTCCTCTGCTGCTTGGAAAAAGAACTACTTTGCCTCAATACAAAGAAGATGTTATACGTAGGTCTTTTGGAAAGTGGGGCACTTTCTAACACTGCCCACACCGTTCAAAGCAGCCAGTGTTGTGGGTGGTATACCTCGCCAGCCCCCATCTGTACCATCAGTCCTAGCCGGTCAGGATCTATGTGTGTCTGGTTCACGCCCCCTGTTTCCCATCCCCCACGGCTCTTGAAACCCCCCTTTCTTCCCCGTTGATGACACTTGGGGGGGGGACAGAATGGTTAGCATCAATCTGAACGGAGCCCCCAGGTGGGCGCGTAGCGTACAAGGACATGGTTTTTTCGTTTTACGCTGACTCCCCAGATTGCAGGAAACTTCACTTGCCGGGACGCATAGCAGAGCCAACATCCCCCTACACAATTTGGCAAAACTCCCGAACCTTTTAATTTCAAGAAACTTCTCGAAGGAACTGATCTTCGTTTATTCTGTAAACAATTCGGTCGGCCACCATCGGTTGAACGCTAGGATTCAGAACATTTTCGTTTTAAAGGACCGCTCCCAGATTGCAGGAACCGCACTTCTGACCGTATGGCAGTAATCAACGTCCCTAAAATTGCGCAATAAAATTAAGGAAATTTTATTTCAAGAAAAGTTATCGGAAGGAACGATCGATGTTTGTTCCGTACAAATCGGGCCATCATCAGTGAACACGTAGGGTAAAAGAAACTTGGTCGTTTCACATACCCCCCCCCCCCCCCAGACGCAGAAACTGCACTTCCCGGGCCCGTATGGATTGTCAGGCAACGTTCCTAAATTGGCACAAAAATTCGAAATTAAAATTCAAGAACGTTCGCGAAGGACACTTTGATGTTTATTCTACAATTTGGGCCACCATCGTGGACGCGTTGGGTACAAGACATTTTGAGCCTTCGATCTTCACCCAGATTTCCGGAAACGGTACTTACCGGGTCTTATGACAGTAAGCAACGTCCCTTAAAATTGACAATAAATTTCTGAAATGTCATCTCACAAACGCTCTAAAAGAACTGAGCTATGTTGATTCATTACTCGGCGCCACTATTAGTTGACGCGTAGCGAACAAGAAAATAGTTTTACAGGCTCCCCCCTCCAGATTGCGGGAGCCAGCACTTCGCGGGCCTTATGGCGGTAACAAAAGCAACATCACTGCAATTCGCAAATGCCTAAATTCCGAAAACTGATCGATATAGTCCTCACATGTCCTTCATCGCGGGGCCTTCTGCTACCATAGCCTGTTTTTTAGAGGTTTAAATAAAGCCTAGCTGCCTCGCATCTTGAAAACCTGCTTGAACATCAATGTCATGGAAAATGAGTGCATTCTTCGGGCATTTGATTTAAAAGGGATTGAGCCAGTCAGCATGGAAAATGTGTCATTTTTTCAGATTTGTTTCCGTTCAAATTTTTCGTCCAATTTGTCTCATTCCTCAGAATTGTTTCGCACGCTTGCGCCCAAGCGCGCCGATTTGTGTTGGCGGTTGGGGGGGGGGACGGACAAGATGATACCATCCAAGGCGGAAGCGCCACTACAGGGTGGCGCCGGTTTAGCCGTACAAGAAAATCTTTTCGTTTTTGCCAGACCCCAGAGTGACAGGAGGAAACGGCACTTCCCAGGCCTCATGTGACAAGTCAGCAGCAAATTCATAACATTGATAAAATTTTTTTAGTCAGGGAGGGAAGGTTCTCCAAAAACCTATTGCCTTGGGGAGCAATTTCAAGGTTTGCGTTGGGTGCTGTGACATTCTTGGAATACGATGGGCAAAGTGAGGGGTTCAGTCATGAACGGATCAATCGAAATGGCCAATGCCCCCACCACTACGTTCGCGCGAAGCGCGAGATTTTGCAGGGGAGCCACAGGATCCAATTTGACCAACGATGAATTGCACTGACCACTCTCTGACCTATCAATTACGATAGGGCAGGCCTGATTTTTACCTTAAAGATTACGGCCCCCGTTTTTTATCTTCTTTGCGGACCACCAGGCGCATGGAGGGACATCTACTTGGAGCCAGACTGGTCCAAATGATATAACAAGAAGTAAACCGCAACCTTGCGCGCGATGCGCGCGGAAAATATTTACACTTTGGACATTCCACAAAAGCACGAATCTTGGATATAAAACTTTGTCTCACCAAAAATTTTTAATCATGGCTTTGCACGAAATTGTGGCCCGGTTCCTGGCGAAAAAAAATCTTCGTAGATGACTATTTTATGGGGTTTCACCCGCACCGTGTGCATGCCCTTAGTACGGGCACCGTGTGCACGCAACCAACTTTCAACAAAGGTCGCCACCCCCATAAAATGATTGTCGACTACTCTATTTTAAATTTGAGATAGACCATTATGTTGCCAAAACAAACCATAGGTCCCGCCAGTTGGTAGACTTAGCCTCATCGCCCCAACATTTCTTCTCTTCAAAGACAACAGGTTACAGTTTGGGCATTCCATCAAAAGTCAGGAATATTGGACTGCCACTTTGGACAGCCCTTTTCTTCACTTGAATTTTGAATCATGTATTTCTGACACAGTATTGGGGCGTTCCCTGGTTGCATTGTCGATGCCGCACCGTGCTGCCCTCATGTGTAGTATGTGCACAGTAGTGCACTCAACTTCCAACAAGTGTCGCACCATAAGAAATAAAAAATCCACATGATCCCGCCAGGGTGGTGACCTACCCCCGTGCCGTACAAACCCCCTCACACCTCAAGATAGCGATTGTTACAACGTCCAATGAAGGAGAGACACACCTTAAGTTGGTGATTGTGTGAAAGCTAGTATCATGTAAACGATAGGGTTGGAGGAGAACCCGTCTTCTCATTGATAATTGGGAAAAGCCAGAGTAAATTCAGGCATTTTTTGTTTTAAGGAACATCATATGTCTGCAGAAGGCACATCATAGGTCTGAACACTACCGGACACATGAAATATCCGCGCGCAAGCGCGCAAAAATTTCGAAAATGGAGCAGCAGAATCCCCAACTCGATCATTTAGTTAATCATGCATTTGTTTTATTTAAACATGGTTGCTGATGGCTATGTCGGATACAAGTGTCAGCGAAATAGCAGTCGGGCCCTCAAATATGGGGGGGGGGGGGGACAAAATGCATTGCGTCCCCTTCCCCAAACCCAAACTTGGGGGGACCGCCGTCCCCCCCCCCCCCCGGCCGCCGCCCACCCCCCCGGCCCCCCCCTACCCACCGCGTCCCACCCCCCCCCCCCCCCGCATGATCGCCGCCCTTGTTCGCGCCCTGTAGAGTGCATACGTATCACGTCAACCTCCATTACTGATGTGCACGCATATCCCCTGACCTTTTGTCTTTCGTTATGCTTTCACCCACTTTTTATTAAGAAGAAACCAGCACAGTGTCCAGGCTGGCAAGCCAGTCTGAACAATGAGCATCAGAAGTAGACTAAACGGTGTTGCATAGTGTTTTAAGAAAAGGGCAGTTGAATTCCGGCATTGTTGTGTGGGGCGAGGCGGTCTGCAACATGAACCACGTCCCATACCAAATTCTCTTTGTGGCTCTACCCATATGTCACCGCACTTGAAGATGACACCGTATGGAGAAAAAAGGGGAAAAATGATATTTGTCAGAATCTGCCAAAGTTATTATAAACATGGGGCCTACTGTAGTATAAATGAAAACGGTTTTAAGATAGGCTGTTAGCATTTCGGCCTTCTCCACACATGAAATTTTGGCAATTTAATACGAGTTGGACTTTTGTGTTATGGGCCGTCGTACTGCCTACATATGATCATAGGATTTTCTCACCAGTCGCAACTATTGGGGGGGACATTTGATATATGTCCCACCAAAAATTATTGGGGGGAACTGTCCCCCGTCACACCGTGATCGCCGCCCATGGTCATCGCAGATGGAAGGGGTGTCTCCCCAGGAGAGTTTTAGAACAACTTTAGTGTCTCGGACTCTGACAGATCAATGGCAGGCAGTTGAGCCATCGGCCCAACAATTAGTCGCTGCTGGGGGGTAGTACGGGGTCTGTTGAGGGTCCGCGAGTCTGCCAACCCACCCCCTCCATTACCTTAAGGGATTCAGATATCTCTCTTTGAGAAAACGAAGGTTGTCCCCTGTTCAGTTTCAAGCCAAAGTAGTGTCTGATTGGTTTGATGAGACCCGTATTGCCACAGACACTATTGCTAGGGCCAAATTCACAGCCCTTGGATCCCCAGCCCCAGACCAGCTTGATCTGATAACCTTCTCTTACGTGATTTATCTTCATTAACATTGTTCTGCCACTACAGGCGAACGGCCGTCGGGTCAAAATTTGGGAGGACGGGGTCAATTCCTTCTCCCCCAAAATTGCTGCGTAATTGCTGGTAAATCCCTGTGGAGGGAAGAGTGAACCGTGTGGGAGGGGCTGGGTCAGAAGTTAATCCCTTCCTGCCATACAGGTCCCTGCACACGTTTTTCGACAGCCAGGGATGAATATAAAGTCTAGTTGCAAGGTTTTTGTTCACAGGTTTCCCTGGAACAGAAATGTCTCCATTATGAACGTTTGACCATTTTTTCCCTTTACCGTATTTTTTTTGAGTGGGAAGCTGTCTTCTCCTTCACTTTCTTCCCCTACCGCTCCATGCATTACCAGGTTGAGAGTAGGCTTGACCCTGTTGCTGCCGCCAGTGAGCCTTTTGGTGTAATTAAGGCTTCTTTATCCTTATTATCTATAACGAGAAGGTATACTGGACCCTCCTAAAAGAAGCGAATAATTTTATTTTTGGCAACTTCCTTATGTGGAACAGTGTCCTGTTGCAGGAATTAATAAATCTGCAAGGACGATGCTCAGCTTTGGGCCTATGAGTGGGGTGGCAGTCGCAGTCTCATTCCTCCTTCGGGGTCGAAAATTCTTGTGGGCCTCATCGACTGTCCTCCTTGGAACCAGCCAGGTGGGGGACGGTGGAGAGAGAACATTAAAGGTCGATAATGGTTGTTTGCTTTAACCCCCCCTCCCCCCCACCCCCCAGGGGTCATAGTGGTTTGCAACTATTTATGCCCAAAATCGACCTGTGGGCAGAAAAGACATTTTCACTCTCCTCCCAGCCTTTGCTCCCGGAAGGGCATACTGTGTCCTGGGGGAGATTTTAATTGTGTCCACATTTGGGCCTTGACCGCCAGTCAAACAAGGCTTCCACAAATTGTACTGTGGCCCTGTGGCTTTGAGCCTTTTCTAGAGATCATAATTTCATGATGTTTGGAGAAACCTTACTCCTCATAGAGTGGCTCATACGTGGCATAGATCAGACCGTGGGACAGACTCATCCAGACTGACAGGTTCTATGCTCCGGTGATTTCTCCAAGTCTCCATGCAGGTGTAAATTTTGCTATGCCCATGTGTCAGATCAGTGCAGTGGTCTTAAAACATCCAGTTTCCTGAGCAGTTTTAGGTTTAATAAAAAAGGCCCTCTCTGGAGGCTAAACTACTAGTGTTTTATCTGAGTTTAAATTTAAAGACCTTCTTATGTTTGGGGTATTCACGTGGCAACTTTTGGAACCGCCTTCCCACTTGACTGTGTTATTTGTGGGATGAGGTTAAAATCCCTAACTAAGCCGTTGGCAATCAAGTAGTGTGTGGAAAGAGCTCGCCGATGGAAGACAAGAGTTCCGAATCCCTGTGTGTTCGATCGAGAGATGGGGGTGGTGGTTCCCGATCTAACACACAATACTTACTATGACTACAGGAATATCTTGACATGAACTCGTGGGGGCCAGCTTTGCTAAGTTCAGATGAATGAGGTGGATGAGAAGCCTTCCATCCGCTTTTACCGGGATGAGAGTCGGTTGTCGGACCGGTATTTAATGACAGTCTGTTCATCATGGGGGAGTCTGTACAGGCATTCTTTGGGGTGTTCGAGTCCTTTTTATCGGACTCCTTTTTAAAGACCGTGGTTCCCAACGACCTCCACTACGTTTTATTGTTAGGATACAGAAGTTGTCGATTCATCGCACACTTTTTTCTGGGAGCAGATATCTCTGTTGGCGAGCTTCTGGAAGGCAGTTTCGCCTAGAAATGTAAAAATCTCCAGGTCCTGATGGTCTTTCAGTGGAATTTTATAAAACATTTTGGGGACCATTGGGCTGGAAGGAAGAATTAGGGAGAGGTTTTCTAATGCTTTTGATTTAATTTTTTGGAGTTTACGCGGCCGGATGGGGAATATCATCCTCCCGCCCAAAGCCGGGTGACCCTGACAACCCCAAGAACAGGCGCCCCTTTACCTTATCTTATATTATAAGATCCTTCCAAACTCTAGGGAATCGCCTGTCTGCTGTTATGCCGGACATTGTGGGTCCTTTTTAGACGTGCGCAGTGCAAGGCAGGTGTATTCAGCATAACCTTTAATTACTGAAGATTTTGTGTATGTGGTTAGATCGAAATGTTCTAGTTCCTTGATCTCCCTGGATCAGAAAGGCATTTGACATGGTGGCAGTTTACTAAAGAGCAAGACTCTGGAATCCTTCCTGGTAAATCATGTTTTATCGTGTTGGATTGCCATATTATATACGGAGATTTTTAGTTGTGGTACTGTTAGGGTTAACATCTAGCCCTTCCTGTTCTGATGATTGGGGGGGGGGGGTCAAAAAGGCTGCCCCCTTTCAAGTTCACCACCGGTTATATGTGACCCTCGGCGCTTAGCACTTCATTGGACAATTGGCGCAGGTTTTCGCCCTTTTTTGGTGCCGGTTGAGCAGGTTAGCGTAACATTCAGTAATGCAGATGCCATGAATTGCCTGTATAGTGTCTGATCTGGTTCTTTAATTTGGCACTCACGGGAGGAGTTTTTTGATAATTTCAGTTGGCTACGGTTGCGCTCAACCCTACCGTAGAGAAGTGCTTGCGTCTGTGGAGGTGCGAGGTCATCGATTACCTCCTATAGTTGCTCTTTGGCCGATGACCAGATTAAGAATCAATGGCATCCGGTTTGGTACGGCACCCCAGAAATTACTCCTGTAAAAGAGGTAGATTCGTGGAGTCCCGCTAAGCCTCAGGTCCTTCACCATCAGTCAGGGGCCCAAAAGTTACTGCAATAAATCATTTTGTTCCTCTCCTCTGGTACCCGGCACTTGCCATCTGTTTCCTATCGTGTCCTGATACGATTAGAGAGATAGTTTTTAGCTTTATTTGGGAGAGCATAATGCCTAAACCTTGTGCGGAGAGTATTTTGTATAACCCCCTTGAGTGGCGGGCTTGGTTTGGTTCATCGGCCTTCCAAGTTGCGTTTTTCTCCTCCTGAAAGGTGTTTTGGCTGCTTTTGTGAACTCGTTTTTTGTTGTTGTAAGATTTGGAGAGGGTTTGTTTTTTGCTTTATTTTTTTCAGTGTTCTTCTGTTCCACGCCAACCTAGATATGTGCCCACCTCGTTTTTGACCGGAGAACAATTGCCGACAGATGCTATATTTTGATAGCCCAGTCTTGGGACCATCGGCTCCGTATGGAGGCTGACTTTGCGAGGCTCCCTGCTGTAGATTTCAGCAAGCGGGTGGGAAGCCTATCGGGACGGGGTTCTGCGATGGAATGGGATTCGTTAGCTCCCCCCCCCCCCCCCCCCCCCCCCCCACCGCCCATTATAGTTGGGGGGATTGGTTTGTTTTGTTTTCGCTACTGGTTATTAGGGGTACTTCCTTTGTGCCAGGGGTGTCATTGGTAGTACAGCTAGCAAGCCTCCTTTCAGTCCTTTGTGTACTGTGCGGTTTACATACTATTGTCAACTGTGTTTCTTGTCATTTCTTTGAATTATTTCCTAGGGTTGTGATTCAAGTCTACTTGTGTTGTTGTTCTGGCAGCTGTCAGTTGTTGTTTCTTAGATGCCGTTGGCCCGTGTCCATTTTTTGTCATGTTATAGAAGCACACAAAACATTTGGCAACCCTCACAATATAGAAACATTCTGGCTGCTACTGTAGAAGAAACGATGTCTACCGAGAAACGGCCCAGGCTGACAAGACAACATGGGTTTTTTGAAGCAGGATAATAAAAAATCAGATTGATAGGTTCGTCTTACATCAAGCTAGCTCATTTAGTAGTCTGAAGCATCGAATGCAAGTGTTCTAATTGTGCCGTAGCGGAACTGGTACCTGCGTCGTATGTGTGCCAGTGTTTCGAACAGTCCTTGGACACCCTGTTGAATCAGGCACACTCAAAAAGGCCATAGCCCACAACTTGAAACTTGTGTAAATATAAAAATGATAGAATCATCGCTAAAATTCAGGACCCGTGATTAGGGTTGCGCGTTATTGGCAACGTGCGAAAGTGCGAAAGTCATTTCATAGGAGCACTTTGTTGTAGCAGTCAATGGAGCAAGCCAGGAAAATTATGATATTTGATTTTATTCATTTCATTTGTGATGTATCGACACCAAATCCTGATATTTATTCTTGGCATTCTGCTCCACATGAAAATGCAGCAATTAGGATTAAAAGCCGATTTTTCAACGCAAAGAAGCTGTTTTTTTGATCGCGGTTAACGCTATGCCTACCATGTAAAAAGTGAAGGCCTAACCTTCTGGATTGCATATCGGGCCAAAAACAAAATAATGCTTGATTACCAAAACTGTCTGATCGGACCTATATATTGTTGTATCAACTATTCAACTATCCATACCATAGTCGAATAGCGTGGTGGCCTATTTGGCTAGCGTCGAGCTTGTTAACCCAGAGTTGTGGGTTTGCAGCCCGCC